>JAEIFV010000237.1:0-386935 GCA_018904265.1 Lordiphosa collinella
AACGATTACTTGATTAAGTTTGACGAAAATTGGATTTTCTGAAGCAGCTGAAATCGATTGCTCACTGCCAAGTAGATTCAATTCGTCAAAAAAGAAGAGTCTTAGCAACATTCTATACTTTCATAATTTCTTTAACTTAGAAAAACAACGCCAACACGAAACCAAAAGGAAAAGTGGCGGAGCAAACTATGACCGGCAAGCTGTCAGCTAACCCAACAATACATTAGTAAAGTGCTGAAAAAGATAAATTTTGTAGCCAGACTTCAGCAAAGAGCAACAAGTTACACACCTGACCAAATACGAACTGTCAAATCTAAATGTCGGTGGATGTGCCAACCCAATTTTTTGAATATCCAAAGGAACGGAACCCAAAAAACTTACCGCAGTGTCGTCCAATTGATGATTTTTTTGAAAGTCTGAGTCTTTACAAAAACAACTGGAAGGCCAAAAATATCAAAGACCTGACCAACAGGATTCGCTTAGTATCCGGAAATACGACCCCAAGGTCGTACAGGCCGCCTGGGAAGCTACGTCGAGTGGATGATAACGGTCCTTTCGACCAAATCCACTCATGCAATTCTTTTGTAACTATATGTAGCCATAAATAAACTGTCACATTTTCATAAAGATCCGTTGAGAATTGTGGTTATGGCGGCATTTTAAAGTTTGTGCAGATTTTTAGTTGTCACCCGTTAATAGAAATTTGAGAAACTTTTCTGCTGATCAAGTGATAAGTCATTTCTGTTCTAATGCATTAGCGCTATTATTAGCTGAGGTTTCTTCATGGTAACTACATATATCGGTAAACACTTAAGAAACTTCACTCAAGACCACTTTTATCTATATTACTAAGATTGTGAACTTACTCAACTGCGATAAAATACCATGGATGATCAATGGTAAAGAAAATACACTGGAACATACAGAATGTTTTATACCAATTTACTGTAACAGACGAATCAATAAATTGAAAAAGTTGCCCATTTTGTAAAAATGAAAAGAAATTAAAACCAGTTTCACTATTTTCGCTTGTAACTAGGTACAGAAACCTGCCAGATGCAATGCATAAGCGAGATTTCCCATTATATTCTTACGATTTAGTAAAAGTAATCAATTTCCACTTCGCCTTCCTAATGAAAACTTATTAGAACGCATATGAACTGAACACAAATCAGTATTTCCTTTTGCGCTTATAACGTAACAACGCGGAATTCTCGACTTATTTCTTTTGGCAACACATACCGTCGATAGACGGAGCATCCAGAGCAGGATCTGGAACATTTTGGCGACCGTGACAGGACTGGAGTCCCTTCCAAAAGATAAGTGTAGTTCCATTTAAAGTTTTGCCCAACAGAAATTTTATCGCCACTAGCTACATCACATTAGCTAGACCATCACTACAAAGCGTCTGAAGATACATCAGACCTGGCCACCAAACGACTTTTTATTAGGAAATCGCCTGACATCTATCTTTTGGCGACAAATAGAAGAAACAAAAAAATAATAGGATATTTTGATTTATATCCTTATTATAAAATAGAAGTGGACAAACCAGAAAGGAAGTTTGAAATTAAAGCAATAAACAACAGGATGCCTCGCTATACTAACATCTGGATATCTTTAAACTGTAGTGATCTTTGCTACTGATGCACTTTAAATTCTCGGCGCAAAAATAGCAATTACTCGAGTATTCAGTTGGCTTGTTCCACCATTTTCAAGCCAAATTTTAAAATTTGCTTGGATCTGGAGTGGAGCTGGAGTTAATTTCTTTTCATCTTACAAAATTGGGAATGTTTTTCGAATAAATGACTCGTCATTAACAGTAAATTGGTGTATTTTCTTTACCATTGATCATCCAAGGTATTTTTATCGCAGTTGAGTAGATCACAATCAGGAATTGTACCGAAACTATTTTCGGTTCCAGTACAAGTACCGGTACAGGTTAGAACTTATGATTATACATTATTTGAAATGTTGTTTTATACCCTGTTCCCATTGAAAATGGGAAAAAGGGGGATCATGAAGTTGTGCAAAAGTATGTAACAGGTGGAAGGAAACATTTGCGACCCCATAAAGTAAATATATTCTTGATCAACATCAACAGCCGAGTCGATTTAGCCCTGTCCGTCCGTCTGTCCGTATGAACGCGTGTTTCTCATAAGAGCTAGAGCCACAAATTTTTGCATGTAGATAGGTGTATACCCGATTCAAAACGAGTTTGTTTCAGATTTGGAAAATTCCTCCCCCTCCCCCCTTTAAGCGCAAAAAACTGTCAGAGCCACAATTTTTAAGATAGACCTTCCAAATTTTATCAAGTATATATCAAGTAAGGCCCAATATCTATATATTCTGAAAAGATCAATAAGATCGGACGAAAAACACCGAAGTTATTTTGCTTGTGGGAGAGAGGGGGGTCTTGCATTGTCAGTTATCGCGCGGGCCGCATGCCACGCGTTTGTGTGTATGTTAGAGTGTGTGAATGTGTGAGTGTGTGTGTATGTAAGAAAAAACACACGAAATCAAGGGAACAGGGTATTTTGTAGTCGGGGCACTCGACTGCAGCTCCCTTACTTGTTCGAATTTAATTTTGACCTTCATATTTTATCACAGTAACATAATTGCATTCAATATTGTACGACTTCTAAGAGGATGCATTATAAATTTCACGCCCGAGAATGGACGTTCCACGCTCACCTACGTAGCTGGAACAGAAAACACAAGTTTTGAAATGTCATAAAATTCTGAGAATTTCTCCCCAGGCCCGGACTTCTGGGTGGGGCCGAGCCCGGATTTTTTGGGAAAAATAAATTATTTACAACATGAGAAAACCCCCCTTGTCCCGGAATCCCCTTGCGACGGGCCCCTTCCGATGTAGAAGAATGTCGTTATATGCGTCCGCAAAATTGAAGAAATGTTGAAGATGTCTTATGATTCCTTCTTCGCGTTACAATCACCTGACCAAAATCACGATGCGCTCTGCAAAGGTAAATAACCGAAGCCGTACCGGTACCAACGTTTCGGTTTTGTTCCGGAAATCGGTTTTCGGTTCTCAAAAAAAATTTGCATCGGTTTCGGCTTCGATTCCGGTACGTGAGTAGAAACGGTTTATTTCGGTTAACGGTTCCGGTACCGTTATTAATCCCTGATCAGAATCATAGTTATGTAGAAAATTGTGGTCTTGAGTGAAGTTTCTTAAGTACATATTTAGCGATATGAAGCCACAATTATTTCAATTAACACATTGATATACATGTACAGGTACAATTTTACAAGTAATTGTAAAAGTAATTACAATTTGTTGTAATCATTGATTCCAAGCTACAATTATCACTACTAAAAATACGTAATAAAGAATTGATTTTAATTATTTTTAAAATGGTAGTGGTAATTGCGATTACCAGCTCTGACTTTGAACTTTCAAACACAAAAAACTTTAGTTTTTGAGTCCTATTTGGACCTGTTTGGGGGTCAATAATTTAAAATCGTTTAGATCTAGGTACCAAATAAATCTGAACTGAATCGCTTATAATTGGTCTTAGACCGGTTTACCGCATTGATTTAATATTTAAAGCTTATAATACCATTTTAATATTTGATTTGTAATAACATTTCAATGATGTGTAAATACTTTCGCTACTAATCTCGGACCCAACCGAAATGCCAAACTCTACCGAGCCCGAAAAAACACACACACACACATACAAATGAAAATATTTGGCATGTGCCATTTATGGCATTGTTCCAACTTTGAACAATGCGATACCATAATTTCCAGGCATCTCTCCTGCACACACACACACACACTCTAACTCAGAAACATGCACACAATGGCATGCAGATGTAGTAGGTATTATGATGCATGAGCCGCGCTCCGTCTCCGTGTCCTTCTCTGATTCCAACCCCCAAAGGCGATAGCAAGGATCAGCAGGCAGTGAGCATGTGATTAGATTCAGTTTCAATGGAAAATTGAAATCACAGACAAAGGCCAGCCAGAGCCCATGGTACATGGCCTCCTGTCCTGGGGTTGAAACGATAAAAATGCTCGAATGGATTTTTGGTAGCCAAGAGTGAGTCATAGTAGGTATGTAGTTTGCTTTGGTGCTGAGGATGAAGCTGCATTATATGAGGGACAACCACTAAACGTCAACCACCAACGTCAACACCAGAGAACCAGAACCAGAAAGCAGCGAACTCTCGGCACACATTTTCGGATATATTTTTTCGCAGTTGAGATTAACACCAGCTCGGGGGATGTAGGTGTAGCATAGATTGGAGTGAAGTGGAGTGGCGTAGGCAAAGGAGCAGGAGGCACAAATTATAATCGGCAGCGCAGCGACGGCGTCGGCAGAAAAATCGGAAAATCGTTATACCGACCACCACAAAATCGCGGTCGGTCTTCTGTGTGTGTTGTGTTTCTGTTGTTTTGCCAGGAATCCCTCTCACACTCGCGCATCGAATCTGTATCCTGACACAGCCTGGCCACGGTAGCCGCATTTTAATTTCAGTGGTGCGTGCGGCGCTTTTTAATATATATTTTTGCCGATTTTCTTTGTTGTGCCGTCTCGCTCTGGCAGGCGCTTGTAAAAGTGTTTTGCGGTCAATTTAAATAAATAATCCTTAAAGTGAAGTGAGTGAAGAGGGTAAATAAGTAAATAGAATTAAGTGAACAAATTTGAAAATCATTTTAAAAATTCTTAAAAATATTTGTGAAAAGTTTTTCGAAATTAAAGTTTCAAAAAATTTAAAGAAAAATTATAAATTATTTTTAAATGATTTATGTTTGTTTATTATAAAACCACCCCATCAATACAGCTGCGAATTAAAAGTGAGCGAAAGCGCCATCTGCAGGCAGCTTTTTGAATTGTAGTTAAAGCTTTCGAGCTTTTTCATTAATAGAGGTGGTAGCGTGATTCAAAATCACGAAGCCCTTTTTAGGAAGTGTCCCATAATAAACAGGCCTGTTCCCATTTTCGATTTCGATCAGATCATGCGGAATTGGAATTGGTAGCTGTTCCCGTTTCCTAAAAACGATCAAGTAATTCGGTTTCAAAAGTTTTGCCTAGGATTAAGTGGAATGAAAAGTTAATGGCAATTTCTTGGCATAAGTATGTGATTCTTTTCATCGTGCAAGTATTTTAGTTAATCATGTCAAATATTGTAGAGATTTTGAAGCATCCATAGATAAATCGAGCCAAGAATTTGACTTGAAATCATTTTTTTTTAATTTTGTACCTCAGAAATTGCATGTAGACGAAAGCAAAAACAAACAAAATGAAACCGAGCTGTTCGCCATTCAGTGCTGTTCGAAATTGTCAAGGCTGCCTTTTAGCTGAATTAAAATTCGATAACGATTCGAACATTCATTCAAAAAAACAATCGATTTCTATTTCGATCTCGAAAACGAGAACACCATAAATAAAACGATACGGAATTACAATCCACTCTGAAATGGGAACAGGCCTGAAAGACAACTGGATCAACGGGGGAAAGAAGCTTTTTAAACCTTCTAAAGCTTAGTATACACCACAACAAAGCGCTTCCAGAACAAAAATACCAAAAGGGGCAATTCTTTTATTTTGGCCCAGTGTGACCAGATGTAAGAAACCTGCACAAATTATGTTCTCACTGCCAAGTGTTTGATTTGATTTTTAATTTCTTGAAAATAAATATTAAAAATGAATTACGAAGAATTTAGGAGAAGCCAAGGCATTCTGTTTAAAGCTGTCGTTGTCGGACTAGCAGTGGCAGCAATAATGGAGCAAGAGCCCACTTTTACTGCAGAGAAAACATCGCCACCGTCGCTGCCACCTTAGCACTTGCTCCTGTTCTTGTTTTCGGTGGAAGCGGAAACTTTCTCGCTGCGATGTCCACGCTTTCTTGCATTTATTAGCTATTTCATAATATGAACAGATTAGTCTGAAGGCAACATTTTAATAATTTTCTTCACATCCAGTCCTATCAGAACTCAATATCGTCCCACGCACTTTTGTAAAAAAGGCTTGGAACAGCGCCAAAGGGCCAAAGACGAGATCCTCTCAATCTCTTGGCTTGTGCGCTTCTAATTTCTGCACCAGAAAAAGGGACCTAAAGCTAAACGCCAAATCCGAACGGCAGTTTGACAAGCTTTTGAATGGCTAATTACTACAAAGCTGGCGCCTACGAGTGGTGTGTAAGCTTCTTAGGAGACTGAATTGCTGTGACTTTTGTCCACAAGGTTCCACAACAATCGCTTTCACTTCACTGCATCTATGAAGTTTTTGTCTGGTGCTCATGCTATTCTATTTTTAACTTTTGTTTTGGCTCTTCTATTAGTGAGTATTAAGTGAATTAAGTAAAATGTGCGATTCCTTTTCAAAGAACTAAGATGCATTCTTTCTTTTGTTGGAAGTGTGTACTGGCAACAAAGGCAGCGCCAAAGGGATTTGGGGCCAAAAGTTTTGTGAATTTTTTTTATATGGAGTTTTTTGTTTTGGCAGCTCCTTTGTTAAGGTGTATACTAAGCTTAAGAGAAGAAGGAATTTACACGGTGAAGCAAAGTTCTGAAGTTTTTCAAAAAGCTCTTGCTTGTAGGAAAGAAGTGTAGTGGGGGCAAGTTAGCTTCATAGTGTAATTACAATACTAATTTTGATAAGCTAAAAAGGGATGAATCAATTGCCATACAGCTGCAAAACTTTGCGAACCAGTCGCTTGGTTGTCTAAAAGTTTTGGTATTTCCAATTAAAGACAAATCAAAATATATCAAAACAATATTTTTGTGTGCAAGGTCACGTTAAGTCGTGAAAGCTTTCAGTCGAAGCTTGAAAATTTTTAGATTTACCCATCTCTATTGCAAAGCTTTTTTTGGGGGGTATAATTAATTTCTTACGTTGCTCTTAACGTCCCAATGTGACGTAGAAGTTCTACGTAACTCTTATACATCTTCCTGTAACTATTTGAGCCTCGCAGACTTAACAAAAAAATTGTTCTTCTATTTTAGAGCCTCAAAAATGGATCCCTCTAACCTACCATTTGGTTTTCCTGGCCTTCCTAACCATGGACACATGCCCATACCACCAACTGCCAACATGTTGAGTGGACATCCAGCACCAACGGCAAGTCCACCGCAAAGTGTGCCAGGACGTCGCACTCCGTTGGGTTCGGTGGGTCTGGGTGGTTTCTATGCTCAGGGCATGGGCATGTCCCAGCAGCAGAGCATGCAGCCCACCGATGAGAATAAGCCAGGACCAAGTGCCCCGGAGAAGCCCTTGAGTCCTACAGCAGCGGCCATAGCAGCAATTAGTGGTGGTACAACCACAGTGGCCATTTCAAGTGGATCGAGTGGAGGTGGCCCAGGTGGCAGTGGATCGAACGGTGGCAAGCAAAAGAATCGCCAGGGGAAGACTGTTAGACTGAATATAAATGCCAGGGAGAGGAGGCGAATGCATGATTTGAATGATGCTCTGGATGAGCTCAGGAGCGTCATACCCTATGCACATTCGCCATCTGTTAGAAAGCTGTCAAAGATTGCAACTCTGCTGCTGGCTAAGAACTACATACTAATGCAGCAGAATGCACTGGAGGAACTGAGAAGGTAGGAACAAACAAACAAACAAATTGATTTGGTTTAACATTCAATTTTTAAATTATTTCAGACTCTTGGCTTATATACAAAGCACCACAGGAGCAGCACCGCTCGATTTGGGCGCCTTTCCAGCTGCTGCCAAATTGCAGGCTCTACTACAAGGACCTCACAACGAACCGCCAACTAGCAGCAACAGTTAAAGGAATCTCAAATATTGTACTCTGGATAAGCAATGGATAACTGATGAGCAATACGATTTAAGTCAATTTGAATGCCAAAAAACAACTAGTCAAGCGAAACAAGAAGGTTGATAACGACTTTTTCTAGAGCAGCCAAGTGAGAATCTGTTAAGTGATATTTAGTTCTTTTTGTAAGCACTTCTTTATAATGTCAACATATTTCTAAGTCAAACATAGCCCACAAAGGAAAAATAAAGTACTGTGAAATTATTCACGTGAAATGGGACTTCAAATGGAAGGACAATACAAGTGTCGTTCACCTGGTACTGTAGGAGGAAGGACCTAATCAATGCAAGCTGAATTCTTAAGTTAATGATGTTCGCTTTTCAAATTCTAAGCACACGAAATTATACATACTATAGCGTCTTAATCGGTATGGTTCTGCATACTTATTTGAAAGGATATCGGTTTGGTTCAGTCGGTTTTGGTTTGGTTTAAAATATAAGGCAGTTATTTACTTTGTTTTCATGAAATTTCGCATTCAATCTACATTCAACCTCCCCAATGTCTCTATAACATAGAAAATACATTTTATTTTGACATTTTATAGACTTGTCAATACGAAAGCCACAATTATTCAATAAATGTAAACATGCATATAAAAATGGTAGGCCTGGTGATAGTAGTATAAATAATATTTTTGCTGAATGTGGAAAACAGTGTTCATGATTGCTAAAACTGATTAAGTCTAAAAACACATAAAATAGTTTAGTAAATAATTTTAAGAACTATAAGTATTATATAGGAATTGTAAAGGCGGACGGAGCTCTGTTCGAAGAGGAAATGATCAACGTCAGCTACTCTGGTATACCCGAGGACAGCACCCTGTTGCTTTGACCCGTTCGGAAAATGCGCTGTTCCACGGGTAATTCTCCTATCAGGAAGTCACGCATCTGCTCAATGGCATCCCTCGAATGACCCGTACCATGGAATGCAATTGTCGCATCACGTCCAGCATGATCCATAATAACATCATCGCCGCCGGGATGCTCGCGCAGAAATAGTGTCACGTCATAGACGCGATCATAGATCACTATCCAACAGTCATCGAAGCTGTCATGATAGGCCACCTGCTCCAAAGTGATCTCGGGCAACTGCTTCAATTTCATTTTCTCGGCGGAGACCACCAAATCCTCTTTTGTGGACTTGCTGTGGCCCATGGGCACAATGCGTAAAGATTGTAATAAATTTGTTAGCGTTGATGCCATATTTCTTGTTACAAATTGCTTTTGTAATCACTTGACTTTCACTTTTGTTGTAGTATTAATCACAATCTCGAATCAGAGTCTCTGAGTCTCTGCAGCAAATTATGTTCAGCTTGGTTGAAGATTTCAATTTCAAGTCCGGTTAGCTTGGGCTCTGGTACTCGAATGTCAATCAAGCCTCCAATTGGAAATCATTTTATAAATGACGACACGTGAATCGCGCTCGACTGATACTCGCTTGCCGAACGCTGATAAGAGTTCGCGAGTGAGAACATGCGACGAATCGATTCATGAAAATTTAATAGAGCTAAACTTGTTTGAAATTACACTCGGCGAAAAGTGCACAGTAATTTAAATACTTTTGCCAATAGTTGGCCTTATATATAAATATGAGTCAACTTAATAGTTTTTCATTAATCTAAATAATAACAACCAAATTAAGTAAAAGCATGTTTTGTTTAAAAATGCAAAGTTCTAGTGAGAACTTCCGTTTTCCATTTTCAAAGGTGAAAAAATTGTCAATTACACAGGCCTTCAAATTTCACCGACTTTTGCACTAGAGAAGATACAAAGGGATTCTTCAATATTTTCGGATGCTGATTTCATATTTCCCCATCACGTCTGGTTCAAGAGGTATTTGCATAAGCGTGTGTTAGTCGATGATAGTATCTTTAAGGTCCTGCCAAAACCAGTTTGGTTCTGGTTCTTTAGAAACCATTATTTTGATTTAAAAATGAAAAATATGCATTTTTAGAGACATTTAATTTTTTCCCAAGTTCAAAAAAATTTACAAAATTTGTCTGCCTAAGTATTGTGAAAGAAAAGAGATCGTATTAATAAGTTATTTTACTTGGATTTTGCTTCGCTTAAAGAAATTTTGGAGGTAAATTTTATGAAAAAAATAGGGGAAAGTTAACTTCGGCTCGGCCGAAGTTTTGTATAGCCTGGCACCTCCAGTAGGAGTCAGTCTATATCGAACTTGGCGCTGGCTGGTAGCCTCGGGCCAGCTTTCAATCAACAAATAATGTACAACTAATTAAGTTAAATGAAACAATAAATATAATAGTGAATTAAGCACAACCTTAATCCCTATAACCAGTTATATCACTGTGAACCATTTTTCAACAAAATTTTTTTGATACCAACGAAACCCACCAAACTTGAAGGGTACTTATGGTAGTAGAAAATCCCTGGATGGGTTTGGTCTGTTTGGCTAAGGTTTTTATACCCTTGCAGAGGGTATTATAAAATTGTGCGGATGTTTGTAACGCATTGAAGGAATCATCTCCGACCACATAAAGTATATATATTCTTGATCAGCATGACGAGCTGAGTTGATTTAGCCCTGTCCGTCTGTCCGACCGTCCGTCTGTCCGTCTGTCTGTTTCTATGCTATCTCCTCCGTCAGTTTTAAAGCTATCCTCACCAAACTTTGCACGAAGTCTTCTGGTACATATACGCTGCACATTTGTCGGAACCGGCCGGATCGGATGACTATAGCATATAGCTGCCATAGGAACGATCTGTCGAAAAACTAGTCTTAGTGAGAAAAACTTTTTTGTTTTTAATGGAAACGCCTCCAGAGAACGTATTTCTTAGTTTAGAATCCTTTCTCATGATTTGACTTAGTTTGGTCGAAATCAGATGACTATAACATATAGCTGCCATAGAAACGATCGGTCGAAAAACTAGTTCTAGTGAGAAAAACTTTTTTATCTTTAATGAAAACGTCTTTATCATTGGCATACACTTATTTTATATACTTTTACACAATTCTACAAAGGTTGGTCGAAATCGGATGACTATAACATATAGCTCCCATAGGAACGATCGGTCGAAAAACTAGTTTTAGTGAGAAAAACTTTTTTGTTTTTAATGAAAACGTCCCTATCATTGCCATACACTCGTTTTATATACTTTTACACAATTCTACAAAGTGTGGTCGAAATCGGATGACTATAACATATAGCTCCCATAGGAACGATCGGTCGAAAATCTAGTTCTAGTGAGAAAACTTTTTTGTTTTTGATGAAAACGTCATTTTTATTGGCATATTCTTATTTTATATACTCTAACACATTTCTACAAAGTCTTATCAAAATCGGATGACTATAGCTTATAGCTGCAGTATGAATGATCGGTCGAAAAAATAAGTTCTAGTGAGAAAAACTTTTTAGTTTTGAATGGGATCGCCTCCAAATTTCGTAATTAACAGTGTATTATGCTATTCCATGATTTCACCAAGTTTGGTCGAAATCAGAGATCTATATCGTATAGATCCCATAGAAAAGAAAGGTCCAAAAAGTAGTCTTTGTTAGAAAAACTTGTTTGTTTTCAATGGAAGCTGCAAGGATATACAAAATTTCGGCCGAGCCGAAGTTAACTTTCCCCTATTTTTTTGTAATAGACTCCTGAAGTTTTCATAGAAAAATGGATTTAATAGCAAAAATTTTTTGTTTTTCAGGTCTATATCGCTCAAACTTTTTTGAATTTTACTTTACTGCCTTCAGATATTTTGTAGCGCTTAGCTAGGCCTTCAAAACACTAATTTCGTCCAGCACCAAAAAAATTGTCTTTATGTTAAAAATCACGAAAATCTAAAAATATATATTATTTTTTTTGGGAAAATTGTTAGTAAATTAATGTTTGAATGATTGCGTTCAAATTAAACGGACTTCAAGCTTTCTCACTAATCTTTTTAGCCTAAAAGCTTAAACATTAACTTTAAAAGGGCGACTAACAGCAATGATTGTCAGTTTTTGCTTTAATTGCCTATTGCATTGGGAGGCAGTCAGCAGTCATTCACTAAGTCTACTGATGAGAGAATCGGGAAATTTTTCTACTACCATAAGGACCTTTCAAATTTGATGGGTCTCGATGGTATCAAAATTTTGTGGTGCACTGTGTAATAAGTTTGTGCAAAAGTATGTAACAGCCAGAAATAAGCATCTCCGAAGTATATATATTCTTGATCAACATCAACAGACGAGTCTGTCTGTGTGTTCATCTGTCCGTATGAACTCACAGATCTCAGAGATGGTAAGAGATAGAGGATTGACATGAGTGGGACAAAAACTTCTTATACTTGCAGGCAGATCAAGTCGATTTTGAATTTTGGCAACGCTCTTGGGCAAGCTCTGTCACCTGCTGGTTTTTCAATATTTTGAAATGAAAAAATTACAGAAAATTGTTAGAAGTATACTTAATAGTGTACAAAAGGTTTGAATAAATTTGCGCAATTCGTACTCTTGATAAATTAAAAAAGGTGTTTCTTTTCGCTGAAACCCTTACCAAAACTTCAAAATAGTGTAAATGTAGTAAAATTATGAACACAACGGTCTATTAACTAGATAATTTTTTCAATTAACTGATAAATTTGAAAAATTTCTCAGAAAAATGTTAATTTTTCAAATATAGATCTTAAGAAGCAGCACTAAACTTTGGTTTTTCGTAATCGTTGATCAACTCAGCTTAAGTAGTTATATTAATGTTGCTGCAGGAACTAGAAATTTGAACAACCCTCGTTCAACACTCGTTTAAGCTGTGGGAAAACGTTAAATTTATTTGAATTCAGCACCCGAAGATACATAAGGAACGTTTGCTATCATTTCTGGTGTAAGAGTCTAATTGCTTTACATTTAATTTTAATACGATTTCTATTTAAAATCATTAGATTGAAAGCTAATATACTTGTTTTTAATTTTACTATGCGATTTTTCCCTTAGTGTATCTATGATGTAATACGAACAACACAATGCTTATCCGGTGAGTCAGTCTCTTATTAGGTGAACGAAAATGCATCCGTGCATGCATTATTAGATATCTCATTGAAGAATGTAAAAGCCAATAGTCCTCGTGGGTCGGATGATAAGTCATTGGCCTAAGTGTATGGAATAGAAATTAATTTAGTTCTCATAATATTCTTTCATATAAAAATGTTATGCTTTACACAGCCCAAAAGGGAGAAGCTAAGTTTATCTCGATCTATTGGCTTCTGTGCTTCTTATTTTTGAACTGCGTTTCTTCTACAGTTTTTCATGTCCAGTTACTTCACAGCTAACGCCAATAGTTGGTGTTGGTGGCCGGTTGTGTTAAAGTTTTTAAAGAAATGTTCATTCCGAGAGGGGATCGAACCCCCGACCTCTCGCTGTACCTAAACCGGCCACAATCTTCTTTCATGCCTTCCAAATAATGAGATTGAACAAGGTTCTTAACCTGCCTAATATCTCTTTGCAAAGTCCAAAATCCACATGAGTTCATTTTGCAAACTTTCCGTACATTTCTGCCAAAGTTAAACCTTACAACATAAAACATAAATAGCAATTTTAGAAATTTTTATTTGCGTCTTATCTCGTATTACAAGTGAATTTAATGGTATAAGTCAAACGAACACAGGGGCTTATCGCTTATTACAAGTGATTTATTGGTGCAAGTCAAACGTGCAACGGGGCAATTAACTTACTTGCATATATTCTGCTCATTGAAACAAACAATTCGTTTAAGTACAAGTCATTACATTTATAATTATACTTTAGATTAGTAACCTCAAACAATTCGTGTGCGAATTTTCAATGAACATACAAATTGGAATGATTTTAATTTAAATTATTTGGCATTAAAATACGACTGCTTCCATAGAAAACGTAACTTAAGCAAGAGGATAATTAAAAAGTCTATAGAAAAGTCTGCTGATGAGAGGACTTGTAGCCCTTGAAATAGCTACACATAGAACAAGTTTTGGCTTTTTGTTAAGCTATCCCCCAAGCCGGAATAGCTGCAAATCGATTCGTACCTGCAATTCAAACTATTTCTTAAGCTGTGAATCGAACCGCGTCAGAAAAAGAAGCTGAGCCAGAAACTGAGCCAAATGAATATGTTGCGAAATTTCAAATTCTGATATAATGCCCTGCGACATTTTGGGATCTGGTCGGAATTGTGCGATAAAGTATAAAGAAAGTATTGAAAGTTCTGAAAAAAAACTTAGAATTAGAAATGAAGTCGAATCCCCAAAAGAGCTCTAGTTTGTAATTAATTATAAAAAAATCTTTTTGATTGTTTCTTTTAAAATGCAAAAACTATGACGTAGAAATCAGAATGAATTAGAACGAGATTATTTATGTTTACCCACAGCAATGATTTGCTTTCATTTTTTTCAACTCACCAGAGGAAAGTTCATCTAGGTTTATGTCTCATTCATGTATTAATCTCAAATTTGGTCTAGCCAGTACAAGCCGGTTTCACTCTTGAATTAGTCCAAAGTAACATCATGACCGCATTTTGTTATAGACTACGCAAGTCCCAGTTTTTTGTTGATAAGAAGACATTGGCCTCATTATTTTGGTGAATGCATATTAAAAAATTTGTTTAATTACTTTTCAGACAATTAAATCGAATTTTTCCACAATTCAAAATTTACTTTGTCATTTGATATACGAGTACATGCATATTCGTTTGCATAAGATTGCGGTTTTGCTCACATTCAAAGTCAAAGTCAAGTGGCGTAACCCAGTTTTATTGCTCGCCATACTTTCGTACAATTTTAAGCTTGACTTCATCTTGGTATCAAGTTTCCAGAGATCTTCTCAAACCGCACATCAAACTTGAACTCATTAGGGATTGACATGACATTGGATTTCGTTTCAAGAATTTGTCTTCAAGAACAATTATCATGCATTTGCTGCCTGAGTGGGAAAAGTACGGCTTGTGACGCTGTTTTAAGTTAGAATAATATTTTTGTTGTTGAATATTTTGCAAATTTTGCTAGTTTATTAATTGCGTTGTCAACGTTTGTGTCTAGACAACTAAATATTTGCCAGTATTTCATCATCATTTTTGTTTCCAAAGTCCCTGAAACTATTTTATGAGTCTTGTCTTTTCCTTCCATGAATTCGCACATTTAATAAGCGTGGCATCGTAGCATATTGAATTAAATCATTTCAAGTTCAAAGTTTTTTTCAAGTGATTATTGTTTGGCTTCCCTAATCTTTGTTCTCATTTAGTTAGTAGAAGTTTAAAAAAAAAACTTATGAAAATACTACCTATTGATTAGCGATATTGTAAAATGAATACTATACGTCAGCAGCAAAATGAAATACATAAAAGTAACAAAAAACCAAAACATACCATTTACTTAGAGCGAGAAAAAACGGGTATATTGATTTCTTGAAATTGTAGAGGGCTTGGAATTTTATTCTAAGATCCAACAATTTTGAATTATATACTAAGCTACAAAATAACCCGGCTTGCTTCGCTACGCCGCCGTCAGTTAAGCTATTTACCGATATCGGTATCAGTTGTTCTTTTCCGACTTGAGTGTGGATATCACGCATTGGAAAATATAAGGCCTATTTTTGTCCCTCGAAGAGCACTCAAACCGTATCTTACATACATCGGCTTAAAGCAGAGATTAAGTCTTATGCTCCGCCCGCGTGAAAAAAATAATGTCTCACTTGACTGGTGGTGGACTTTTGAGAATTAGAGTTTACAAATTTGATAAATGTCGGCCCAAAAAACGGATAGGCCCTGAACACACATTATGGGAAATTTTCCACCAACTCTCCAATCATTCCTCAAAGTTTCATTGCAATCAGATGAACGCTATAGTTTTTCAAATTTCGCGGTTTTTGAACCATGGGGGCCGACGAATGAAATTAAAACCGTTCCACGCAGTCCTTTTTATAGTATAAACAACATAGTTTTTGTGTGCTCCGAACATGTCAATCTTTTGTGTCAACAAAACATAATTTGCGGAAGAGTTTACTTTTCTGCTTTGATTTAAAGAAAAATTCAGCTGAAGGCTATCGAATGTTGCAAGAAGATTACGGGGAACATGCTTCATCGATTTCCACATGTGAGTTTGTGTATGGACGTTTTTGAAGGGGCAATTTGAATACCGATAACAAAGACCGCGAAGGAAACGCAGAAAAGCTTAAGGATGCCTAATTGGAGGCTATAACTCGCCAAAGCTTCGGAAGTGACTCAATAAACCATAACTGTTCGCTTAAAAGCCATGGAAATGATCCATAAGGCCGTATGAATTAAAGCTTAGAGACATCGAAATCCGTTTATCCACTTGTGAACAGCTGGACGCACTGGAATTTTGCCTCGTATTGTGACTGGTAACGAAAAATGGCTATTTACGATGGCAAAGTCATAGTTACTCTGTATTTGGTGGCACCAATTGGGCGTGGTATGCTCTAACGAACTCAATTGATGTGTCTGAGCCAAGCCCTGAAAAACAGCCAGAATACGATCAAAGATACGACAGGTTAATTTTGCAACATGACAACGCTTTTACTGAGTGCTAGAAAACCTTTCTTGTTCTCAAAGAAAATGTCCTTGAATTTTGCATGTAAAAGTTTAATTAAAATCGGATGACTTTAGCATTTAGCTGCCGAAGGAACGATGGGTCGAAAATCTAGTTCTTCTAAGAAAACTAGCCTTAATATTATCTGCTTCAGCGCGGTATCCACTCGACGCGAAATGGCCGCGAAATGAAAAAACTCCATATAAAAAAACAACTTGCTGCGTAAATTTTGCTTGTCGCGATTCCGTATCCAGTTTCCACTCGACTCGAAACCAGGTTACCAATTACATAGCGAGTAAAGTGCTGCTAACGCCTCATTTCGCGCGAAACTATGAGAGAACGAATTTTGGAATCGATTATTTCACCAAATAAGGAATCTGTAAGTAAGCGGGATCACAGGTTTCAATGTTGATAAACTTAATTTAATAAACGCAGTGAAAGATAAGAGCGCGTTGTGGGACTTGGCCGAGACCAAGATGTAATGCGGCCTGGTCAGTGAAGCTTGACAAAAGTGGTAAGTCATGCCGCTAGATGTTGAAACATTATTTATAATTAAATTTAAATATTTCAAGTGATGGAATTGCCATCTGCAAGCGCTTCCTGACACGTAGCGCAGTGGGCGTTCCTTTGGATTAACCTTCTTTGACGGAAGTTACACTAGTAGCCGAGAATAATTTGTGTGCCATTGAGCGCTTGGTCTCCCAAACATACAGTATTGCTATGGGTCAGTCTAAGCAGTAGGGACTGAAGCATATAGATAGGTTGACCTTTCGGCACCCCATTTTAAAAAACGTTCACTGGGGGTCATTGCGAAAATTCTGAAGATTGCTAGAAAGCATAATAATAAGAAAAAAATTTTGTTTTCATTTTACACAATTAAAAATATCTATACATCTATATAAAAGTGAAAGTATGTTTGTATATTTGTATGTTTGTCCCTTATGGGCGTTCAAACCGCTGAACCGATCTTCACGAATTTTTCACAGTAAGTTCATGTCGATCAGGAAAGTGTCATAGGCTATGTCTCATATCTGTAAAATGGTCAAAAAACCGCGAAATTTGAAAAATTAAACCGTTCATCCGATTGCAAAATTAGCGGAAAACGGTCCAAAAACCGCGAAAATTGGAAAATTTAAGTTTTGGCAAAAACTTTGGGAAATTGATCGACGCTTGCCCAGAAAGGTTTCCAAGTAGAACAAACCGCGAAATTTTCAAAATGTTCGTTTGTAATAAAACTTTGGAGGATTCTGATTTAAAGAAATGGCCGGGAAATAGTAAAAAAAACCCGATAATTCAAAAACTATACCATTCATCCGATTGCGATGAAATTTCGGTCAATGGTTAGACGCTTGGCCGCGAAGGTTCCTAAGGTCCAACAATCGCGAAATTCGCAAAATTTTACCGTTATATCCGATTACAGTCAAACTTTGGGAAATGAATTGAAAGCTTGCTCGGGATTGTTTCTAAGTTGAAGAAATTGGCAGAGAATTGTCCAAAAACCGCGAAAATTAATAAATTTGCGGTTTCGGTAAATCTTTGGATAGTGGTTCGATTTTGATGAAGCTTTGAGGAATGGTTGTACGCATGCCCGCGAAGGTATCTAAATTGAAGAAATGGGCAACGCTTGCCCGCGAAGGCTTCTAAGGTCCAAAAATCGCGAAATTTGCAAAATAACCTTTTGAGAATTTATGAAAGCGCTTAGTGCTTATATAACAATGCCGGCGTTATTAAATGGAAGCTGTAGATTACACGGCACAAAATATTGCGAAATTTGCAATTTTTTGATTTGAGACTGGACTATTGTGAAGGTTTGATAGACAGCAATTGTAGACGGGAAAATAGGAAGTATTAACCAAACGGTCAAAAAAATCATGAAATTTGCAAAATATTTTTGATTTTAGATTATCATGAAAACGTTTATATAGAGAAAAAGATCGAATTAAACAAAATCAAATTTGTGCTTACATTAAAGAGTTGGATAAAGCGAATAAATATATTGAATTGTTCACTATTCTTTTTACTTAAGTGCAAGCCATTATATGTCTGCTTATCATATAGCAAGCAATTTCAATGATCGGCTTAGTGTTTTAATTCAACAGTGAACGCTTTAATCAAATTCCATTCGATTCTAAATTAACCCAAAATCTGACAAGTTAGCTTAACTTTCTTGTTATTTATAACTTTTATAATATTTAAAACTTATTTTTTATTCCTTACCAGGTGGCAACCTCAAATGTAACGGTCAGAGTTTGAAATTTTGAAAAAAGCTCTTCATTTGGGACTTTAGCTTTGCCTGAGCAACAAATGGCTTGAAGCGAGAGCGGCAATATTTATATTTTTTGCATATAAGACAGCTGTTGCTTGTGGCAAAAGCTTTTATGAGCTTTTACTACTGAAAATGCTTTACTTTTTGTGACACTGAAGCCGGCTTATCATTAAGAATAATTTAATATTTGAAAAGAGTTTCTTAATTTAAGCACAGTTTTTATATTATTTGTTCATATTTTTATAGCTTCTTCAGATCTCACTAATGACAGAACCGCGCTCACGCACAAAAACGACCGTTCGGTCGGTTTAGGATGCGAAAGTTGCGGGTCTGTGTGCGCGTGTGTGTGTGTGTGTGTGAGGAATGAAACATGGGCAACTGCGTGTAATTTTTGGCGAACAACAACACAGTCGAGTTTCAGCAACGTTTCGACCAAGTTGTTGAGGCGCGCAACAATTTTTTTTCGCTATCTCCACTCCCTCTCTCTGTTAAGAGAGATTTGTCCAAAAATCACTTACTGCGAGTGCTTCATAAAGCTAATTAAATTAAAATCTTAATGAAAGTCAACTAATCCGGAAATTGCTTTTCAAAACTTGGCCAACATCTCACAAAATGCGATGCGTTTAGAGCAGATTGCGCATACGCCACGTTGAGCGTAGAAGATTTTTGTCAACATATTGTTGCGAAAAGTTGAGTGAAAATTAAAAAAAAAAAATATATATAAAAGACAATCAAACACTGTTTGCATATTTTTGGTGTCGGCTTTTGTGTGTCAGATTGTAAATACGGAAAACGGGTAAGTGCAAGAGGGCTTTGAGTGATTTACTGGTTTTGTTTGACATTTATTTGACATATTCAAGTCCAATTTATAAACTTAGTCCCATATGCCTGGAATTCCTTTAAAGCTAGTGTAGCCTTTACTCATCAATTCTCAATTCTGTATATTAAACATCAAAGAGCAGGCAAAATGCTGCTTACTCTGCCTTATCCTGACGAAGTAATTAAGTTCGCTTGGTCAATTCTTAAGGGAATTTGTTTTCCTTTATTAACTTTCATGCTTCATTAGAAAACAACAAATTGCTTTAACTTTGTGTGTTAATAATGGGCAATAGACAATCACTTAGGAAACAATTGAAAATATTGGTTAAAGAAATTTCAGCACATACCAACTTTTACCTGACATTTGCTGGATAACAAAAGTTTGACAACAAGAAACTAAACTATGTGAAAGTTTTCTCCCCTGACTTGCACTAAAATGCACATGCAGCTTCCAAACAAAAGCAAACAGAAGCCAATAAAGTGGATGAAAGTTGACAGTTAGCGGAAGTCAGATAAAGTCAAGAAAATGCTCGTATACACGTTTTATGAATTTAGTTTTCTCCTATATGCGAAATGAGAATCATTTCAACTAAGAAGAATTTGGTATGGTGTACTTTTTAAGACGGAGTGGCTATGAATCTTGATGATTGTAGAGTGCTTAACACAAACCAGTTTAAGGAAATGCTGTATCATGTTGGGATTTTTGGTAATTTAAGCTAAAATAGCTATAAAAAAGCCTATTTCGACCATTTTCAGGCAGGTTTTTTAGAAAATCTACCCTTTTTTTAACTACTTTCAATGATATAATTGAAAATTGTGGAAAATAAGGCATTTCAAGTCATTTATACCAAAGTAACAAGCTGGTCACACTCAAGAGTATAAGAGCGTTGGCCATTAGTCTGCGTAAGCTTGTATAAGTTAGTAGATATATACGCATCATGTGACTTGTTGTTATCACTGCAAGAATCCTGAAACCTCTCACAGGTTATGGGCCCAGGTGGCATTACGGAAAACTAAAGACAATTGAAGTGGAGAGCAAAAATTAAATAAAATGCGGAAAATGGCAGGAGCATTCATTAAGATTGAACCTCTTAGCGTGTAGATCTTCGACAAGTGGAAATTAAAGTTGCGCGCTGTACTTGTGAAGAACGATTTATGGCGGGCACAAAGGAGTGTCCCGTGGATGAAGAGGATCCGGCTGTGTGGTTGATCCAAGACGAGAAGGCACGCGATGATATTATTCTATCAGTATGAGCTTCGGAGTTTGCTGGACGGGTGCAAATCCTCTCAGGCTTGTTGGCTAAGGCTGCAGGAGCTGGAGCGAACTTTACATGAATACGGGATATAAACTTCCTATAGTAGCAGGCAGATTAAGTTTATTTTCAATTTTTGCCTTCCGCCCCTGCAATTTAGAGAAATCGTCAAATTTCCCAAACTATTGTAGATAAGTAGATGGTTGATTACTTTCTTTTTAGAAAAACTCAGTAATCAGGATTGTATATCGATTCGCCTCAGGATTGCAAAAGAAAGTTCGCTGCCGCAGCATACACTTTTGTTGGTACACAGTATTGCCTGGCACTCTTACTGAATAGAAATAGATAGTGAGGTGAGTCCAAAAGTTGGTCATGCGTTTTTACTACCTACTAGCCTGATTTTAACAATGCTCAAGGCCCTCTTCTAGTCTAGATAAAATTTTTTAAAAGCTTAAAATTTTTTTGTAAGCTTAGATATTCCAAAATATTACCCCAAAAACATTACTTAAAAATTCGGAATACTTTCGGAGATATAGCCATTTTAGAGACCCAAGGTGAACTAAATTTTCTGGCAATTCCAAACTTGAGGTTCGTTTTTCCCGAAACCACGTTTTTCAAAATGATTCACCTTTTCTCAAATTCCACTGAACCGATTTTGATGATATGGCGATTTGACGATTTGATAAATTGTTAAAAATCGAATTCTCATTTTTACAAATTTAATTTTTTTTCATGATTCTACTTTGGGCTATAAAGTCATTGATACTTAACAGTTTCCCATCTTCCGTTTTTCTTTCTGATAATGGTGAGTTCCGTAAAGGTGTGAACCATCAACACATCTTTTTTTAGAAGGTCCTACTTTGGAGGCCGAGAACTTTTTAAGCGTGTGAAATTTAGCAGGGCGAACTAAGTTTTGATTAGGATTGCCGTTTCAACACTTGGCTAATTTGGTTTTTCCTGTGCCCTACAATTTTTAAGTTATCGATCTCAAATTTGAATCTCACGATTTACTTTTATCTATATCGTTAAATATATGTAAAATCGGTAAAATGTTAATAAGGATCGAAAAATAAATGAAGGAGTTAAACGAATATCACCTTCGATCATATATACATAATTGGGGTTAAGAAAACGTTGCATTCTTTTCGAGGCTGTCTGCAATTCTTTTTTTGTTATATATTTTGTGGCCAACATGCTCTGTCTGTTTACATAATGTTAGTATATAAACATTAATGTTAATGTTCTGTTATTTAACATAATGGAAGGATATTGAACACTTATTCCCTGAGAAATGGGAATATCGAGGTCAGACAGGGCCGACTTTAACTTAGGCTCTCGTTTAGCTAAGGCGATGAAGTCAAAGCAAAATCTTTTGGTTCAGTAAAAGGTGTGTAATGGGAAGTTTCCCAGAAACTAAAGCTATCTTAAAATTTCTTAATGTTTGCTTCATCTTGTCATCGCATTGTAATAGGTTTGTGACCTTAATTTAAATAAGGGATGAAACCCGGTTCTAGACCCAACTGTACCAAACCGAACTGTAAATCGGATTATAGCATAAATTTGGTCTCAGAATTGGAAAATGTTTACGAAAGTGAAAGTCGGAGTACCAATGTATGTAAAGTGTGTAAAAGGGGTAGTGCTTATTGTAGTAGAATTTCATGTGGCGAGGCGAGGCGGCAGGTAGATTGGAGTAAAGTTGCGAGTTAATCTGGGTGGTACTGTCAATTTAATAAGGCTTAAAAGAGCTTGTGGACAAAAATGACATCATGACAAATTCTCCGGGATTTGAGTGAAGAAAGGTCTATTAAACGTAGTCTTTGCTCGTATAAAAATAAATGCCTGTTAGTGTCCCAGTTTAGATCACGAAGGGTAAAAATCAGAAACTGCTTCTGAACTGATTCAATTTGATCTCGGTATGTCAGATATTGCGGAGACCAAAGACAGGAGCAATATTCCAGATTTGGTCGGACCAGCTACCTACCCTGACTGGGACTCGAACTCGGGACCTCGAATGACGCACTCACTGACAGCGCAGCTCAGCCAACTCTACCACCAGCCACACCAGCTATGCTTTCAGCATCGTAAAATTGCCAATATTATCCCTATATGGATCAATAAATTTTTTTTTAGCCTTATTGCACTGAAATGTGGATGTTAAAGCTAAAAGTGGGTTCAAACAGAATACCCAAATCATCGACTTTATAAATACGGTTTAACGAATCCCTACACAGAGGGAAAAAACCGTGAACATTGGACTCAAAATGAGCACATTCGGTCACAAAAACTAATCATGACCGGATTTTCTCACTTTAAGAACAATTTCTCACTTCAAGAACTTTTTTTTGAGAACGCAAAATCTTGATGTGAGTTGATATGTTCCGTTTTTGAGAACATTTTAAAATTTAAAAAAAATATAAGGTCCACCGTACACAGGTCCGTCCAGTGTCCAGATCCAGGTCCACTCACTGCCCAAGTCCACTGTCCAGATCCACTGTCCAGATCCACTGTCCATGTCCAGGTCCACTGTCCAGATTCACCGCGTCCATGCCGGCCCAGGTCCAGGTCCGCATAGACATCGCTTCTACAACACCCCACCCGGCTTGTTTATTTATTATTTATTAAATAAATAAAAGTTTTTGTCGGACCTCACTGGGAGTAGAGCCCAAGACCTTTAGTGCGCGCAACGACGGCGGCCGTCGCGACGCGTCGTAGACGGTTAGGCTATTGCCATGCGTCTGAAGACGCACGTCTGAATGGCTACATATACTTTTCGGTGGGGTGGTTGAGGTGAGCTGAATTGTGCTCATTTCAAGAACATTCGGAACATTTGTGCTCAAATATTTGGGAGAACATTCTGTTCACATTTTGAGATGAAGAAATCTTATTTTCCCTCTGTGTATTAATGGCGAATCCGTATAGATACGGTTTGGTTCTATGAAAGGTCATAATATTACACTTGTTAATATTAAGAGGGAGGCGATTCAGTAGGCACCAGGCACTCAGAGAAGTTAGATAACTTTGTAATAGAAGCGGAGAAGCTGGATCGTTGAATGAGGCACATAGCTTGAGATCGTCAACGTACATAAGGGCAGTTGAAAACGAAAGCACTTGAGGAATATCGTTGATGAACAGGTTAAGTAACAAGAGCCCAAGTATTCTCTATTAAAACAAAGATATTATTTCGTGCCGTGATAGAAAAGCCCTCACGCTTCCATCACTATGTTAAAATAGGACTAAAGTGAACCCAAATTAAGCAACAGCAAAACTTTTCCCTTTTGTTTAGTTAAACTTCACTGCAACCGACAATAAAAAACAATAAGCATAAAACTGCAAAAAAACAAGCCTATTAAAATCAATAACCATATGCCCATTTATCACACACCATTAAACCATGGCACAGGCAGGGAAATAAAAACAACCAAAATGGAAAACGAATGTTCGGAGAAAGACAAACAGCAATTTCGTAAAAGTGACCCAAAGCTATGACATACAGCATAAAAATAAAATGCTCATTAAAAGCGAAAAAATGCCCACGAACCATATTTCTGGGTCGTTTGTTTACACACTTCAAAAAAGGAAGGCAAGGACGAGAGGCTACAGAACAAGTGCAAAATATATGTAATAAGTGCGATATTAATACTTGAGAACAAAAGGGGACGCCCAAGTGTTGACTGCTTAAGCACGAAAGGCCAACGGATCA
Source organism: Lordiphosa collinella (assembly GCA_018904265.1). Taxonomy (NCBI): domain Eukaryota; kingdom Metazoa; phylum Arthropoda; class Insecta; order Diptera; family Drosophilidae; genus Lordiphosa; species Lordiphosa collinella. The sequence continues at coordinate 24,350 of JAEIFV010000237.1, forward strand.
GCCGCAGCAGCAGGAGTCCTTTTTTGCCAATAACTCAACAAGTCAGAGGACAAACATTGACGCTGGCGTTTGCCTTAGTTTATGGCATCATCAATGTCTGTCTGGCTTGTGGTCGTCTCCTGGCTTCTTCAGCATTAAGAATGCATTAATCTTTGGACACGTGATAAATATTCATGGTTCGAGTTTTGACATTTAATGTATGCAATTTTAGAGCGCAGCCTGTTGACTTGCTGACACACCAAACGCTTTTACTAAGATGAAGTCGAAGGTCGGGGTCGTGGCCATGAGTTTCTCTGCATATGTTCCAAGGGTGTGTGCTCGAGCAAATGCAAACAGGAGTGTTTTCCCAGGTTAAACAACCTGCGGACAAATACATTTTTCCAACGGAAATCTCTTCTTACTTACCCACTAAGGGGACGGAAAAGGTTGGGGGACTTGGTAAAGGAATTTCAAGCTGGCTTTGAAAAGTGTACAAATGAACAACACGGCGGCACATTATTAAATTAGGATTTACTTTGAGGGAATTTATTACAACACATGCGAAAAATGTATCATACGAACCAGCAGCAGCAAGTTAACAAGTATCCCGGATGCAATCACAATTTCTTAAGGAAAAAGGGGACCAGGTTCGATAATTGAAATTTTATGTGCAAACAATATATGGAACATTATGTAAACAACACATGCAAAAGAATACACTGTCAGTCTCAAGCGAGCAAAGGAAGGAAGTAGATGGCATCTCCGCTGTTGACAAGCTGAACTTGCTGGCTGAAATTTATGATGAAAAATTATCAAAAAAAATTTTCTGGTTGACTAAACACCTTGGACCAATTTTTAAGAAAATCAAAGACACAGAATATTTTGGGCACCAAAAGGTGCAACATTAAACATCAACATTAGAATTGAAACTAAGTATAGGTATTTGTATGAAAGCCAACAACTTCAATACTTTTCAATAAATTTCAATGAAATATGCATCATAATATTTTGTATAGATTTGCCTTGGTTCTAGGGCTGTAAGCCCAACAAATTTTTTCGGAATTCCTGTTCCCTGGTTCGAACCAAAATTTACTAATGGCTAAAGTTCGAAAATCTTAGGTTCAAGTTATTTGTCCGAAGGATTTGATTGGAACCTTGGTTCAGCCCATATTTTAAAGAATTTTAATAAGAAAACAAGAAAGAAAATCGGTCAATCTCGACTATAACATACTCTGGACCTGTGAAGTGCTGCCCATCACTGTTGCGACCGGTGCTGCCCATAATTATAACTCGACAACCGTTCATCCGATCTTTACCATTCCTTTGGCGGATCGATAAACAATCCTGATTACTAAATAGGAAGAAGGAACGAAGCTTCTAACTATAAAACTGTGAGAGATATGACGTTCTTTCCAATTTGCGGGGGCGGGAGGAGGCGTGGTAAAAATTGAAAATAGACTTGATCTGGTTGCAAGTATAAGAAACATATGTTCCATACATGGCAAACCTCTTTCTCTTACCATCTCTGAGATCTGTTTGTTCATACGGACAGACGAACAGACAGACAGACGGACGGACAGACGGACACTTTTGCACAAACTTAATATACTCTGTGTACCTCTGGTACAGAGTATAAAAAAAACAATACATTTATTTAGGAATCAATTTAATATCATCTGTTCTACTAATCGCTTTCGCCCCAAAACTACTTAAATCGTATGGGAAATGTGTGTTTTTGGATCGAAAACGATTTGTAGAAGACATTTAAATATTCAAAATAGAACTTACTGTGAATTTACATGGCTTTCTTTTGCATACTCAATTTTAAGTGGTCTGCAGAATCTAACAGATTGTGGAGCTCTGTTATTCCAAATAATTCGTTGATTTTCATCTATTAATTTTAAAGGTATCATAGTGCTGACAAAAAGGGATAGAGCCAGGGAAACAGGTTCTTCAGATCGAAACTTCTGCTAATATAAACTTTGGCCAGTAGATCCATCGAATCCGCAGCTTATTATTAACGTGCAACGTGAAACATTTTCCATTTGAGATATACAGGCCTGTTCTGAACTCCGAACGTTTTCAAAAAGTCAAAACGAAACGAAAACGAACGTTTTACTATTTGCTGTTCCCAATTCCGAACGATTTGGTTACGTTTCGACTTTTCGAACTCGGTGTCGTCAGCTGCCAGAGTGGTCATCATCTTTATAATTTAAGTTTATAAAGCTCTTATTTACGCTTTATATCCATTTATTTATACTTAAACCAGTATTTAAATATTACATTTGCATATGTCATATCAAATATGGTGAAACATAGCTAAGTGAAACAGAAAAAGTGCGGTCTGATTAAAGGTCGATTGAAGGTCGAAATTGACTAAAAACTAATAGGGGAAAGTTAACTTCGGCTCGGCCGAAGTTTTGTATACCCTTGCAGTTTCCATTGAAAACACAAAAGCTTTTCTAACGAAGACTACTTTTTGGACCTTACTTTTCTATGGGATCTATACATATAGATGTCGGATTTCGACCAAACATAATACACTGTCAATTACGAAATTTGGAGGCGGTTCCATTTTAAACAAAAAAGTTTTTCTCACTAGAACTTCTTTTTCGACCGATCATTCATACTGCAGCTATATGCTATAGTCATCCGATTTTGATAAAGCTTTGTAGAATTGTGTAAAAGTATATAAAATAAGTGTATGCCAATGATAAGGACGTTTTCATTAAAAACAAAAAAGTTTTTTTCACTAGAACTCGTTTTTCGACCGATCGATCCTATGGGAGCTATATGCTATAGTCATCCGATTTCGACCAAACTTTGTAGAATTGTGTAAAGTATATAAATAATGTATGCCAATGAGAACGTTTTCATTAAAAACAAAAAGTTTTTCTCATAGACTGTTTTTCGACCGATCGTCCTATGGGAGCTTATGCTATAGTCATCCGATTTCGACCAAAATTAGTGAAATCATGGGAAAGGATAGTAAACTAAGAAATACGTGTTTTGGAGGCGTTTCCATTAAAAACAAAAAAGTTTTTCTCACTAAGACTAGTTTTTCGACCGATCGTTCCTATGGCAGCTATATGCTATACTCATCCGATCCGGCCGGTTCCGACAAATGTGCAGCGTATTTGTACCAAAAGACTTTGTGCAAAGTTTGGTGGGGATAGCTTTAAAACTGACGGAGGAGATAGCATAGAAACAGACGGACAGACGGACAGGGCTAAATCAGCTCAGCTTGCCATGCTGATCAAGAATATATATACTTTATGTGGTCGGAGATGCTTCCTTCTATGCGTTACAATCATCCGGACAATTTTATAATACCCTCTGCAAGGGTATAATAAAGTGGAATTCAGAACAGCTCGGGTTGGTCGTGGCCGCTCGGTTTTGTTTTTCATGCAATATTTTATAGACGTTTATAAAATAATTCTATTAAATTATATTTCAACTTTATACATTTTAAGTAATGATGTTAAACGATATTGAAAATGTTAAACTAATTTCGAATTTTTAGTTAATCATATTGGGGAAGTATTTTAATGCTTTAAATAGCAATAACTTTTAATTCCGCTGACTTTGCAGGGCACGTTTTGAAAACGACATTTCTTGTCGATTTGCGGAATTCGGAATAGCAATCAACTCGATTTGCGGCAATTCCAATCGTTTTCGGAATTCGGAACAGGCCCGATAAGTGCTGCATATGGGGGGAAAATGTTTCAGCCACGAGCTTTATTACGATGATGCATTTTCAAACAAAAATGCGAATGCTTCTTCAGGGGTAAGGGAATAATCACCTTAGATTTCCGGCCTCCTGTCGTGTTCTCGGTCTGTTCTTCCCTGACGAATTGTAACGCATTAAACAAATCATCCTCTTTAGCCTTCTTCGCTGAAACAGAAGCAGCATGCTAGTTTATGTTTCAAACGCGTTCCAGCAGGTGTATAACTTAGCGTTGGTCTACCCATTTTAGACGGAGATGGATCCATAAGCTCTTCATCCAAGGTTTTAATAATCGCCTCTGAAAGCCACCTTGAGTGATAAACTTTAAACCTTGACATCATACGGTTGCTTTAGGCAATTATTCTAATGGCTATAAAACGCACGATGGTTCTGAATTGAATTATTCACATTTTTTCCAAGATCCACTTCGTTACGGCAGAGTCATCGCGTCCATTGTTGTCCCAAACCTCCAGCAGTGTTAAGCGGCGAAACTCATATGCGTCTGCAATATGTCATTTTTTTAGAAACGGGGCAAAAAGGTGCAAAGGATCTTATTAACACCATAATCTATTTATTTTTAAGAAAAACATACCAGTTTTAGTTGCTCGCAAGCGCGCGCGGCAAATAAATTACACTCCACAGAACCCAACTACATTTGTTAAGTTTTAGCAGTAAAAATACTCCATCAACAATTGACGATAAACGACAAAACATACAGAACATATAGAAACTAACATACAACGTTGAATCTTAACAATTATTTGCCATATTTCCAAATTGTCTTCACTTTAATGAAAAAACCACAACAAACGCGCAAAGTTTATCAATTTACACGGTTGCATTTCGATAGGTCAAGCATGCATTTAGTAAGCTGACTTTGATTGCGCACCAATTTCAAACCGCACACTTTAAAATTTTTTTAGGAACAGTTTTTTTTCTCTCATATGCATAATAGGAAAACACATTCTATTTTGAGTTTTTAAAAATATAAAAATAAAGACTTTATTGGTGTTAGGATGTTTTGAGTGAGTGAACAAAATTGAGTTGTTCACTAGACTGAACAAGTGAACATGTTCTTCTTAAAGGAACATGTTCTTATCCAGATGTAAAATAATTCGATGTAAGGTAAAGTTTTCATACATAAATGACAGAAGAAAAGTATAAATAAAATGTTGCTTCAAAATTTTTATGGAAATTTTACTTTACATCACATCTGGATACAGGCCTTTAATTGTTATTGTTCAGTGGGTTGTTAATTAAGAGTTGTTCTATGAGTTGTTCAGTGACTTGTTCACTCAAATCGGTGACTCTTCAACTGTTATTTGTCCGCGTGTCTGATTGTTCAATGAAAACAACATGCTGGTCAACAACAGTCCCAACCGTTTTTATTTAAGATTCTTTAAAAAAAATGCACAACCATGGCTAACAAATATGCAACAATTCGCAGTGTGACCAGCAACGAACGATTAATATTATTTCGAAAGATCGCTCATCGTAACAATGCGCAGGTGATCAACTGAACAGCTGAACAATTGATCAGCTAGACAACTGTGCAATTGAACAACTGAGCAGTTTGACTGAGTTGACTCACTTTGAAAAAAGGAACAAGGGAACATGTTCAGTGAAATGAACAAGCATACCCAACACTAGTTTGTTGTACTATTTGAGATTTTGAAATATATCAGGTGATTTCTAAAGGAAAATTAATTATTAATTAATTAGAAATTAATTAGTTCAAATTAGTTATACGAATTTGAACAAATCGACTTAAGGTAAATTTTAAGGCGTCACCGCGCTAAATTCGAAATGTTTAGCGAAACTGAGCTTAAAAAAGTGTAGCATACTTACAAAAACCTCTTTCTTAAATACCCTATAGTTCAGCTGCACTGTTGCGGCATTAACGAATTCTCTAACTCTTCGTAGTGAGCACTCGCCACCAGATCAACCACCAGCCAAGTAATTGCCTAACGAATTTTGTATAGGAATGTCCGGAAAACGTACCTATCGGTACGACCCTGCATTACCAGTCGTTAGTGTTGTGATGGGAGCACACTATAGTTCAAGTACTAGACTACCGCTGTGATGCATTACCTGTCGTTAACGACGCGACTGACGTCCAGTGAAGCATCAGGTCGTTAGGCCTGGTTTGCCTAACGGATTTTCTATGCATTTTATAAATATTTTAGACATTTCAAACTGTGGACATTAAGTTTAATTTCTTTCAATATCTTATTCAAATTTCAGCTTCCTTTGAGCCAAAACTTAGACGTAATCAACGCCACTTAACGTCAAAGTCGAGTCTTATATTTGGTTTCTTTGCCACTTTATTCACAAATTGGCTTAAACTGCTATTTCTTCCAGCAATACAATTTCCTAAGCCTATTTACCCCGTATTGTTCACTCTCACATCAGGCTATAAATATTTATTGATAGCTCTCCCAACGAGCTGCCTTCAATTTGTACTGTTTGTTGATTCCCATTGACATAGCCAATGGCGAGCGATAATCAGCTCGTCTAACGAAAAACAACACAAAAACTGTAATGGGGCGGAGGGCAGGACAATGATGTTGACGATGTGGACCAACTAGTCCGACTATGTCATTACATGCGTATTACAAATTGCTGATGGCTGATTGTTGACGAGACCTTGTCTTCTTGTGCTGGCCAAGAGCATTCATCAGCGGAGCTAAGTTAATTTCATCAACATGCCAAGGCTAGGGATGCGCGCTGACAGCGATTTATGAAGGTTTTGAAAGTCAGCAAAGTATGTGAAGGATTTCCGCCGTAAGTAGTTAAGCTTTCACAAGTTTACACCTATAGAAAATGCATAATGCGTTTCAAGGTATAACGAGGCTGTTGCTGCTGCTACTGAATCGTCTACTCAGTGTCGTAATCTAATTACTCGACCCAGGTGTCGTCACAGCAAACAGGATATCAGCAAAGGGGAATAAAGCATAAAAGTTGTGTTAAGGATTCTATAATACACTGCCATGATTGCTTTTTTTTCTGGGAATAAAAACTCAGCTACAAAGCCAAATGAAAACTATAGTGGAATCAAGTTTCAGGAAATAAATAATTATAACAAATGCACATCCTAGAACTGCAACTAGTGAATTCTAAAGAAATAAACACTTATTAAATTGCTTACAAGAACAAACCAAGTGAGAGCAAATCAAAGTTAAATGCAATTATGATTTCTCTGTAGCAATTATGCTTTCTTTTTAAGTGTCGATTTTGCACTGCTCAAGATTATCGTATCTTTAAGGTTTTCATTTAACAATATATTAAGCTCTCTCTAGCTATCTATTGCAATTCTTTACCACGAAATCGAAAAAGTTTTTTCATCAAGCATTTTGCATTCTTGCTTAGACAAACTCTTTTCATGAGATAGTCAATTGAAACATGATCCCAAAAGCATGCCATGGCAAGAACTGTCACATTCTTCATCTCCCAACCCCCCACCCATATTGAATGACAGAGTATACACAACACAGACTTGATAGCCACTGCAATTGCTGTCCTCGCCTCGAGACACAGCAGGGAGTGGACCTCTGCTGGGCGTTCGTCTTTTGTGCCACAAACACTTCATTAGACTAATGAACATAATTTGCCATTATTGTGCGCGTTGCGAAAGTTCTAAAAAAAATGGATAAATGGAAATGTATGCAGAAATTGCCAGCTGAAGTTGAAAGAAATCACAGAATTGAGCCGGCAGCCGGTACCCGTGGCAGGCATTGAACCATGCCGTTGGCTATCGATTAGATAAACTTAATTTTAGTCGCTCCATCAATGCATTAGACGGGAGCATGGACTTGTGCCCTTGACTTTGCTGCGCCACATTGCCGGAAATAGTGACTCTTATCTGGAGGAATTTGTGGCACAAAAAGTGAAAATAAGTCCGATAAAAGCCAGAAAATTATTTATAATGCCCGACCGAGTTGAGTTGAGTCAACCAACCAAACAGTCAGGCAGACAAAGGCAGCTGAAGCGCGGTTTTTTGTATTAAAATTTATGGCAACAATCATAAATCCTTTAGTACACACATATACACTTTATGTATAAATATATAAACACACGTATATACGCAATTTATGACAGTTAAATGGCTCTAAAATACATTTAAACCCACACGTAAACCGCAAAACCACACAGCCTGTGCGGCCCTGAATTTCAGGGAAATTGGATGGTGGGTAGGATGGGCGAATAATGGGAGTGCAGTGAGTTGTGCCCAACGATCTGGACAATGTGACATTGATTGGTTTATGTGTGATTTACATACCCGGGAGCATTATCGCTGTGGGGAATCTGTGTTTGTTATCAATTTGGGGGAGTTCTGAATTACTTCCCAGGCTGATAATTTTGATGGAAGCTAAGTTGATGAGTCGGAAGAATTCAAATTAACTACTTTGTCAATGGGAAATTTTATATATTTTGTTTTCAAAAGTACCAAATTCCAAAATGACAAATAACCTGGACACATTGTTGAAGAATAGATTAAGTTATCGGGAAATACCGGAAGTAACAGCTCGAATATTCAAGACGACTTTGGTTTGTGTGACTATTAAATATGACATAATTTTGGGATAACAAAAGTGTGGATCCTTAATGCACTTCAAGTCTAGGAAATTCGGAAGACTGAAGGAAAAACCAACTAGATAATAATGCGATTGATATTCAGAGTTGATTTTAAATGACAGCATTATACTTTATTCCCCAAAAAACCAACATTATTCAGAGACCCAAGGTTCTATCACCAGCAGGCTTTGCTTTCAACTTTTATATAATAAAATTGCTAGTTTAACCTTTTAAGAACTTCCAAAAACTTGTCCCCTTTGCTTTGCTACCTATCTAGGCCAGTTAATTGTTTATAAAGTTTCAAACCAATAATATAATACCGATCAAATAAGATGAAAGTTCCCGCTGGAGGTGGGACTTATGTAAAATGTAAAATAGCTTGACATATCCCCAAAGAGCAAAAGCCGAGCTACACTCAATCTCTTGGCTTGAGCGCTTCTAATTTTCGCACAAAGCGACCTACAGCTTAACGCCGAATCCGAACGGCAGTTTGAGAAGCTTTTGCATATCTAATTACTACAAAGCTTTCGCCAACAGCAGAGCGTGGTGACCGGGTGTAAAGTTTATTCAAAGAAAAAACTTTTCATTAGATGTAGCGTATTTATACCAGAAGACCTCGTGCAAAGTTTGGTGAAAGTAGCTTTTAAACTGAAGGAGGAGATAGCATTGAAACAGACGGACGGACGGACGGACAGACGGACAGGGCTTTTTCCACTAGAACTACTTTTTGGACCGATCATTCCTGCTGCAGCTACATGCTATAGTCATCCGATATTGACATAACTTTGTAGAATTGTGTAAATGTATATAAAATAAGTATGGCATATAATAATAACAAAAACGTTTCCATTAAAAACAAAAAAGTTTTTCTCACTAGAACTAGTTTTTCGACCGATTGTTCCTAAGGCAGCTATATGCTATAGTCATCCGATTTTGACCAAACTTTGTAGAATCGTGTGGGAGCATATAAAAGCAATTCATGCCGATTTTTAGGTCATTTACATGGAAAACAAAAAAGTTTTTCGTACAAAGACTTCTTTTTAGACTTAACTTTTCTAAGACAGCTATACTACATAGATGTCCGATTTCGACCTGACAGACGGACAAGGCTAAATGAGCTCAGCTCGTCTTGCTGATCAAGAATATATATACTTTATGTGGTCGGAGATGCTTCCTTCAATGCGTTACAAATATCGCACAATTTTATAATACCCTCTGAAAGGGTATAAAAATAGCCACATATAACATGCCTTAGGGTATGTTTTAGAAATCAGTTGTAAATGTGAAAAATGTAATGTGTGGAAGTGTAATAAAATTTTTCGAGATTTTTGTCACACCAGCAAACTGCAAATTATATAAAAAAAAACTGGAATGCAGTTCAAAGCGAAGCAAAGCCCAGTGTCCCATTGTGGATCGGCTGACCTGCCCGCTGATGTTTAAGGGACGCAACAATGGCAAGAAGCTGAGTTCCTGTCGCACTGTCAAGCGCTCGCTCGAGGTGATTCATGGTGGATGTGTCGCCCTTGCGTCGCGTTAACCTGGCCATGTGGCTGCTGTGCACTGGAAGACATGGCGATGCCTTCAGGAACACCAAGATCATTGGCTAATGCTTGGTCGATAAGCTTATCAATGCCGCAAACGGTTCCTCCGAAAACAAGAAGAAAAAAACATAACAATTTTACTGACATGTTTACAAAAAATTAAAAAAAACTCAATATAACAATTCCGCAACTTAACTGGAGGTCATTGAACACCCAAGACTTAAAAACATAAAAAAAATACAATCAATGAAACTCTGTATATAACAATACCTAAAGAGCCGCCATCACCTACTCCTAAACATTGTTTTATCTTTCCCAATGGATGCAGTTTTATTTTGCTTACTATTTCTTAAGGGGGGAACACACTTTGCGATGAGCAAAAGTAATGGTTTTTAAAAAATTTCAAAAAAAAATAAGAGATTTTTATTTTTTTTTTTATCATAGTTAATGTGAAGGAAAACAAATTTTTTTGTCATATGAGGGCCGTTCAGAAAGTTATCGGCCTCCGAAAATGATGAATAAAAAAGGTGCCCATGGTACCATGTTAGCCTTGATGATCTGAGAAAAAAAAAAACGTGTTTAACTAATGTCTTCGTTCGGCCCTCCGAAAAAAAAAAATTTTTTGACAAATGGACATTTGAAAACAAAAATTTTTTTGGCCTTTTTTTGTAGTGTAGTGTAAAAAAAGTACACTTAAAATATAGGTATCCAAAGTTGGAGGGCCGAACGATAGCGACGACAATTCTGCGTCGTATAGCCCCTTCCGGAGCAAAATCGGTCCACTGGTTTCCTCTGAACGTGGCCACCAGTTTGAAAAACGTGGTTCAGATAAACGCGTTTAAAGTTTAGTTGCTAGGCAAATCGGGTCACTTTGGGTCATTAAAAGGACTATATCTTCTAAACCATTTCGATTTTTGAAAATCCTTTTAGGGGATATTTTTGAATATCCAAGCTACAAAATATGTAAAAAAAGTCGAAAATTTTTTTCCCCAAAGTGTTTTCCCCCAAGTCAATTTTTCGTTTATTCAAAGCTTGTGGCACCCTTTGTCTTGACATTTTAATTTTGTTTTTTATTCACTAGTCAAGTTTTTGCACTCAAATAATAGCTCGTCTAAACATCTGGTTTATAGCCAACTTACACTAAGACATAAGGTCTTTACTGAAAATAGCCTTAAGGCAGCCGGTAAAGTGTGCCTTCGCCATACAAAATGGTGACGGCTTTGTTAAAAATTAGTTCGGCTGAAATTACGACGGGTTTTTACAAAAAACAGTTGTCGCTCATTAAATTTACGCTTTACAATTTTACAAGAACTAGTGAATACTTTAAATTTTTCATAAGTTAATCCGTCAGCAAAGCATAAAATGTAGTAAACATTTGCCCTAGTCTACCCTAGGACTAAAATGGGTTTGAAAATATGCAAAATCTGCTGTCTAGTTATCACATATGGGCATATGGGAGTTTCAGTTTCATCAATAAGCATGTGGTCGCGAACGTACACCTGGGATGCCATTCGGCGAAAATGACCCTATTTAAATTTGGAGCTGATAAGAGCGGGGGCAGTTTTCGTATGCTTATTCTGCTAGGCTCTTTAAAGCTGTACAGATAGCTTATCAAGCAAACTGTCGCAACACTTTTAAATGAAAACTTATTTCATAAATTACGCATGTACCCAAGCCAACGCACCAGGTATTCATTCAGTCACTTGGGCTTCGCTCCCACACACCTACTTATGGCAGGTCACATAAATCATTTTCCAAAGGATTCTACCAAGAAAACTCATTGTGGTTTTCCTCTTCCCGTCGCGCACGCACGCACACCAACGAGGCACTGCAATTGGCCAAAAGATAGAACCCGCAACAAAAGTTGGCATAAATAAATAATGAGCGGCAAAACAAATTGTACGAAATTCCTAAAAGTGATAGAAAAAGTCCACAAACTCATTTAAAGGTAGCATCAAAATGCAAACTAATTAATTAACAAGTTGGCAATAAATTTTCGTTTCTCTGTTTAAACAGGCGATGTTTAAATTTCCCCAGCATACTTTTCCTTCTACTTTGAGCCTCTTTGCTCAGCTAATTGCAGACTAACCGACTCGGAGGCGCCTTTATGGCAATTTTGTGGCAGTAACCTTCACCTTTTGTTTGGCCACGCGGCGAAAAGGGATGGGATTTCTGACAGCACGTGCCTGTGGTCAGGATTTAGTTGGACCACCTTAAAGCCGCTCAATTAATAACCCAAAGCAACAGAGAAGAAGATGGAATTGGGTAGTGTAAGAGGAATTGTCACTGCGACTGAGGTTTGATTTATTTATGAGGTGCACATGCAAAGTGAAGGTCCTGACTTGGTTAATGAAAGTTTTATGACCATTTTGGGTGTCATTAGGCGGGTTGAGATGTCAATATATGGGGTCATGGCGTGTAATTGAACTGATGCTTTTATGGTTGTTAATAATGAGAGGAGAGAGAGAGTGAGTTGGAGACACAGCTCAAAAGGCGACGTCATTGATTGCTTAGAAATTGATGGCTTCCCGGACGCTGACCTTAAATTTAAGTGTAATTAAGCATCACCTGATGTTGTTCCTTTTTCAGTGTGACATTCGATTGAGCTGGTATGTGCAATATATATTTATGAGAGATTGAATACACTTATAGACCTTACAATTTCCGGTTCTGGTTATGAAGTTATACCTTTTTGGTCTTTGTATCAATCTCATAATGTTAAAATTTGTATTCCTTTGACTAAATTTGATTAAAAACTTTATTCTTGTTTTATTTCCTTCTAGCCACAGTCATGGATATAGTCATACGCGAAGAGGATATATCCTTGGCGCAGATCGGTGTCTATGCCTCTGTTTCCTTTCTGGTTGTCTCAGCCGTTGGAGCGGCTCTGTACACCACTTGCTCGAAACGCTATCGTCTCAATTGGTTTGAACAGAATCTACTTGAATCGGCTAATGAAAAAGAAGAGGATCAGCAGAGGTAAGTTAAAGTTAAGGATTTACCTAACCAAGCAATCATCTTACCATCATCATCATTACAGCAGGGAGGCATTAGTGGCAGGAGCTGTGGGCTACAATGTGGACCACATCAATGAAAAGCTCACCAACAACAATGCCGGCAACCTCAGTCCCACTTCCAACAAATCCGAAGATAATGATCCTGCTTTTTGGGTGCCAGCGTCAGTGACTTCCAGCACAGCTGCTGTGCAACAACAAGTTTCGAACACCACCGAAGAATCGGCACCACCCACACCGACCTCACCCACAGGAAGTCTGAAATCGAATACTTTGTCATATTGCTCGACCACATCGGTACCCATAGCTAGATCGGATAAGCATGTTGTTTTGGCCATGCAACCGGGTCGTCCTAGGGTGTCTTCAATGAATGCGAAATTGGATCATACGAAAATTGATATGACCCTGTATAGAAGTGTAAGTTAGGAGAGGAGTAGCTATAGCTTTCACTATTAAGATCTTTCCGAAATATTTCCACAGCACTCCCAACCCAAGGCCTTGTCTCCGGCTCCTTCTCATGAAGTACGTGGCAATCTACATGTGAGCATCAGCTATGATCCTGTAGGCGGCCTATTGAATGTACGACTCTTGGAAGCCCAAGACCTACAGCCAAGACAATTTAGTGGCACTGCAGATCCCTATGCCAAAATACGTCTGCTACCCGATAAGAAGAACTTTTGGCAAACGCGCATACATAAGAGGACCCTGAATCCAGGTACGAGTATCAAAGATCGCATAACTCACACTCTGAACAAACCTTCCCCGCACAGTTTTCGACGAGAATTTCGTATTTGAAATAACCGCTGGCGTCATGGATAAACGAACCATTGAGATTCTGCTCTATGATTTCGATGCCTATTCACGACATGTTTGCATTGGTGGCACGAAGCTGCATTTGGCCAATTTGGATCTCAGTGAACAGTTAAAACTGTGGACTCCCCTGACTTCGGCCTCTGCACAGGATATGAAAGTAGATTTGGGTGATATAATGGTCTCGCTGGCCTATTTACCCTCAGCCGAGCGTTTGATGGTGGTTTTGATTAAGGGACGAAATCTTAGAATTGTGGACGATGTGCGTAACTCTTCGGATCCGTACGTTAAGGTATCTCTACTGGGACCCGGTGGTAAAAAGATGAAGAAACGCAAGACGGGCGTACAAAGAAACACCGTGAATCCGGTCTATAACGAGGCCCTGGCTTTTGATGTCGCCAAGGAGACGCTCAAGAATTGTGTACTCGAGTTTACGGTGGTACATGACGGTCTATTGGGTGAGTAGTTAGCGTGTAAGTTGACAATAACTAAATATAAATTTGAAAAAATTTCAATTACTTCCTTAGGCTCCAGTGAGATACTGGGACGCACTCTCATCGGCAACTCCCCCGAGGTACGCACCGAGGAGAAAATCTTTTTTGAAGAAATGTTTCGGGCCAAGAATGCCACAGCTCAATGGGTTCCATTGCAAGAGCCCAGCACTAACTTGGCCACCGCAGCCAAGTCAGCAACCAAAAATTAGATTCCACACAGCTGGCAACGAAAGCTTTTGTGAGTGGTTCGTGTCTATGCCAAAGGGGAGGAAACCTGCGGTTAGCGGTGGCTCCAACAGCCAACCAACTGTTGCTTTTCCTTTGCAAAAGCTTTGGCTACAATTATTAAGGAAACTTGCAGGGATTCATTTTAAGCAGCAGGACAACAAAAAGGAGCCAGCAGATTGAGAAAAAACAATTTTTCCAAAAATTATTCAAATATTACTCTATGTGCTTTCTATGGTATCAATTATAATCAAAGAATATTTATACACATATAACTCCAACATACTTGAATGGGCTAAGTGTCAAAAGTACCTAACATAAACTGTGGCTATATATCAAATATCTATCGATGTAACTGTTGTAACTGAAAAGTAGAAAAGAGCTGTCCTCTATTCAAGCTGGTTCTATGGAGACGGTTTCAGGGCAAAAAGGGCACAAAAGTTTAGAAGAGATTTTTATTCAAAGTGAAATACATTTACACACTAATAAGTAGAGATTTTTGTTAAAGAAGAATGTCTAATCATACATATAAACTATATTCTTATACTTATTGTAGTGGCCATACTTGCATAAAGAAATATATATAAATATCGGTAGTTATAAATGGGACACACCAAATATTCCAACAAATGCATTTTTCATTGAAAATTATAATTCTCCCCTGAAAATAAAATACATATATTCAAAAAGCTAATTACTTAAGTTTAACTGGAGGTTTTTTTTTATAATATTCTTGGGTTTTTGAAGTCATCCGAAGCTCTAGATGTATTTCCACACGAAAGAAAAGTCTACCGAAAGAAATGATTAATTAACAGAGTTTTAACATACATTTTAACAAGTTAAGGCCCCGACGGACTGACGACGTAAGTAATTCAGTTTACGCCACCACAAATTGCGTCAACATGGAACGTATGCCTAGTGTGACCAGAACTAACAACAAAAAATTACGCAGCTGCATGGTGTTGTTTCAGGTTCAAGGCATTTTTAAATTAGCTGGTGGAGGGTCACACTGCTCAATCAGGTGTGTTTTGTTTTGATGACAACTTATTTACGCTTATTTCTAGTGCTTTGCCATAGCTCTCCCGCAAAGCATTAAATCCAGTTCGGTAAGCAGCAACTGTCACATATTGGTAGAAATATTAATTAGTTTATCCAAAGTGCTTATCTTTCTTCACATTTGTTCCAACCTTTCTACAGCCAGGCAACCAACCAAGCGTTAACAAAATAAAGTCCGAGGCTTTGGTGGATGAATCCCAAATGGCATCCGGTCTCCCTCCAAAACAGCGGAACCTTGTCTTCATGCGAAAAATTTAGAACGGCTCTTTCGCTTTGTTTTTTCTACCATTGTTTTATTTTAGTTAAGTCTAGCTGATCGATGGCATACATGTAGAGTAAGAGCGAGTAACATCTGGTGGCAACAATATAGCACCAGCTATGCAACGCAAAATAAGGCCCACAGCCTATTAACATTGAGTCCACGTATGGGATGTTAAGCTCTGTTTAGCGCCGTTAAGCGCAAAAGTACGTTTTGACTCCAACGGGGATAAACGTAAGGTGCAAGGAAATCGTTACGCCTGCTTCTTCTTCTCTCAATTTTTGTATAAAACTTCTCGTTACGTCGTCAGTCCGTCTGGGCCTTTAACAATTTCTTAACAAGTCTGCGCAGTCGCACATGTCGACCCCAAATATACGACAAAGGTAGATTTTTGAATATATTTGCTATATTTTAGTGCCCAACATGTTTAACAAAGATAATCTTAGTGCAGACAACAGGAGTCTACATTTAGAAATTGGTTATTCCAGCTCTAGTCCATGTGATCTATGAGTGCCTGTTACATAAATTTGCACGACTTTAGTTGACCCCTTTTTACTCTCCTCGTAACAAGTACAATGAGAGCGTAGTTATAAGTTGGTTTAGGTATTTATACAGACGGACGTAGAGACAAACAAGGCTAGATCAACTCGACTACGAAAATATATATTATTCGATGGGAATCGGTCTCTTCTACCTGTTTCATACATTCAATTGCACTCTCTCGATTTCCCAGACGTAAAAAAGGATAAAAAAAATCAAACAAGAAAGCAAAGCTAACTTCGTCTGTGACGAAGTTTTAATACACTTGAAACTATTATGACCAACTACTTAATTTATAAGCTTTATGTATTGAGTCATTGGGATATTGAATAAAAAAATAGGGGAAAGTTGACTTCGGCTCGGCCGAAGTTTTGTATACCCTTGCAGCTTCCATTGTAAACAAAAAAGTTTTTCTAACTAGGACTACTTTTTGGACCTTACTTTTCTATGGGATCTATACTATATAGATGTCTGATTTCGACCAAACTTGGTGAAATCATAAAAAAGCATAATACACTGTAATTATGAAATTTGGAGCGCTCGTTAAAAAATTTTAACTACCTATACGTCGAGTATTACAAAACTTCAAAATAAAATAATTTTTAATTTTTAATATTTAATTTTTTAAAATATTTTCTGTTTCACAAGTTGCCGAAGTCAACTTTCCCCTATTTTTTTTATTATTTTTTAGACCTGTGAAAGTAACTACCGGCTAGTACCGGCCTAGGAGTGACATTTCTTAATTTTTTGGATCTTTACGAAAGCCTCTAATCATATATCGTTATCATATGCTGAAATAAATAATTTTTGCCAGGAATTAGCAAAAACGCAAATTTAAAAATTAATTTACAAGAAGACCATGGTCGACCGCCAATTGATTTCTGCACGTAAATTCTTCATAATTCGCGGTCCATCGAGGACATTTATTTCAAAATGTTTGGAGTATATGGATGGATAGTAAACATTTACCAAAACGCACCTCTTGGTTCGAAACGCGCTCGCCCCGGCAAAATTAGACCTAAGTGTACCCACAAAAAATTCATTTGATTCTATCTTCATATTTATTTGTTGATCGAATAAATTCAAATTTGACAACTTTTAAAATTATACGGAGATTGCGTTGACGGAATTTCGATGAGGCAGGTCAAATACGTAGTATTTGTGAAAACTTTGGAACCGTTTCGCAGAGATTAAAACTCAAATTAAAATTTTTTGTTTTGTTAATTTATTATGTACACCTATCAAGGAATCATTAATGATGCGTGTTTTTAAGTTTTCTAATGGGACCTTATCGGCGTCCACACTACTGGGCACCCCTCACAATTCGGAATCATTGCTTACTAGCTCTGCATGTTTCTCAATCAAAAGTCACTGTAAGAATGAGCCACATTCTGGAACCTATACGTGTAAAACTTTATGCATCCGCAGAGAACCTGTGAGAGATAATAGTCCGCCAGTCTCGTTTGGTGCTGTCTCAATTATGTTGGCATGATGAGGCAATTTATCCCAGCGGGAGAGTTGTCTTTTCATACTGTTTTGAACCTCTCTCCATGGGTGTTTTCTTGGTTAGCGGGGAAACAGCCACATCA
The DNA here is from genome assembly GCA_018904265.1 of Lordiphosa collinella. NCBI lineage: Eukaryota > Metazoa > Arthropoda > Insecta > Diptera > Drosophilidae > Lordiphosa > Lordiphosa collinella. The sequence goes on from JAEIFV010000237.1 coordinate 42,159, forward strand.
GCCTAGTGCCAAAAAAGCTACATTTGTTGTTTAAATATGTGTGCAAGGCACTACAATAACAACATACTTATGCATGTTTAGCTGCTTAAGATTGAATTGTAAATAGAGAAGTTCGTGTTCCATATGCCAATGCCATTAATTTAATACGTCGTAGGGGCGAGTGTCGTGACTAGGTGCTGTTGTGTTTGCACCAAAATCAAAACACTAGATGAAACTCGCCAAGCGTCGACAGAGTTATCCGCTGCTGTATTCCGCAGGCTTCGTTTCAAGCACGAACATGTCTTTTCGTAATAATATTCGTTAAAAATGGAAATATGTGAGTTTCAAATGAATACTTTTAAGTAGGGTGGCCGCTTAATACAATAACTACAATGTAACGCACTAGACAGGCTCGATACTTTCAGTCGGCCTTGATTCATTGATTCAATCGTTTAATCCAGCGGCGGACGTGCCCTTGCTCCCATTGCTCTGAGAGTTATTTTTCGGCAGCTGGTGCCGCGCAGTCGCATAAAAATTTGCCTCGCTTTTTAGTGCCACCGCCCACAGGCAGACAGAATGTCTAGTGCAATTGTCTAGCTTCAAAGCGAGTTAAAACAACAAATTAATCGAGTTTAGGCGTAAGGCACCAGCTCGGCGCACAATCACTCGGCGAAACGGGTGCAGTGTACGCAATCGAGACTTCTGCAAAAACTACCAGAGGTACACAGAGTATATTAAGTTTGTGCAAAAGTATGTAACAGCCAGAAGCCAGTGTAATGGACTCTAGCCTTGGTTACAGAAATTTCTAATTTCTTATTGTCGTGGTTGCTGCAAATAAATTCCCTAAACAACAATCCAAGGTACCAATGTGTTCCCTTTTGGGATTTATTTCAGCATATTCAGGTAATATTAATTCTATGTATTATGCTAGATATGCTGGTCCACGAGGTCTCTCGAGGTATCTGGTGCTGGTTCCGATGGGCTCGTTCCGGCTATTCTGGCTCGAAAGAGAAATTCTCCGAGGAATCTAACTCTGGACGAGGCGGGCTCTCGGAGGTATCCAAGAGATCGGTGGAGGCTCGATTGCTCTGTACCGGGTTCCGTGGAGTATTGAAACTCTGGGGAGGATTGGCTCTCAAAGATGTACAAGAACGGGGCGGATGCACTACGGCTCCGTAGAGTGTTACAGCTCTGGGGAGGATTGGCAATCCAAGAGACACAAGAATTAGGTGGATGCACTACAGCTCCATTGAGTATATGAACTCTGGGGATGATTGGCAATCCAAGAGACACAAACCAGGTGAGACTCAGGCATCCAAACTACACAAACCAAGGTGGATGCCCTACTGCTCCTTACCTAAGGTGTTCTTCGAGCCCTGGTGACTGAGTGACTTCCTAAGCGTTGATGCCGGTCTTTTATATGCTTTGCTCGCGCTTAGTTCACGACACCACATATTCTTGATCAGCATCAACAGCAGAATCGATATAGCCATGTCTGTCCGTCCGTATGAACAAACAGATCTCAGAGATGGTAAGAGATAGAGATTCGACATGTATGGGGCAACAGCTTCTTATACTTGCAGGCAGATCAAGTTTATTTTCACTTTGTGCGACTTAAATTCCTGCCTTGTGGACCTATTTCTGTGTGGTATTTCTCTTTAGATCATTCCAAACTGTGATGCCTAGTAGTAAACCAAATTGCAATTCAAATTGGACTGACCACTTCGACCCATCCTTATTGTAATCTAACAAATTCGTTACTTATAAAAGTAAATTGACTCCCTTCTGACTCAGCAATATTCAATTTCAAAAGGACTTAAAAAACGCATTTCCCAACACCCTCAGTAAATGGTATTTTCATGCTAGATAAAACCTTTAAAGCTTCTTCCTTTTCCGTTAAATTTAATAATTTCCTATTAAATATTTACGTTCATGTTTCTACCGCTTTCACTTCTCCTTCTTCCATGTTAAATTTTGTAATCCATGAAACCAAAAGAATGCCCAATCCAATCTTCAACCATCAACGCTGAAGGCGGACTTATTTGGCAAATACTTTGGCTACTTGTTGACCAACTCAGCGGAAAAAAAGTTTTTCCGACAAACCTTTAACTAATTTTCCCAACATTGACTGATAAATCCGCAGGGAGGCGAGGAACGGCACAGGGTCAGGCAACGCCGCATTGCCTGTTAAAGCAGCCATGTCGGTAGGTGGTGTGTGTCTATAAGTTTAACGTAAATTTCCTTTTCAATCAAAATGTGCTTTCATTCAATTTAGAAGGCAACGACGGCATAAGTAGCTGCTGCCACGACACGAGAGTGGGAAGTCAGCCAAACACCGAAAAGAAGAGTAGAAAAAAAAAGAAAAGGCCAGTGGCAACTTTGAACTATTGCCAAGTAGAGTTGGTGGCGCCAAAAGGGCCAGTTTGAGCTGCTTACCGTCACCGGAAGCATTCTTATAGATTTTCAACTAAGTATATAGACACATATTATGTGCTGACCCAGGATAACGATGGCAAGTCAACATGAAAAGAACCAACAAAACCAAAGAAACCGCACCGCAAGGATAGTGAAATAATTTTTCCTTTTCTTAAATGCGCTTAAAAGTACCAGCAAGGTCAATGAAAAGAAATACATCGACTGTTAAATATTGTGTGATAAGCAATACTTTTTTGCAGTCTTTTAACTTGCACTGGACAACACAAAAAGTGAGTGCAAGTACTCAGATTAAGATGAAGTGAAATATGTTTATTTCCCCAATCTTAATACATAGCTAAGCAAAAAGTCAAACAAAAAGAAAAGCTTTTAAAGTTCTCGGATTCTCAGTTGCCAGTGGCCACTTTTCCGTTCACAATGCCGACCACTGTTTTAAATAGCATAATGTACGGCTGACATAGTTGCTCCATGCTGGAAAAACGAGCCAAGTCTTTTCGTACAATTTTTCCGTGTTTCTTTGTCCAATCCTATTGAAATTCTCATAATAGATGTCCGGCACATGGCAGTTTCCTTTATGCTTTTTACACACGTTAACACAACTTTTTGTTACCCTTTTGATGCATTTTTAATGGCTCAAACTGCCCAAACATATTGAATTAGTTTTAACACCTTGTGGCCAGTGTTACGTGCAATTTTTGATTTATTTCTGCCATTGTCTTTGGCTTTAATCTTATTGCCTTTCTTCGGATATTCTCTCATTACTCACTCTATTTGCCATTTCAATCCTATTTTATCTGTCCTTCTGCAGTGGCAGCGACTATCAATTTTTCAACTTTGAAACTGGATGCTTCTCTCGCATCAAAAGCGCAATAAAGTGCAAGAAATCGACTAACGAGTAAATTCCATTTTTAATTTCGAGTTGCTTTGCCGTCTCTTCTGGGTAGCTTCAAAAAGCTTGTCAGCGGAAAACGTAAACTAACGACATTTTCGTTTTCTTATTTACACAATCAATTTTGGTGAAGAAGGACAACGGCAAAAGGCAAAAGACAGAGTGGCCTGGGGTGGTAAGAGGGGAAGCTGCACCCGTTGTATCGTTAACTTGCACTTGCATTGGGCGTTGGCGTTTGTGCCGCGGGGGAAATTGTCGTCAAAGCGGAAAAAATGTCACATTGTTGTTTTAGGGTGAAGGGAGGGAGGAGGAGGAGGAGTGAAGTAGGTGGAATCGCATTGCACATGTGTGTGCGTGCGTCTGTGTGTGTGTTTAGCTACTGGTAATAGTTCTAGTTTTCTCGTTTCTTTTATGTCCTTTTGTTTTGTTCCTTTTGCCATTTTTTTGATGTTGACCGCATTCGCATTGGCTCGTTTCGCTGGATTCGCCTTTATTGTTTATGCAACTGTCAGCAGTTTTCGTTTTCCAAATTTTCCTTTCACAATTGAAGATTCCTTTCCCTGGCTACGGATAGCTTACACGTGTGTGTGAGTCCGAGCCTCGGTGTTGCTTCATATTTGTTGTCATTTCGAATTGTTTCAAATGACTTTTGACAGCTAACAGATTAGCTTAGTGACGCCTTTTTCGGAGTGGGATGCAGACGACCACTCACTTTAGCTGTCTAGGGAAATCAGAGGTTTATATGGAATTCAATTGATGAAAAAGTGACCGGCAATGAAGTGACCAACGCAAAGCATAATACAAAAGCAAGTAAGAAAGCAGAAAACAGTGCCCTTAACTCGACTATCGCTGATTCGATCTTGAACAATCCGTTGGCGGATTGATAAATAATGCTGATTACTAAATATATCTAAAAGAAATGAACCATCTATAGCCTATAACATATTAGAGAACAGTGCGTTCTTTTGGGCAGACATAGCTCTTATTGCTCATCAACAATACAAGGCTCACTTACTTCAACGATAAAGCCGAATCATCAAATTACAGGTTAATTTTAATCTATCAGCAAAAGCTACATCCCTGTAGTTCAGCTGGTGTCAAGGCACTACCAGGCTTAACGACCTGATGCATCACTGGAAGTCAGTCGCGTCGTTAACGACAGGTAATGCATCACAGCGCTAGCCTAGTACTTGAACTATAGTGTGCTTCCATCACCACACTAACTACTAGTAATGCAGGGCCGTACCGATCGGTACGTTTCCCGGACATTCTCATACAAAATTCGTTAGGCAAATACATGGCTGGTGGTTGGTCTGGTGACGAGTGCTTACTACGTAGAGCTAGTGGGTTCGTTAGTGCCGCATCAGTGTAGCTGAACTACAGGGATACGTTTGTGAGGAGCTGTACTAAGTGAGTTGTGGCATTATTCAGGAACTCTGCTGGGACTTTATCCACCCCAGGTGCCTTATTGCATTTTTCAGGAACTCTGCTGAGAGTCTATCCACCCCGGGTGCCTTATTGTCAATATCTTCTCCGCTGTATATACATAGTTGGGTTCAGCTCAATGTGTCTGTTGATATATTTTTATACCAGTTACTCGTAGAGTAAAAGGGTATTCTGAAGTCGTGCAAATGTATGTAACAGGCAGAAGGAAGCATCTCCGCTTCCATAAAGTATATATATTCTTGATCAGCATCAACAGCCGAGTCGATATAGCCATGTCCGTCTGTCCGTCTATCTGTATGAACACCTAAGTCTCGAAGATTAGAAGAGCTAGAGCCACCAAATTTTGTAAGTATACACATATTGTCCCTATGCAAGTTTATTTCAAATTTTGCCCTGGCCCCCTCCCGACCCTACAATAAAAAATGTTGCATAGCTCCTACAATTTTAAAGATATCAAGCTCATATTTTGCTGTGTAGTGTATGTTTCCAATATCTACAATCTCTTAAAGTTTCATAGAGATCGAATAATAAATGGCAGAGTTGTAATGGTACTAAAAAACGTAGGATACTTTTTGGCGCTACATCCGTTTTTTCCTCAAATAATGCGGAAATGGTCAAATTAATGTTAATGCTCTGTTAACTAACATTGGGGAAGGAAATTTAACACTAATTGCACTGAGTTACGGGTATATCAGAGTCGGGAAGGTCGGACGCTCTCTTTTTTTTTTTTTGTTAAACAAATTGGCGGCAAACGCGTGCCTTGACAGAGGCTGAACGCGCAAACAAGTGACTCAGTGAGTCCTCAAGGAATTCTCTTTCGAACGAAGTGCAATGAGAGAAGCTTCCAGGGAGACTGTTCTTCAAAAATTATTCCACTTGCACTGAGTTAGAGGCTGTACAGAATTAGTGCTTCTTAAAAAAGGGGTCCAACAAAATCCAAATTTTAGCTACCTAGCCGCGAACTATTTGCGAGGGATAGTGATGTGAAAATTACAAAAATGTGCGTTAAAAAATATCGTTAGTATATTGGTGATAGCTGGCTCGAGGTCGTGATTAAAACTCAATTTAAATTTCGTTGTCGTTGTCGTTGTTTTTTTGTTTTGTTAAATACTAAATATGAACGAACCTTCTATCTATAAAACTGTGGGAGATATGACGTTTTTACCAATTTGCGGGGGCGGGAGTGGGCGTGACAAAAATTTAAAATAAACTTGATCTGCCTGCAAGTATAAGAAGCATATGTCCCATATATGTCAAACCTCTATCTCTTACCATCTATTATACTCTATGTACCTTTGGTACAAAGTATAAAAACATAATGTTTGACAATATATCAAATTTATATCGATCTTATTATACTCTGAGTACATTTGATACAGAGTAGATCCCGGATTTTGCATATTTTCAAACAGATTTTCATCCCAATAAGCAAAAGTAAATTTGTACAACATAATATCTATACATCTATATAAAAGTGAAAGTATGTTTGTATGTTTTTCCCTTATGGGCGTCTAAAGCGATGAACCGATTTTCACGAATTTTTCACAGTATGTTCATGTAGATCAGGAAAGTGTCATAGGCTATGTCTCATGATTGTAAAATGGTCCAAAAACCGCGAAATTTGCAAAAATTCTACCGTTCTTCCGATTGCTATGAAAATTTGGGAATGGTTTAACGCTGGCCCGGAAAGGTTTTTAAGGTGAAAAAAAAATTTTCGGAAAACGGTCCATAAACAGCGAAAATTGCAAAATTTACGTTTTCGCAAAAACTTTGGGAAATTGATCGATGCTTGCCCGGGAAGGTTTCCAAGTAGAAGAAACCGCGGAATTTGCAAAATGTTCGTTTGTTATAAAACTTTGGAGAATGTTTGGACGCTTGCGCGTGAAGGATTCTGATTTGAAGAAATGGGCGGGAAATAGTCCAAAAACCGCGATAATTCAAAAACAATTCATCCGATTGATATGAAGTTTTGGAAAATGGTTAACTTGGCCGCATAGGTTTCTGAGATCCAAAAATCGCGAAATTTGGGGAATGAATTGAACGCTTGCTCGGGAGGGTATCTAAGTTGAAGAAATTTACAGAAAGTCTTTAAATAGTGGTTCGACGCTTGCCCGGAAAGGTTTCCTAGTAGAAGATATGGGCGGAAAATGGTCCAAGAACCGCGAAATTTGCAAAATTTTTGATTTTGATGAATGGTTGTACGCTTGCTCGCGAAGGTATCTAAATTGAAGAAATGGGCCGGAAATGGTCATAAAACAGCGAAATTTCCATCCGATTGCCATAAAACTTTGAGCAACGCTTGCCCGCGAAGGTTCCTAAGGTCCAAAAATCGCGAAATTTCCAAAATAACCTTATGAATATTTTTGAAAGCACTTATATCTTATATTAAAATGCCGGCGTTAGTAAATGGATGCTGTAGATTACACGGTCCAAAATATTGCGAAATTTGCAAATTTTTGATTTGAGCCTGGATTATTCTGAAGATTTGATGGACGGCAATTTTAGACGGGTAAAAAGGACCAAAAATTAACCAAACGGTCAAAAAGTCTCGAAATTTGCAATATATTCATGATTTTAGATTATCATGAAGACGTGTATATAGAGAAAAAGTTTGATCCGTTCAAAATGTTTAAACCGACATGCAGCCTGCTCTAGATTGAATATAATCGCTCTCTTAAGAATCATAAGAGCCCGGGCGACGCCGGGTATTCAGCTAGTGCTTAATAAAATTCACGGATTGTGGAAAGATATTATATTTAAACACTTTTCCCCACCCGTCTTTGACACAAATGTTTTTAAAAATCGCGGGATGATTTAAAACACAATTTTGTCTGCGGGACTCTTTTTTCCAAATTAATCCTCCACAACTTATTTTTCATTTACCACATACGTCGAACAATCTTAAATATACGGTCCGTGCTTCAGGAATCACTTGCGGAATAGAAATATGGACATATCGACGACTCCTTTGCGAGAAAATATCGTATAGGCCAAAAACGAAATATTACAGGAGAGCGATTTTTCTAGTTTTCGTTGCGGTTGCAGTAGCACATACGATAAAATTTATTCAGTGATATCTCCGTAGTTTTGTGTGTGGGAGTTAATGCACTGTACTCCAAATCTTTTTGTGGTTTTAAACCACAGAAACAATTTGTCACCGAAAATAATTTGATGAATCAAATGCGGGGCCGACTGAGTCCAGCATTTCAAACATTTTTTATATGGTAAAAGTCATTTGTGCTTAACCCAACGATAAAGTTTCATAGCTCACGGTCCATCGAAGGGCTTTTTTTGTAATTTTTCTAGGCACAGGCTTAGTTACCGGGGGACTAATGGGACTGCAGGAGTATACTAAATTTGGCGACATTCCAGCTTTGCTTGCACAATTCCAAATAGATGATGGCTTATCGCCAATCGGTCACTTTCAGTGCGTACTCCCCATAACAATGCAGCTTCTAAACTATCAATTGTGCCAGCCAAATGCAAACTAAACCAATTATGAAGGATAATTTTGAGCTTCCACAAATTAAAAACGACAACGAAATTTAATACAAATTATTTTCCAAATTTATACAAGCAATATCGCATTTGTTTTTGGCTGCCAATCCAAACAAAATTTATGACCGCCGAAAAATGGCCATAGCTAAAGCCAATTAAACGCACGGGGATGTCGCTCTCCCTGACGGCCACCAGCCCACCCAATCAGCATATTTAAATTGTTTTGTGTTTTTGGTGATTGAAATGCATGAAGTACGTCAACGTAAATAGGACAACGCGCCATCCTGTCGGAGGGACACATTGGCAAACATGCATTTTTACCATTTACCATGTCGTTTGTGGCTTTGCCTGCGACAACAGCCACACTTTAATGGCCGGAGTCGCCCTGTATTTCCATTCCGATTCCGATAGATCGATGCTGGTCAGCAGTTTCGTTTTGATTGTGCGATTTTCTATTTTGCTGTGCATTTTTTCTTCGGTTCCGGTGGTGTTGTGTTTTTTATGTCTCCTTTTCTCTGTACGGTGGTCAGCCGCAGTAGAACTCTAATTGCTGGGCAACGACCGGTCCAGCTGCCAGGGCACACAACACATGCGAAGGTGGCTCACCAAAATGGCCTGTGCAATGGCCACAATTTTTACGAATATTGTTTTCTTTTTGAACTGAGGACACTTAAAGCTACCCAAATTTTAATTGGAATTTAGAGAGAAAAGTCGTAAATATGGTTTTTTTTTTTTCGTTCAACTAGCGCACGTTTTCAATTTTGTCTGCTGCATGGAAGCACTTGGAGAGCCCAGATATTGAAGTTTCAAGTAGTTTATGACTAACAAGGGTGGAAGTTGTGAAGCATTTGAGGCTTATCTAGTCCACAGAGTAGGAGTTGTTGGATTAAACCAAGTTTTGAAAATAACAATTGAAAAGAGTTACAAAATAACCGAAACTCCTTTTGTAGCCATTGAAATTCCCATGCCACTGACTAGATCTGAAAATTCAAATTGATCAATGAAATGTTCAACCCTTTTATCCATCAAAATGTGTAAATACACTTTATTTTTGCACAACTTTATGCAAATCTCGCCCTTATGTCACAGCAAAACTGCAAATTTCATTTTCTCAACTCCATTTTGTATCCCGCAGCAAAGAAAGGAAATTCAACTCACGCCGCGCAATTATGGCGCTAATATGCACTTGACAATGTAATGACATTTATTGAGCCCGCTGCCGCTCCATTTTCCCAGGCTATGGCTGTCATTTCAGGGACTCGACTCCTACTTGCTGCTGATTGAAAGTGTCAGGGCAAGCAGAGGGCAGGGCACATTTTCTGATTCTGCAGCCCAGACATTTCAGTTTGAAATGTGAAAGAATTTCATTCGTGGCGCCTTCCCCTTAGGGTTTGAATAGCGTTAATTCCATGTTGCTGACAAGGCAATTGACAAGCGTGGTGGGTGGGAGAGAGAAAGAGGGAGACCTGTAATATTTGTCAATGAGCCACAAAAGCGCGACATTTATTAATCAAGCCATGTGGAAGCCAATCAGAAGTAAAAGCAAAAAGCCTGCATGGTCTACTCTGATTGCACACGGTGGTGTGGTGTGTGGAGCAAGGGGGGCGGTAGGGTTGGCAAATATTTACAGCCGTCTAATCAAACAATTTTCACAGTTTCACTTGCACATTTATCTCAGTCCGCGCACCCCCAGCACCCAGCATGCAATTAATTTGGCACAAAATTATTATTTATCAATATGCTTGCATATGTTGGCTTCTGGCAAACTCATCCTAGTCATGTGTCTGCCAATTTCACTTGACGAAAATGGAAAAATAACACACACACACAGTTCATAAACTGCATAGGACCATAAAGATAGAGAGAGAGAGGGAGAAATGATATTGGCATTGGCATCAAGAATTTTAAATCTTCCAAGCTTGGGAATAGTTAGGGGCAGAATTTAAAGTCTTCCAAGCTTGGGAATAGTTAGAGGGCAGTTTTATAAATCAGTCAGCCAGAAAGCCAAAGACGTGCGAAAAAAGTTCAAAAATTTCATTGTCATTGCCGATGCCAGAAAAGGCTTGATAAATTTCAAACTCTATAAATTGGTTTGGTGAATTATTTTGTACACAGAGAAAAAAACTGTCAGGTTCACTGGTTGAAATGAACACGAAAATCGACTCGGAATTCGGAACAGGCCCGAATATCATTCTTTCGAATTGATACTTAAACGTTAAAGAATGATCCCAACAAGAAAGAAAGTCGGTCAAGTCAGAATATAATATACTCTGTACCTGTCAAAGTTTGTTTAAAGGTGTGTGAAGTGCTGCCCATAGACGTTGCGGCAGGTGGAGCCCATACAATTTTTTTGTTTTTCTTCTAACTCGACTATCGTTCATCCGATCCTTCCCGTTTCTTTGGCTGATCGATAAATAATCCTGATTACTAAATATGTGCAAAAGTTAGGAACATTCTATCCAATTTGCGGGGGCGGAAGGGGATGAAATACAGGCCTAACTTGATAAATAAGCGCGGTTCCAAATTTCTAATAGATTTTATTTAAAAATAACATAATAGGCGTTTATTTATAGTTTTGAAGTGAAAGAGCTTTAGTTTAGGTACGGAAGATTTTTGTAGGAGTAAAATTTGATTTTGTGTTGCGAGTACTAAGTATGGAATACTGTGTATAGAGTAGTGTGTATCGGGAAATTAGTATCGAGTTTTGAGTACTGAGTTTTTAGTACTGAGTATCAAATACCAAATATTGAGTACTAACTAGATCTGCACCCGTGACGTGAATTTTAAAGTGTCACGGTGTGTCACGACATGTCACTACATGAATGGGAGTAAACATAGAGTTTCGTGCGTAGCAACCGTTATTCGAGCGTTTTTCGTGAGTGAATTAAGAAATTTTTTCTATTTGGCTAAAGGTGGAAAAAACGTGGCTGATTTGCTAGAGGTCGAGGGTTCAATCCCGCTTCTGGACATCTTATACAAAGTGTTTTCTTTGAAAAACTTACACACCCGGTCACCTTTACTAGTTGTTGGCGCCAGCTTTGAAGTAACTAGCAATGAAAGAGTTTCTCAAACTGCTGTACGGATTCGGCGTAAACAGTAGATGCTTTTTCCTTGTGCAATAATTAGAAGCACACAAGCCAAGAGACTGAGAGGAGTACTGATTTGGCCCTTTGGGCTGTGTCAATCCAAAAATTATTTAAAAGAAATGTGTAGCAATCTTACCTTGAACCACATAGTTCAAAACGATAACGAGTTGTTAGATTCATTATACAAGAAACCAATATCTACTATGTAAATTTTTTATAAGTTTTATAAGTGATGAATTTCACAACTACATGAATTTACCTACTTGTCGAAAATGTTTCTTTGCAATTGCTAAACATTCCAAGAAGTTCAGCTCGTTTTTCCCGTTGCTAGCAGATTATTAAAAGAAAGACGGAAAGCGGTAAAAGGGATAACATTGATAAATTAGTTTTTTTCAATAAATATATGAAATTATGCTAAAAATAATGAATAATAGGTAGACATAAAGTCTTTTATTTAAGTGCTGATGCTGAAATAAAAAAGCCTTAATTAATGTAAGCACATTTGGGTTGTATTTTGTTAAAGTAATTGTAAAGGATATGCATTTATTATCCGTTTCAATATAATTAAGCAAAACACTTAAGAAATTGCGTGCCTGAATCGTGCAAAACGAGATTTTTGTTTCGTGAATCGAATTTCGCTGAAGCGCCCAGCTCTAGTACTAAGTATCGAGTTCGGAGTATCGAATTATGAGTATTGAGTAGACGGCAGTGTTATCGGAGTTTGAGAAGTCCGAGCCGAACTTGAACCGGAGTATATAAATTTTTTCCGCCCGAGCGTAAACCCGAACCGGACCAATAAATAGTTAAAATGGGTTGGGTGAATATAAGTAGATACGTTTGAAAGTTCGCTCTTAGTAAGAAATTGCTTAAAGCTACGCTTTTATACATATTTGAAATTCAATCCCAAATCTTAAAACTGTATTTTTGGATCCAAGACATCAAATATTAGTGACAAATGTCGCATTTATTGTATTATAGTGCATTTACTTTACCCAGAAATACTATTGATTAACTTAAACTAAGCTCGAATAACATATCGAAAATGTGAATATTCTAAGTTTCCATAAATGAATAAAATGCTTAAGTTTGTTCTAATTCACAAAAAGGTTTTGTAATTTGGTAAAAAACAAAATAATTCTTAAGCCCCGACTTGAGCCTGAACCTAGGGTTAACGAGCTTCTGCACAAGCTACTTGAGCCCGAACCCAAAAGGTTTCGAGGGTATGAACAGCGGAATGAGCCCCTCCTGATTTTTAAGAGGTTGGTTCGGCTTAAAAATTATGTCAAACCATCATCCTTTAAAAAGTAAATGTTTTTCGCATGTTTTTGGGTTTAACGACCTGGTTTGATTTTTAGTCACATATGACATATAAACACAAGCTCACACCCACCATTACAGACAGGCACAACTGTGTAGGCGAAAGCTGTAGCTATTGAAAACATTTGTGATTTGCTAAAAATCACTGAGATTTTTCTGATTTTTCTGAGTTTACGATTCACCACTACAGATTCGCTACCTCATTTGTCTATATAGGCCATTGGTAATGACTGTTGGTGTAGAAAAGCAGGTAGCATTACACTTACGAGTCTATTGGTAATAGGCAAAACGTGATCATGTCTTGGAAACCTTACCTTGCTTGTGTCCATATGTACATATCAATTGTTTTTGATTTCTTGAGAATTATTGAATTATAATTTGTCCCCGCTCTTGAGACGGCTAAGCCAGCACTCTGAGTAAATGTTTTTCTCAACATTAATGAGAATTTTTAATGAAGCATAAATAAGTACAAGCAAGCACATAGAATAAAACTTACTAACTAATCGAGATGCCCTCGTATTTATGCTGAAAGGCTTCTTGGAAGGGAAAGTCCTTTGCAAAAAAAAAGCCCCGTCAAAAGTTATGTTCAAAACATTTCATTTGACTTTGTGTTAATGAATTATTTAATTTAATTAATGCAATCAAAATGGTCAACAAACAAAAGCAAAGGAAAGACCAATTAAAATTTGGTAAGACACCAAAAAAAAAAATAAACACAAACATGGAAAAACAAAACTTTAATTGAAACAATTTTTATATTAAGGAATGAAAATTTCGTGTAGCGATTCAAATGTGAGAAACCCATTTCTTCCCTTCGGCACGCACATTATCCGGCTGAACGCTTGTGGACCAAAACAGAATTCAGAAAACCCGCATGCACTTTACGCCCCCCCTTCTTACACCACCAGAAAACGGCTTGTCTGCGGCTTTTGCGGTGGTTGCGGCAACGGCCAGCAACAACAACTAGAATTATCATTACAACAACAATTTGGCTGGAAATCTCTTGGCCCTTGCTTACACAGTACCAGCACCAGAGTGTTTTCTTTTTTCCATTTTTTTAATAGTTTTTTTTCTCCACTAGGCGATAAAATTGTGTGGGCGTTTTGGCCTGGCAAAACGGAATAGAAACGAAAGACGCCCAAAATTATTAGTAGAATTTTCATCTTTTTCGCATTGCCATCGTCCAGACTCATGTTTTATGGCCTAGCCGCTGTCCAGAGCTGCGCCAGTCCCAGTATCAGAGGTAACTGAACTTATGGGGCGCAAGGCGACTAAAAAGAATTGGAAAAAATTTCAACTTTATGGTTTGCCGAAGATTTATATATCCTTACAAAATAATTGCCAAAGTTTTTCGTATCGAACTTGGTATGGATGGTCAATATTGAGTAGCATATTCTATTAGAATTCTGGAAACTTACGCAATTGAATCTGCTGCCTCCATGGAAGGAAGGCGGAATTATGCTGTGTGTATTTAGAAAAGAGACATCAATTGTTGGTGATGAGCGAAATCAGACGTTGGGGAAACACTGGAACGTCTCAAATTGCTGATCCTTAACAATTTTATAGAACAATTCTTCAATAATAGCACAATTTTTCCAAGTTTAGCAACAGCTTTGTAGATGCAATGAAACGATCCGTAGCGATTCCTGGCCGATTTTGGGGCAGGACGTAAATGAAATAGTCTTTTCTTTTAAAACCTTTACAAACCGGTCCACTTTACCTGCTATTGGCGCCTGCTGTGAAGTTACTTGCCGCGAAAAGCTTTACCGTTCGGATTCGGCGTTAAACTAAAAGACCACTTCTCACACAAGCCTAGAGATTAAGAGAAGCTCGTGCTGTGGCTCTTTGCGCTGCGTAAAGCCAATTATTTCGTTTTATTTCTATATATATTTTCAATGGTATCGAACTTCCTCAGAAAGTAGATAGTTCCCGTTTAAGGATATGTACAAATTCTCGAAATATATTGAACACATTTTCTTCTTAGTTATATGTGGCAAATTTATGACTACCGAACAAGTTAGCAAACATTGAAAAAAATGCTGAAAAAAAAACAAAACACATGGCAACATACATACTCGTAACTTGGCATCATTTGAAGGGAGAGAAATATAGTTCGGATCCGGTCAGTTGTGAGCTCTTGAACTTTTACTGCCCTATGTTGTTCTACTTGTTGTTTTTCTTGTTGCTTGCAGATTTTTGTTTTATGACCAAAAAGTGTCTACAATTCGTTTGCCCAAAATGGAAATGGAAAAACGCCTGAGCCTGGACTTGGCTCTGGTCTTGTCTGGTCTGGGTTATTGCTTTGCGATTAAAAAAAGGCCAAGTGTAAGTCATGTCGAAGTAGAAAACTCCGCAAAATAAATTAAAATATGCACAAAATATTTTCGAATTAGACACTCAAAAGAAGTTGGAAAATAGAGAGAAGGATTAAACCAGGACTAAATGAGAAATTTTAGCAAATCCAGAGTAGTCTGTCTCAACTTCATTTCCTCGCTCTTCCATCACGACCTGCAAATATTTATCATAAATATCGAACAACTGAAGGACATTTCAGCTGTCCGTTGCACGCGTCCCCTGCAAATTGTGTAAACTGTGTCCGGTGTCCAGTGTTTAACTGTAACTGTAACTCGTTGTCCTTGCTGTGCCCTGCTTTCACATGACTTGCCGCGTGTTGGGGTGTGTGTGTGTGCCCGAGGCGCGATAAGTTAAATCACGATGCGCTTACAGCTACAGCCAAAGCATGAACTTTCAAATTGTTTAACACAAATCGCATGTGCATGGTGGGGGTATTGTTGTCGTTGTTTTTGTTACTGTTTAGGTGTTAGTCCAGCTACAATGGCAAGTGTTGAGCTGATAACAGGGTTGGGAACATAGCAATGACAATGGACAGGTAAGCGCGAGAGTTGCATTGTGTTGAAATTTGATAAGCGACAAACAGAATTAGTTAATGCGTACGCAATGTTGGTGGACGGTGTTACAAAGTTACCAGGAATTGTTAGAAGGGTCCCAATGAATGGGAGTAATTTGATCAAATTAGTTGTGAAAGGTAAACCAAAACGAAAGGTAATGGATTAGCGGTTGCTCGAAAACTATAATAAAATACAATTTACTAAGACTGTAATTTGTCTTTTGTGTGACACATTGTTATTTGATGCCTCATACCGCATAATTACGACTTATTTCTCTGCTAGCTGAATCATTTTAAATGTTTGCCAATTTAAAGATTGTGCAGTTTTTATAGTAGTTCAATTCAGTTGTTCTGCTCTGCAGTTAAAGAAACATTCGTCCCCACACCGAATTCGAAATTGGTTTTCGTATACGATACATCCAGGGACTGTAGTATTGTCTGTGTCGAAGTTTAAATACCCTTGCAAGTGCGCGTTTTATACATACTTTATACTGATTTTCACCAAATTTTGCAAAAACTGTTAGAAAAGGAATATTCAGGCATGTTCTCAATTCCACTGCAATTTTTCGGAAACGGAATTGATACAGTTTCTCGCAGCACAAAAACGAAAGCCTTTTTCGTTTTAAAAAGTTATGCTTGTTCGCACTCACCCACGTACAGTTGCCAAATGTACATTTAGTTAATTTTCCTTAATTCTGTGATCAATTTAAAACTTATATTTGTAAATTGAATTGCACTTAAGTCTTTAACTAAACTTAAAATCATTTTTTGCTAATTGTACTAAGAAATTGGCAGCACCGTTTCCGCTTGTTCCATTTTCCATCGTTTCGCTTGATTCTCCCATACCGATTTCGTTTGCACCGTGATTTGACAGAAGTAAAACGTAAGCAAATTTATTCGAAATTGAGAATTACAAATTCAAACCGAAACGGTATTGCGTTCTGCTTACTTTTCAAAACGTAGCGGAATTGAGAACATGCCTGATTATTAATTATAGCAGTGCTAAAAAACGCTTAAATTGAAAAAACAATTATTTTTTGACTAAAACCCATTTTCCGACCGCTTGGTCCTATGACAGCCTTAAGATATAGTCATCCGATTTCGAACAACTTTGGAAAATTCCTTAAGGGTACTGTTTACCTTCAGGTGCCATTTTAATGGTTTACAAAAAATTGAATTTCAAAAAAACTAAAAGTTATATTTACAAGCGGTTTTTTTATTCGATAGGCAATCGGTTAAATAAAATTTAGAAATTTTTGTTTTTGTTGTTGAAGTATGAAGCAGCGGGAAGCGCAGTAAGACTCCGGTAACTGAAACTTCTTAAAGCATCTACTTCAGGCCACAACAGCATCCTACATGAGGTACACTCAGGGAAAAAACGAATAGTAAAATCAATAACAATCATATTTGATTTAACTATGCTTATTTCATATTAAAATTAATTAAAAAGCATGTTGAGTTGACTAAAGTCATATTTGAACGGCAAAATTCAGTTACCTCTTTTATATTCCAAAAGCATGGAACTCCAACTTGAGAATTACAAGCGGCCATACAAGCGACAACATGCCAGAAATATATCGTAGTTTACTTCAAGGCAATTCAATATAAGTAGAATTTTAGCCGTGTGACAACCATCATGTGCGATAGTGCAACTGGTAAAGTCGGCATGCCAATCGTGTTCAAGTACAACAAAGGTCCCGAGTTCGAGAGTACCCCCCCACCAGAGTAAGTAAACATTTATAAACATTCATTTAATTTATATAATTCTTAGTTTTTCAGAACCAAATCTAATAGAATTCTTCGTTCTTGGATCATTACAAAATAAATTCAGTCTAAACTGGCTTGTAAAATTTTTGAATAAAAAAAAAATTTTTTAACTACATCCAATATTAAATTTAACTATTTCCAATATTTAATTTGAAGTGTTCACTCTTTAGATATACGAATTCCATATTTAACGCTAAATCAATGGTGAAAATAGTAAAATCAACGTGTAAAGATTAAAATATCAGTGTTTTTTTCCCTGAGTGTAGGAATAAATGCAGAGGCAAAGGGAAGCGACTACTGCATTCCAGTTCAGAAATGAAACGACAACTTTGGAACTTGGTTCCCGGAGAGAGAGTAATGGAAGCAAGACACTACCGTCAGGGAGAACGAGCTTTCCATCTATACAGACGGTTCGAAAACGGATGAAGGCACAGGAGCAGGCATCTTCTCTGAAGAACTTGCGACACAGTTCTCATACCGTCTACAGAACTGGTGTAGCGTTTTCCAAGCAGAGATTTATGCCTTCTGGCAGGTGGCCAAAAATGATATACGACTTGGAGGTTACGTGTTTTCGGTTGAACAAAACAAACGATTCGGTCATCCGACAACCTCCGACAGCAACTGTTTTGAGCGTACGCTCACTAAACAACTGTCTGCAAATGGGCAGAACACAATAAGAGTTAGCGAAAAGTGATTTTTGTTTTGTATTTGTTTTGTGCGTTTGGTAGGCTGTTTGTGTAGCTGTCTTTCGCTCCCTGTTTTCGTTGTGCCGTAACCAAACTGTTTTTTGCTGAGACGTTAAAAGTGTTGAGAGTTCTGGTCACTGCCCTTGGCCGGAATTTCGTATCGCTGGCCCAAAGCGCATCGATGCAAAAATCGTTTTGTGTGCGTGATCATATGATTAATTTGGGAGCGTTCAAGTCTTCACCAAAATTTCCCTCAACTGAAATCGACTGGCTGTCCATTAAGTAAACCCTTTCGGTGCAACTGCAGTAGAAATCATTGTCACATTTCTGGCCGACGACACGCCTTCAGATTGCGCACACTGCACAGTTAACGACAACACACAAAACGCGTCCAAAACGCCGTGTCCGACCCAACTGGAGTGGAGGCTGCGAGCGATGTTTGCATGTTGCATGAAGCAAACATGCCAAGTTCTAGCATTGAAAGTCTTAACGTGATTCGAGCACCATGCTGAAGGCCCCGGCTGGGAAATGGAAGCTTTTGGAGGTGCTGCTGCTGCTGACAGAGCGCAGCAAGGCCGCACAGACATTTCGGTGCCCGCACAATTGGCACGTCGCTGGGGAGGGGGCGGAGTGTGCTGGGAGATCTGCATGATATTTCAACAATGGTTGGTGCTACGAAACTCCAGCGCAATGCTTCAGTACCCTAATCAGCAGCAGCCACGTCACGCCACGATGACTTTGATGTACTCGCTATTTATGTGGATACTCTTCACCCGCACCTCCTGCGCGTCGCCAAATTGCACGTGACACAAATAGGTAATTGCAGTTTGGCCAAAAAGTGTGACAGCAAACCAAAACCATCATCTCCTGCTCCTTGACACAAACTGTCGATAAGATTTTGCAGTAGAAGCTGGCAGTGCCATTTCTCACGTAAATCCACTTTGATAGTCATAAATATTTTGAGCTCTTGGGTGTTTTGGTAAATTTAATTAGACTTCAATTTCACTTTAAAGCAAAGTCCTCAGAAACGCACAGAGCACCAATTTGTTGAACTAAAATTTTAATTTGCACATTTCCTTTTTTTTCAATAAATTTTTTTCATTTACTAAACAATTGTCCTGGTTTTATCACCAATTGAACTCTGTTGCTCTTTGCACAATTTTATCTTTTGCACTTCGCCTGCCCTGCCATCACTCACAATAAGACCTAAGCTTTGACTACACCCTCCCACATTTTGCCCTCTTTTTCCTTAAACATTTTTACCTTTTGTTTTCATGTCTTAACCCCTAAGTGAGTGACTGGGCTGGTATTTCACTTTTGATGGAAGTCATTCTTTAAGTTTTCTCAGCGGTATTAAAGTACCCTTGTCCCTTATCTGGGAATCGAATCCAGGACCTTTTTCACTCAATGAATGGAATGGCGTCTTAGCAATGCAATGCACCATCGCACGAGTTTGTAGCTACACATCTAAATAGCTACTTATATTTTTTGTGTTTTGGTTGAGTTGAGGTGAATTGTGCTAATTTCAAGCACTTTCCGGATATCTGTTCTGAAAGATTTTAAGAAAGCCTTGTTCTTGTTCTGAGTTGAGTTTAATTTAATTACACAGTGCTACGAATTTCACAAAAGTGCAAAATCTAAGGAAATGACTTAGCGTATGCTGTAGAGCAGGTCGCGTATAGCACTTCCTCATACTTGGTTTTCCTCGGGGACCCCCAAAATCTGAAGATATGGCCCAAAAACCGTTTTGTGCTCATTTGGCTTACTTAAGGGGGCCGATTTTCCGCGCAACTTTAAACGCGTTCATCTCGAAACCTCGTTTTTCGAGTTGGCGGCATTGATTGCGGCCGTAGTTCTGAGCCGATTTTGATGAAACAAAGTGCAATTGACGCAGAATTGTCACCTTTATGTCCCCTATCATAATTTTAAAAAAATTTTTACCTATTTTTTAACAGTAAACTACAAAAAAATAGCATAAAATCAATTAATCATTTTTCAATGTCAGCCTTTTTGTCAAAAAAAAATCGCAAAATTATGATTGAAGTAGGGGCCTGAATTACGTCTGTACTGAATCTAACGCCGCTTACTTTCTCCATTTCAGATGATCCGAAGTGGAGTTATCCGTGCCGCCAGCAGTATACCTTTTTTTTCGACGTCCAACTTTTTTTTCGACGTCCAACTTAGAAGGCCGACAACTTTTTAAACAGCCCTCGTACTAAGAAAATTTTTTTTTATTTAATTCAATATGTTCTTAATACAATAAAAATAACAGAATTTAAATAACTATTTCCGTTTTCAAATAAGATTTTTTTTAAAAAAGGTCCAAAAACTGCCTTCCAAGCAGCAATACCCCCTTAACATGAAATAGCTCGCGTATGTACCATCTGATTTTCTATAAACTTGTTTATTCCGATAGCGACGAGGAGATTCTCGTATATTATATTCAATGCCTCCATAGAGGTAACGCGATGGCTGATAAATGCGAGTTAGGGATCTGGTATTTACACCTTTTTTTGAAATTCCTACTTTTACCCTTGCTGGTTTAACAAAATAGCAGCAAACTATTTTTTCTTAGATTTTATTAAAATAGTCCATTTAATTCTTCGTCAGACAAATCTTGTTAAGATGATTTTGGTTACTGTTTGCTTACTGTTTGCTGCGCGTTTTTCTGAGCAAACATCGGCTATCTAGTATTCTATTTTAATGTGTTTACAGAATATATATACCCCTAAAGGTATACTTTCCGAATGTTTGGTGGAAAGCTTTTCGGGAGCTGGTACTTTGTAGGGCCATGATAGTCCCCGGTCAAATCAAGAATTAATACTTGCATCCTCACTACAGTAGTACCATTTCTTCTTATTTACCATATGTCCAGGCTAACTTAACAATGTCGTCAATGTTAAAATTTTCAGTTTAATAATCACCTTTTGTGCGAAAAGATGAACGATAAGACATTTAACGATGAGACATAATCCGGAACATTTAACAATTGATTTTTAGTGTTTGGTAGGTCTACTAAAATGCCATTTTCTCTGGTTTTCGTCCACAGCTTATCAACATCGGTGGACTAAAACCAGAGAAGATCTCAAAAACCTTTCTACTTTCCCCATATCTGAGAGCAGATTTGAATTCAGCGTGAAATTTTCCATAAGGATCAACTATTTAGAAGCCGGGAATAAAAATTTTGTTGCATGGTGTAATCGAATGAAATGGTTTTGGTTCATAAAAATCTTTCTTTTATTTTGTATCTACATTCTCTGTGGCGATTTCCAATATAAAGCTAGGTACGGAGATACCTGCGAAATAGTCACGAAATCTCTGTTAACTATTTCGTCGATAGCAAGTGAGAAATAAGTCGCCCATCTCTAGTTGTAAAGGCGCTCACCTCTTATTGTTTTGTTAACATATTTAATCAAGTCAAAAAAAAAAAAAACAAAATGGATTTAAATAATCAACGAAGAGTTTTGTTGGCTTGCGATGCAGCTATAGTTGCAACAATCGCTCTACATAAGATGCAAGAAGCGGTTGTGAAGACAACCAACAAAAGAAAGTGTTGGGTTTACCCTTAGTTGCAGGAAAGATCCAAGAGGGTCAGAAGCTTTCCACGGATGCGTGGTGGTGTTCAGTACTATCCCAAATTCCACAGGGACAACCTGAAAGACTTTATCAATTCGGAAGATGGAGCAGTACGTGGCAAAATTATTACGCAGCATGTCCAGAGCGTCTGTCCGCGATTGAATTTGTGGTGCTGGGCCCAAGTTCCTCATCGTTAGCCATCTCATACGAGGAGCTATACGTTCAGCAAAAGAGAACACGCATTCGCTTGTGTTAACGTATGCTCATCGCAGCCTCCTTGAGTTGCCGCTTTTAGCATGCTTGGCGCGACGATAACGTAAGCTGTCATTTAGCGAAGCCCAAGCCCTTTGCATTGGCCTCTTAGAAGAAATAAACAATTGTGAATAACATAATAAAACTCAATATTTATTATATTTACCTTCCTTTCCGAGGGCAGAACCTATACCCTCTCAGATGCTTCTTGTCAAGTAGCTATCAAAATGCTGCTTATAGGTCAGCTCCCACAGCACAGTGTGCGGCGCCCACACTGACACTTGATTATTTATTTTTTTATATTTATTTCGGTAATATCCCAACGCTCGATACATAGTACTTTAAATTATGCATTGGTCAAATATATGGTTTAGATATATTTCGAACCTTCGAAATAACCAATCATCGATAGACAATTGTGTGACACGCTGTACATCGGGTGGCAACGCTGTGCTATCGATTTGATATTTCGCACGTGATCTCCGTACACACTCTCGAAATGACAACCTGCAAAATTTGCATGAAATAATTTTTTTGTATGGGATTTTTGATTTCGAGTCTATTTCGCAGGTATCTCCGTACCTAACTTAAGAGTGAAATCTATTGATATTTTTATAATAGTCGTGATCTCGTTATTTTTTTGAGCTGGTCGAAAGAAAAGTTTTATAGGCCTGGCTAAGCGCTACAAAATAGCTGAAGGCAGTAAAGTAAAATTTGAAATAGTCAATGAGATATACATAGAACTGAACAAAAAAAATTTTTTTAAGACAAAATCTATTTTCTTATGAAAACTTCAGGAGTCTTTTGCAAAAAAACCTTAGGCAATCAGATCAAACCCAGCCAGGGGTTCTCTACAACCATAAGTACCTTTCAAATTTGGTGTGTCTCGTTGGTATCAAAGAATTTGGTTGAAAATGGTTCACAGTGTTATTTGTAAAGCGAAGAGGTGACGATTGGTTACCCCCTAGGACAAGCCCAGCAAAAAGTAAGCACTGAAATGCATTGCTGGTGGGTTGGGCTGCGAGTACTTCTGGTAACCAGTAAGTATCGAACTCAGCACCCAAGTACAAGTGCAGCTTACTGCAGGGTGGTTACTTATTTTTCGAGAGTAAAGAAATGATTTTCCAAATGATTAGTGATAAATAGCGATAAATAATATTAAATAAGTTTATGACGCAAAATAAAAAGCGCCATCAAGCTACCCATCCAAGCAGCACATTAAATATTATGTGTTTTAAATTTATTGCATTATACCGAAATCTCATAAAACCAACGCTTCCTCATTGTGATGAATTTGCCATTTAATTTTTTTGCTCACATAACGGTTAAAAGTGACTTCCATTTAAATACGCATATCATTTTCATGCCATACGAGAGCACGACATGCCCATTCCCAACCATCCAGCCAACCATTGAGCTTAAGCTAACAAGGTTTGTGGATTTTCCAGCATTACGTCCTTGGATGTAAACATAAATTGGGGGCGTAGCCTGGGCGATTAGGCTTTGTGTGAATGTATGGGTATTTGTATGCCATCTCCATTTGAGTGGCTGTGAAAATTGCTAAAGTATTGCAAAAACTCATTTCCTAATGTCAATGCTAAGCGCAAAATATGTATGAGAATAAAAAAAAGCAAATGAAAGGGGTTACTTTTGAACACCAAGACTGAAATACTCTGGCATGAATCTTTACAGTTCAATGAAGGGTGGTGGTTTTTCTAAATGCTTTTGAAAATTCATTGGTAAACATCAGAAAAAAATTCAGGTATTCCCAACCTATACTGGAGTGATTCTGAGAACAAAGATCTCATTTAAAAGTTTTTAAGAATGAGGGGGTTCAAAAAGATTTTTTAAAATAAAGAAAATAAAGGCAGCTATAGCTGTTAACATTTGCTTAAATATCAGCTTAATATTCCAAAATGATCGAAAGCGATCTCCTTGGTACTGCTCTAGACTTTCTGATCTGAAAACTATTAACTCTAGATGTTTCAAAAAGTATGAACGATTTGGTTCTGCCATTGACTTTTCTAAATACTCAATAGCGATATCAAACTGTACACTTCTAAACTCTGAAGGCTCTGTTATTTTTGGTGAAGCTGGAGCACTTAGTTTCCGAATTAGAGTCTATTTAGTTCTCTGAGAAGTGGGTTCCTCAAAACAAAGACTTTTAAAGGTATATTAAAAGTATCTTAAGATTTTATTAACTGTCATATTTTCGTGTTACATTGAATGTGTGCTAAAACAAGTCGAGTGAACGGACTACAAAACACCCTGAAAACTTGAAATTGTGGGACTTCATTAAGTGCAGATAAACACGCCTTAGCTGCTGGCGTCGGTGCTAAACCTAGGCTCCACCATGCTAACAAGAAAGCAAAATTGAATTTGTCCAAATTTTATATTTTGCATTATCTATTCAATTGATTAAAAACCAAGTCAACAAAAACATATAAAAAGCGACCCAAATTCCAACCGCTTGAAACGTGCTAAATTTATTAATTTCAAATTCCTTTTTTTTTTGTGTATAATTCATTACTTCTCCATAATACCTCATCATAACAAAGGGCACTCACGTAAATGGCTTGACTGGTAAACATATTTGCGACGATTCACAAAAGCGACTTTCCACTGATTTATATTCGCATCTCACTTGTGCATCTTCGTCTGCATCGATTCGTTTATTTGTTCGCCCTGAATGTGTTTATTGGTTTTGGTGCATAATAAAATTATTTATTGCATTATAAAAAAATAATAATACAAATGCTTGTAATCATTTCTCGTGAAGCGTTTGTCGTTCTTTATCGTGAGTGTTTTCTGTTTATTCAATTTGCATTCGCTTGTTGCCGTCCCCATAAATACACGAAACACACACACACATGCTTACATACATGTATATACCATACATACTTACGGTCATGCACACATAAGCCAGGGCGAACCAAATAAATAAAATTAAAATAAAAATTTACAAAAGCATTGTGGAGAGAGAGGTTACTTGGGTGGTTTTATTGTTTATCGATACAAAGCTCGTAAAATACCTGAATGGTATAAGCACATGGGAGAAAATGTGTGCATGTGGCCCTAGAGATGAGCAAATTTGATTTATAACAGTCACTAAGTAAATCAAAATAAATTTAATAGAATATCCACATATATGACCTTGAGCCTGCTAACATTCACTTTGATTTAATAGATTACACAGATATCATTTAAATAAGAATCGATGAAATGCATTGCCTATCAGGCCTGTTTCTGCAGTACCTTTCGACAAGATTAATATATTCAAGAAGTAGAGTCAGAGTCTGTCACTATTATCAATATTACATGCTTTCAAAAAATTCCTGCCAAAGTTTGTTATGAAAAAATTATGCCAGGAATTTTCTGTTTACGATTTCGTTTGTTGTGTATCCAGCAACTTGAACAAAATTCACACTTTGTATATATAGCGGCGTATCGATAGCGGCGTTTCTAAGGCGTGTGTGGAACGCAAAACAGCTATTGCACAGCTCAGGAATATATTGTTGACAATTATTTTAGATATGATGAGCGCATAGATGAAGGCAAAAGATAATCTTTATATAAATTTAATACAAGATTTAATTTAATTAAATTAATTATACCGGTTTTTGTTGCAAGTTCATGCAGCAATTCATTTTGCCACGGTACTGACCCGGCTGTTGAGCTCTTGTTCTTATCTTGCATTCAAATATAACAGACTTTTTTTTTATTGCCTACCAACCATTGAGACTTATTTATTATAGAGCCCCACTGCATCGGAACAATTATTTAGAACGAATTGTGAGAGCGATGTGGCTGATGTCGAGGTGTGATGTGATCACACCCGACCAGTCAATCAATAATAAACCACTAGATACGTCGTACTGAAATGAAATCTACAATGTTGGTATAACAAAATAGCGTTAAATTAAGATTAAATTTATTTAAATTCAAACTTGGCCAAAATATTTTACATGGGTTCCACAAACTCAAATTCCTGGCAGGAATTTTCCGCAGTGCTGGATACAGGCCTAGGGCTTAAAAATTATAAAAAAAAATTTGAAAAATTAAAAAAGGTTTCATGTTTTTGGCAGAAACGGCTAAACTACTGGTAATTATCCTAAACAACAATATAAACAACTCTCTAATATATGCCATATTCATACGATCTCCCCTTCAAACGATTTCGTTACTCTGAAAGTGATATTTTATATACAGCCACAAGGTAGTTAATTTCGTTTTGTGTTAGCGGTTTCGGTCTTTCATCTTCAATATCAGGCTCGAAATCGACATCTTGAAAATCGATTTTATCGATAAAAGCAGCGTTGGCTGTCCATGTGGACATATCATCCGGACTCGGAGGCTAGGGAGTTTCGTCACCATCAGGCATTGAAACTGGAAGTAAATTTTGTGTATTTTAACGATAGCTTATTTAGCTTAGCAGAAAAATTAATGCATGCGTAGCGTTTGGTTTCGATGTGCCCATTTGGGTCTTTTATCCGCACCGTGCTCGCTGCCAGGTATTTTCTTGCCTCGTCCGCTCCGTCTGTAAATGCCAAAGTTCCGGTGCGATTGGCCATTGGCCGCGGCCACAGATACCCTGTCCTATACCCACAGTATTTTCTTTTCCTACTCGACGTGACTCAGACCCCCATCTGAATTGAGCACGATCCCTTTTAGTCCTTGTTAGTCCCAGCACTTATAAATTTTGATGTAAGTGGCCTTGGCCAGCCTTAGGCACTACCTTACATATGGCGCCCGAGCAGGGACTTCATACAACTTAATTTTCTGCCTAGTCGATGATACCAATCCAAAAAGTGGCCCTTACGATTGTCGCACACTTTATTTGGCTTATAGTCTTCACCGCTTGGATCAACTTCATTTATTTTCTTGAAGCTTTAACAACACAATAAAGAATTCTCCTTATGCTTTAGGCCTACTCTTAGGCCTACACTTTAACACATTTACATGTCCAAAGCTGCTCTCTATTCTTGCTCAGTATCTATGTCTCAGTATCTTGTCTCACTTTAAAAAATCACCAGAAAAACAAATCGTTTTATATAAAACATCACTTTGCCCACCTGGGGCCCCTCCCCCAGGATACCCCACCCAGGATACTACACTGATTCAGCATTTTGGACGGTGATTTTGAAGCGTTCATTTATTAAAAACTTAAGAAAATCTAGAAAGTTTTCAGTGCTGCAATGCGCAATTCGGCAGGTATCTCACCAATGTTAGCTGTAATGTTGTCTTCCATGGCTGCAATTGAAGCTGGCTTGTCACTTTGTCCCCACAAAATTAAAAAACAGTCTTTTGGGGGGCAAAACACATCACCAAACCCGCCATTTAACAGATTCATGGTCTCGCATATAGTGTGGCTTGTGGCACCGTCTTGTTGTAACCACATGTCAACCAAACCCAATTCTTCCATTTCTGGCAAAAAAAAAAGTGGCGAATCATCGCATTCACTGTAACGTCGCGATTTTCAATATTTTTTATTAAGTTCGGTCCAATGATGCCACGGGCACAAAAACCGCATCAAAGAGGGTGCATTGACAGCTGTTGAGCTGCCTCTGGCTGCTATTCAGACCTAACTAATTCATCAATTCTGTTTGTTAACGAACACATTGAGGCAAACAAAGTTGTGGAATGTCCCCCGGCTTCTATTCTTGCACCAGCTGTAATTTGTAAGGTTTCATAAAGAGGTCTTTTCGGGAAATCTTCCATGTGGTCAAATAATACTAGCCCAATTATTGAGAACGACGACGAATTAACAAATCGCGATCTTCATTGACATTGCCCGATGCAGCAGCAATTTTGTCCTCGGAAGCACTCCTTGCAAACGGGACGGTGGATGAATGTCCAACTGAAACTGGTGCAAAATTTTTGTCACAATAGCTTAAATAGCCTGTTCGGTGGGTCGATTATGACGATCATAAAATGGACGTAATTTGAAATTACCATATCTAACATATAAGGAATAAAGTTTTTGTGTTTATATCATTGCTAAAACATCAAAAGGTCTTAGCAACAGCTGCTTCATTTTGGATTATAATTGTAAAATATTTGAATAGGTTCAATAGGTTACAAAACCTGGAGCGCAAGGATGAACTATTATAATAGCCTTAACTAATAATAAAAAAAGACAAATAATATCAGAACTTGAAACGAAATTGGTTCTTCTAATTTCTGCTTTCCCAATTTTGGTATTCCATGTTTTACATGTCATAATACTTTTCCCAAAAATACTCAACTAATAACCTGGCTATTTTTGCAGAATAATCTAAATGGAATACAGATTTCTCTACTTTATTTTGAATAAATTAAAAGCTCTTTCAATACACTAAAATCCAGGAAGAGGCAGTGATTATTCATTCATTGAAATGTCACCTCTAATACGTGTGGGGCCATAAAGGGCATTCAGCTTGGTTGGCTTTGCATGTTTTCTGTTTGCATAATTGAAAAATTTCTAATGACTTTTCAAGGTTTATTGTGCAAACACGTCGACGAACACACAACCCATACGTAAGTGTAATAAAACCAGCCACGCCTACCGCCGCACCTCCTCCGTGTCACCAAGTCTAATGCTCATTTGGCATCGCCTCTGACTGGTTGTGTGTTGCTTGCGGCTGACACATTTTGCTTTTAAAATATAGTTACACAAAATGTCGTTGCATACTTTTGCGGGTACGAAGGAGTGGGCGATAGTGTGTGCGTGCGTGCGTGTGTGTGTGTGTGCTTGTGTGCGTTATAATTCTAGTTTATGCCTGCGGGCGTCATTCACATAAAGTGCTTATGTGTCTATGTCGCTTTGTCATTTGTCTCCCTCTCTTTAAGTCCCTCTCTGGGTGTAAATAATATTAGCACTAAACAGACAGCAACAACAACTGCCAGATGAAATGTCCATGATGCATATGCAGCGCCAGTCGGAGTCCCTCCAGCAGCAACTTCGCTCCCAAGTATATGCCCCGGAGCAATAAACTTTTCATTAGCAAGTCAGTTTGTTGTTTGCTCGCGACAAGAGCCTTTATGTGTGTGTCCTTAAGTGCAGGACTCTGGACTCTGTGCAAAAATTTGTCAAAGGTTTCTCTTTATGCCAGTCAGCGGCGGGACTATAATTGTTTTATGCTTCTTTTTTGTTTTTTACTGTCGGTAAATAACTATTACCACAAAATGAAGTGTACGCAGCAGCGTACGCCATGGCCAAGGGAGACCAGCAAGTAGGCGTGACTGTGGCCAAACCGGAAGGGTTCATAATGTAGAACAAACATTTGTCAAAGAAAGTGAAGTGAGGCAGGGAAGAGAAGGAGTAATGGGGAACAAAGTCAAGGGAAATTAAATTTTTAAGATTTTAAGACGGAGAACAAGGAATTGGGAATTAAATTTGAGATATGAACACGACATGAATGCTGCTGCTGCCTTATAGGAATAGGAGCCAATTAGTTTAAAAAAAAGCTGACCAGCCAAAAAAATTTTGCCTACATACAATTTTGTTTACCATTCTCCCAGGATTACCAATTAAATCTGTTTCATTTTAAATGTCGCTTAAGCCGAATCGTTTTTTTTTTAAATTTCTATTTAATCATTGCAGAAAAAAGGATTAACTAATCGAGTATCAATTAGATTTCACAAAACATGTTTCAACTTTTTTTTATTGTTTTTAAATAACTACAATTTTATTAAAATCCCTCATCAACTTTTGCTTTATATTGTTTTGCATAAATTGCTAATTAGCCAAACTTCCACTTTTCAACAGCAGCTGGATCTGGAAACCGTATTCTTTTCTGTTGCTATCAGGTTCAAGCACTCTTCAGAACATTTGAATAAGCCGAGCCAAGTCGTGAACATTTGCAATGCTAACCCACAGAACACACAAACACTCGTTCAAACACACACACACACATTCATACGTAGAGAGAAAGACTCTAACTCTAAACCCATGCAAATTCATATGCAAATACCGCCCCAGCACACGCAACTCAGTTTTGCGTTCTTTTTTTCTTGACTTTTTGGCCCTTTTTTTTTGCAGTCGTCCCATTGTTGCCAGGATGTTGTTGCAACTTTTTGTAGCCATACCCGTAAGTTCGATTAACTTTTTTTTTAGCTTCGGTTATTTGCGCAAATATTATGGATTTTCGCATGTTGTTGTTCTTGTGATTATGTGTGCAGATGCGTGAGTGTAAAAGGGTAAGCAGAGTGAGCATAAACCCATTCCGGTTGATGATGCCAATCCTGGCTGCCTTTTTCTAGTTTCAGTTTCGTAAGCGATTTTTGCATTTTCCAATCTCATGTCAATTGGTGGGAAGAGAAAACCCTTTACGGTCCACTTGATTTACGCAATGTAGTACAAAAAGTTTTTCAATTGGCTTAATAAGCTTTATGCATTTTGCTAATTAGCTGAAGGAGCGAAAAGGATACATTTTCAGGTGGATTATGGTGGCTCATATAAGAGATTAAGATTGTTTGTTGTCTTCATTGTGAATTATGTAAATTCACCTTCAACATTTGAAATGGGAAAAGGTAGCAAGAATAAAGATAAATCAAAGTGATTCTAGTTAATTTTTTTTTAGAAATTTCGAAAACATTTTCAAACTCTCTTATTGTAAGCGGTTTCAACTTAAAACTGCTTCAACTAATGGGTTTTGAGACCGGAAAATATATCCAGCGCCTAAATACCAATCTTTTTACCAACCTTCACATCAGTTTTAATTTCTTGGAAATGTTTCGGAACCAGTTTTGAACCAGTGACTAAATATCTTATGAATAATAATATCTCAATCTCTTGGCTTGTGTGCTTCTAAGAAGGGACTACTGTTTAACGCCGACTCCGAATGTCAAAGATTGAGAAGCTTTTTCACGGCTAGTTACTGCACAGCTAGAGCCAATAACTGGTAAAGGTGAACGGTTATGTAAATGTTTCAAGAAAAACAGAGCCGGATCTAACCCATCACAACAGATTTCTCCTTGAAACCGGTTTCACTTTGTAAGGGTGCTACTTTTCTTAATCGATCACTGGGTATACTTTTCTGGACATGACTGTTAAAACGCTGGCGACTGATCTGGCAGCTTATGCATTGATCTGGTAGTCGATTTTGTGGTATTTTTTGCCAAACGAGATACGGACAGCCCATGTTGGATTTCCTGTGCCAGAACATGTTCCATTTTCCTGAAGCAATCAAGTGAGAGCCCAGCAAAGTACGTTTGACGTTGAGAAGCACACAAAGCTCCGTCAAAATAGGAAAGAACCTCTCCGAGCCTTTCGATACCAGAAGAGGTTTTAGGCAGGGTGACAGCTTATCGTGTAAGTTCTTTAATCTGCTGAATCCCCAGGTAATCACCGATATACTCATATACTGCGCCAGTGCCCAAATGCTAACAGATCGGGCACCAGCTTTTATAAAAATGTAATGCTACTTGCATATGCCGATGACATTGACATTATTGGCAAATCCTCCTCTTTGGAGGCACTGATCTAGTCAAGCGCATAAAACAACAGCGACTGCGCTGGCTTGGACATGTTACTCGTATGGATGAAGAAGCTCCAGTAAAAAAAGTGTACAGGCGGAAGGCGAACGAATTAGGGAAAGTAGAAGCTGTAGGACAACCGAAACTTAGTTGGGAAAAACAGGTGCTGAAAGACATAAAGGCGCTTGAACTGACCAACTGGTGCCAGCTCGCACAAGACAGAGGCGAGTGGCGGGCATTAATAGCAGCGGCCGAGACCGTCAAACGGTTGTGATAGAAATATCAGGCCAAATAAGAAGAAGAATCAAATGAGAGCAGTCGCAATCCACGATAAATTTTCGGCAATCAAAGTGACTCCAATTTTATTGTTAAATACGAGCTCCAACAAGTGCATTTAGCCATCGACATTCGTATCAAAGTGTTTTGTCAACTCCATTTGACCAATCGACGCCTTGTTCGGGAAACATCGATTCATTTGTGGCAAATTTCGAGTTGTCGAAACTAACAGGCATGAGCTCAATTCCGCTACGTTTTGAAAAGTAAACCGAAATCAATTCCGTTTCGGATTGGATTTGCTGTTCTCAATTCCGAATGATTTTGCTTACGTTTTACATTTGGCAAACCACGGACCAAACGAAATCGGCACGGGAGAATCAAGCGAAACGATGGAAAATGGAACATGCGGAAACGAGAGAGGCTGACTTTTACGTTTTACTTTTCGTTTTACTCAGCGAGTCCTATTTAACTCCACTTCATCTAAATTGATAAATGTTTCTTCGGGTGTTTCTCAGGGGAGTCATCTTGGCCCATTGCTCTTTGGCCTGTTTATCAATGACCTTCCCCAGGTAATCACCGAATCGCATGTTTTAATGTACGAAGATGATGTGAAAATATTTCTATCTTTTGATGGTATAGATTCTTATAACTTGTTACAGAATGATCTTGTTAGCCTACAAATTTGGTGCCAAATCAATCTGCTGCATTTAAACCATTCGAAGTGCAAGCGCCGGAATAATCCTTACTCTATTGGGCATAACAGCCTTGAACGCATTCAAGCTGTAACAGATATGGGTGTTCTTTTCGACCACAAATTGTGCTTTAATGACCATATCGGCATTACCGTAAACAAATCTAATGGTGATTTGGCTTTTATTAAAGGCTAATCAAAAGGAATTCGATGATCCTTACATCACCAAACTATTATTTACTCGCGGTCGTATCAACCTCAAGCGCTACACACCTGTAAAACTAATTTCGCCCTACATGATCCTTTTCGTGTAATATGTTCAAATTATAATAACTTGCACCATTTGTTATCAACTGATTGTTAACTGTATAATAATTCGTGTAATATTTTATTGTTTTTATCCTCTCCACGCTCTTGAACCAAGAGGTTGGTGGATTGAGTTTTCTAATCCAATTTCCTAACTTTACAAACTTTTTTAAACGTTCTTCGTTTCAAATCTGTATTTAATATGCCGTTAAACTATTGATCAGCATTCTTAGTTTCCATATAATCTGCTCTATTTTTACACTTCCAAAATCTGTATTTATTTTATTATTATGCGACCAGCCCAAGAGTGTGCAAGCAAATCACTTCTAAGTATAATGGTCCAATGAGAAATCGCTTTAAGGGTCACCCAAGAGTTAATCTGGCTCCCACCGGCAGCACAAAGTGGTCCTGCCTCCGAATGCTACCGCAGAAGTCGACATTCATGGCCTTACACTCAGACCCCGTTACATTTTATGTGGCATAGTTTCCCCCTCCGCCACCTTAATGCATATGGATGTGCGTGTGTGTGTGTGTGAGTGCCAGCTTATTGTTGTTGCCACCGTGTTGTGCACTTGTCTCGTTGGCAAAAACAAAAAGGGGAAAAAAAACTTTTTTTGATGGGCACATTTCAAAGCAGCGTCATCGTCACGACTTCTTCTTGTTCTCCTTGATGCCATTGCCATTTTATGAATAATTCATATCCACACATAGATGAGAGGAGAGGGGCGGCCCAAAAAAACCACATGCATACATTTTCATATTGACACTCGTCGCGTCGTGCTACTCCCGGAAACACACAAAAAATATAGCCACGTGGCCCACGGTCCTCATCAAAAATCCGTCTCTTATTGGGCACCAAAATCCTTTTGTCTACGCCTTGCCTAGACCCGGCTTTTGTTGTTATTTAAGCCTTTGACAACAACAAAAAAACAAAAGACTTCCGAGCTCTCTGCATTCGCGTTTGGTCATCGGCGATGGCTTTATAAGCTTGGCTCTTTTGGAACCCCACTCCTCGGTGTTTGCCGTTGCACACCTCCCGCCGACTCTTTGCCTCTTTGCACTTCCTTCCGGAAAACTGATGCTAATCGCCAATTGGCCACACCAACATTTTGTGGTTGTTGTTGCTGCTGCTGCTAGCCGTATCTTGTTGCCAAATACGCTGATTCACGTAATTTGCCGCGGCTGCAGCACCAAAAAAGAAAAAACCCCGCACCAAGCCAATGTCATGTTGTTGGCTTATTATACACTATTTTAGCAAGAAGTTGATGCGCAGGATTAGGAGGTTGGCAACGTCAAAGCATTTCTATTTACAGCTACCGCAGCACAGAAGATTCGTGCATTAGTTTTCTTATGACCTGCTGCGTGTGAGATAATCCTTGAACAAAAATACTTTGACATTGCATCCGTTTTTATTTTGTGTGGCTTGCGACTAAGAAACTTTTTGCAATTTTAAAAGATTGTTTTAACTATTACGTTCGTTTCTACGACCCCTTTAGTATTTGAAACTTAAAACGTAGAGGTGTTGCTATACTCTGCAGAGGTCAAGTTTGAATACTCTTGAATATTTTTTGCTTTCCCCAATTAAATCTGAAGGCTACAATACATCGCAAGATTGCTAGGTCTACAGTTGATGGACTGTTCGAGCCCCACTTCCTACTTACCCGTATACAACTGCCGCGCACCTAATCTTCATAATAATTTAAGCTTGTATACAAAATTTTAAAATTTCGTAATATTCTGGACCGTTTAAATACACCCTTCATTCAAAAAAATAATCAATCCGTACGAAATTACATCAATCTGAAACAGGAGTGAAAACAGGGCTATCCATGATATTTTTAAGCCGAGCCAAAAAAGATAAATTTGATACCACTTTTTCAATCCTGAAAAGATAAAACGGTGTAGCAGGCTAAGGGAAAAATCCGTTGTAAATGAAAAGGTTGCTTTCAATTAAATTGATTTGGCCCAATTTTGGCATTCTTTAATGCAATGTCCAGTTCAATTTTATCCGAGAGCTTGATCATTTTATGCATGTTACAGATTATTTTGAGCTTCTAGAAAGATTCCTCTTTCTTTCCTTTCTTCCTCCATATTCCATAGGACAACATCCTTGCTCACTTTAAGAGAGACCCACACTCGTAGTTTTGATTTATTTAAAACTTCTAAAAAACAATGAAATATAAAAATATTTGACCACACTGAACACAAATGGAATGGCATTTCATCGCACTGCACCATAGCACATGATTGTGGCGCCATGTCTAAAATGCTATTTAAACTTTTCTGCTCTGGTTTTTACCGTATGAACATTTGATCTTGAAAGGGATTGAATTGAGTAGAATATCCTGTAAATCGTGATTGAATTTTTAATCTCGAGCCGAGACTACTCCAAGAAAAACAAGAAAGAAAGTCTTTCAAGCCCGACAATAATAGTCTCTGTACCTGTGAAGTGCTGCCCATCACCGTTGCAACCGTTGCTGCCCATAATTGTTTGTTTTCCTTATAACTCGACTATCGATCATTCGACTATTTCCATTCCTTTGGCAGATCGATAAATAATCCTGTTTACTAAATATGTCCAGAAGAAACGAACCTTCTATCTATAAATCTGTGGGTGATGGAACGTTTTTTTTTCAATTTGCGGGGGCACGAGGGGTTCAACAAGTATAAGAAGCATATGTCCCATACATGTCAAACCTCTATCTCTTACCATCTCTGAGATTTGTTTGTTCATACGGACAGACGGACAGACAGACAGACGGACATGGCTAGATCGACTCGGCTGCTTCCTTCTGCCTGTTACATACTTTTGCACAAGCTTAATATACCATATAAAGTATATATATTCTTTATCAGCATCAACTGCTGAGTCGATCTAGCCAAGTCCGTCTGTCCATCTGTCTGTCTCTCTGCCTGTCTGAGATAGAGGTTTGACATGTATGGGACATGTGCTTCTTATACTTGCAGGCAGATCAAGTTTATTTTCAATTTTTGCCACGCCCCCTCCCGCCCCCACAAATTGGAAAAAAAGTTATATCTCCCACAGTTTTATAGATAGAAGGTTTGTTTCTTCTGGAAATATTTAGTAATCAGGATTATTTATCGATCCGCCAAAGGAATGGTCGTATAATCGGTTGCCGAGTTATAAGAAAAATAAACAATTATGGGCAGCACCAGTCGCAACGGTGATGGGCAGCACTTCACAGGTACAGACTTTCTTTCTTGTTTACGTTATCGTTTAGACATTAAAGGCCCACAAGAGCGGGTGGAAATTCTAATCGAAAATTGAAGCTTAAATACAGTACAAAATAGTTATATCTTTTATTTAGAAGACTGTTCTTCACACTTGATATGTAGGCTTTCTAAATAAACGTTAAAAACTTCAAAATTTAATTTTTTTAAATAATTTTATTTAACATTAAAACTTCTTTACACATATAAGGACATTGGGACAACATGAAAGCACGGAAAGTTTGACAGGCAATGCTTCGCAGATTTGATGACCCGCCTACTCCCTGCTTCTACGCTGCTTGTCCTCTCCTCTGGATAATTCCGCTCTTTCAGTGTGAAACCTTACATACACGAATAAGACGTATCTAGCGTCCTCAACAGGGCACTCCTCGCTATCATCATGGAGGACTCTTTTTAGGTATCTCCTTAAACACCCAAGTCCACTAAGGAGCTGAGTTAGATGAAAGTTCACCGCACCATGTTTCCTAGACAGCCATGGCATTAATCTCGGAATTAGGCTATGGGTCCAGCGACACTTCGTGGATTGGTTCCAACGCTATTGCCACTTCTCAATGCCTCGTTCCTTGCTGTTGTGTAAGACTGTTTGGTTAACTTGAGCCACTCAACCGTGAAGCCCGGTACCTCTCATTTGCTTGTCTGGCCAGTTCGCTTAGTGGAATCACTTCAAATGCTGAATGCTACATATAGCAAATCTACACTTACATAGGACACTTGGAAACCTCTAAAGATTTTGGCTTCGGTTGGTTTACAAATCGCTCGAAAAATTCATTTCATTTCATTTTCTTATTCGAAAGTCTAGTTAGAAGGTGTGTGTATAAGATTATAGTCCAACTACAAAAACAGGGCTACATCTCTCGTCAATAATTTATTGCAGTTTTTATTCATTCATGTTTTCTACATTGAGTTAGATTTGCCAGCCCTGGAAACATTTGTTTGTGTCTTTGCTAACTCGTGTGGGTTCGCGAAGTCGTTTTGATTGGTTTGTGTATTGTATTTGGCTTGTTTGCCAAAATCTCCTAACAAAATTCGGGAGGTTTGAAACAAACCGAAAGAGATTTCCAGGACACCGAAAATTGGTTTTGGGTTTGATTTTAATTGGAAGAGATTTCTGGGATACCTCCGATAATATGTTGTTGATCCCAATCGTTCATCGTCTTGTCGCTTCCCTTTATAACTGTGATTTAGGGTATCGTCGCGAGAGTGGTTGATAGTCGTATGGGCTATGATGCCGACAATTGGGTCTAAATTCCCGAGACAAGGAAAGATAGTTTGTGAGTTCGAACCCCAGACAAGGTAAGTGGAAAAATTAATAATGTAAGTCTTACGTTTTTCAGAAGCAAAGACCTTGTTTCTTGCGCCGCTCACCACACTTCCTTGAATAATGAGACATATTGTTGCACAAACTTAATTTACTCTATGTAACTTTGGTGCAGAGTATAAAAACACCTTTTCAGGTATTTTTGTATTAGTTAACGGTTTCATTTCAAAATATAAGTACTAGATAAGATGACAAAAGATGTGAGATATGAAACCGACTGCTCAAGGCTAAGTAGATTTGATGAGTACGGTTTTCCATCCCTATAATGTTGTAGCTGACATTATTCTTGTCAATTTACATTCTTGTCATTCTATTTTAAGCTAAAAATCTATTCGTTTATATGAAAATCTCTAGAGATTTCAGGGTCACCCAGGTTCAGCAACTTTCTAACAAGATGTTATGTTTAATTATCGGCTCAAAGTTTAAATAAATCGTAACTCAGAGCTCGAACCGGCTTGGATCGGCAAAAATAAGAACAGGGTAAGTGTATTTCAGCTTCGTGTTGATTTCACCTATCGTTTATGTGACTACTTGCTGTCATTGTTATACAGTTAAATGAATCTTAAATACAAAACAGAACGTGTACAGCGTACACACACACACACACAGACGCGCAACACATTCGCCGGCGACTTTAAAGTGTTTGGGATTTTACTAGGTTGACTTTGGTTTTGGGCTCCATTACGACACTATTTTGGGCTTTGGTGTGCTTTGTGTGGCAATGACTGAGCTGAATTTTGAACAGGATTGTAATGGGCTTGTTGTTCTATTAGGCAATTAAATTATCTTTAAATTGAAAGCTTTTAATTTACACAATAGAATTTGGCACAATTTAATAAATAATGTTTTTCCTAGGACTGAAATGTGCTTTTCTGGGAACCATAAAGTCCTTAAACACACACACACACGCAGGAAAGAGCGGTGAAGGCAAATGATTTATGAGGCTGTGGCAAAAAAAGAGTTGTTTTTGTATTGTTTTTCAACTGACCAAGTCCAAATCGTTTTACCAAACAATTTGCTTAATGTTAGCAAACATTCGAAGAGACCATTTGTTGTTATGTTAGGGAGCATTTAAAGAGAGCCATGCTCTTAAAAGTAGCTAACAGCGACTGTTAAATGACACAAGAGAGAGAAATGTAAGAGCTGGGTGCCTGCTCTTGGGGAAATTTACTCTTTGTGAGACTAACAGAGACAGCTCTTTGAGCATAGAGCGCTAGCAGGACAGAGGATAACTGTTAACAGTGTATCCTTAATGGCCACAACAGGCATAAATCACAGGCAGTCGACGACAGCATGGCCAATGTGGTACCAACTCCCACTCCCACTGACACTATCCGCCTCCTGCCCCAAATGTGCATTTAAATTAGCAGAGCTCCCCCCTCCCTCCTCCCCAGCCCACCACGACAATGTCATTTCTATGCACAACGAATGCATAAATCATTAACAAGCGTTCGCCTGCTCTGCCACAAAAAATAATAACAATAATGCTAAAAACTGCAACTAAACTGGTACCCGATGTTGCCACAATTCCCATGTGGCCATAACCATGCCCCACTTTACAGCCCTTTGGCGGAGAGGGGAGGCATGTGCAACCAATTACAGACATTTCCGGCAATCAGTTTTTAACGCCCCAGCCTGGGCCTGGCACGACCTCAGGCAGCACCGTTAGTTATAATAATTTTCCCAAAAATTTCGTTTGCAATTCAATTCTCATCGAAATGTCGCCCACAAGTATGCAGTAAAAATTTATGCTTTGGGTCATAGATCATCTGCAAAAATGACACTAGGCGATGCCAAAAGCGAGCGATTCAATTGGAGTTTTGTTGTTGTTGTTTGTAGAATGTTGTGTTGTGACTTTGTAGCTGTTTTATTTAGGGGGTTGATGGATATGCAAAATATAGAGAGACTGTTTTCGTCCATGTGCTTCATTTATTCAAACTCGATTTGAAATGAGGGAAAATACAAAATAATAATAACAACAAGATTGTGATGCGGCTTAGACATCTTCATTATAAAATTTGCTTAAGACATTGCAATATGGACGAATTGTCGATTTGATTGGAATAAGCAAGCAAAATGTATTCAGAGGCTTGAAGAGGCATGTAGTCCCACATTAATAACTATTTTCAACAGATAAGATAGCTTCTTGTGTTTCTCTCTTCGAGAAACATTAAACAGAAAACATGAGAGAAACAAAAGTAAGTGTTCTGTTCAGGGAGTAAAGCCAAATTTACACGACCAAAACTCTCAGCTGAGTTTTGTATCTGAGTATCTATCAGCCCGTGTAAACAGGAGTCTGAGCCTACTCAGCTGAGCGTTTAGGTGTAATCGAACCGGCTCAAATTGAACTGACCGCACAACAGAGCGCTCAATAAACCATTAGTTTTGAAACTGACTCAACTAACCTTCTTATATATGTGTAAGTGCTGATCGGAGTTACTCATCTGAGTTCTGCTCAGGTCTGAAAAACTCAGCTAAGCGATCAGGTCGTATAAATGGTGCCTTAGCTTGTCCGTTTAATATGTACCTGTCATTGTGCTGAGCAGACGGCACACAAAAAATTGTTGACCTCAAGCTGTGTTTTGTAATGATAGCTTGCAATAAATTCAGGCGAAAGCAAATATGATTCAAGAAAGAGAAGCCGGCTAAAGCACATTAAAGGCTTTCTTTTGATATTCTCCCGAGAAAGATAATGCTTTGAGCTGTTGCCACGGAATAGAGCTATAACTTCAGATGTGGACAGCAGTCAGCTATCAAATTTTTAAAATATAAAAAAGAAACACACTATACAGCATTCGACTTTGATGAAACTGTTAATTTTGGACCTTGAATTCATTCCAACGCAATCAACTTAACAAAGTATAAGCTTATAAAATTTACTATCTATGTACAAAAGCCAAAATTAATTTTGTGATTAATCCTTGTTCTTAGCTTTCTCTGCTGAAAAATAAATTAATTGACAATTTATATATGAATCCACTCAAACCAATAAATTTAGTTTTAAGAATGGACATCATTTGCGAAATTTAATTCAAAACTTGAACCAATTTCATATTATGCAGTCGATTTTTGGCGCCTAAGACTTCAAATTCAATTTAATGCTTTAAAATCGAGTTTCAGTTTTATATGATTTAACTTTTCCCCTTTCCATTTGCAGCTTTTCTATGGCGAACGAAAATCCGTTTTGTCAAGTTAATTAAGTTTTGCTTTCAAAATCATTGATGCATAGCGCTCAAATAATTTTGTTTCTGCCAAATGCATTTTTAACTAACTACAAAACTGTGCTCAATCATTGCGGGCACCGAATAAAAATGGGAAAATTAAATTGGATTTCTGTCAGGCAGAAAGAGTAAAATAATATGCGTAAAATTCTGTTTTTTGCCTTTGCATTGTAGGCATAAATTTGGGAGCTATCGTTTTAATAATTTTATAAAATTGAAATGCAGTCGCCATAATGATCATCAGCCATGGCCACTGGTTTTAATTAAGCAAATTGCCAAATTGGTCAAGGTCATATTCAAGCCAATAAAGGATAACAAGAAGTAGATGAACAGTCCCGTGCACATCTAGATTTCAATTAGAGGTGTCAGCCAACACGCTACATGGTGCAAGTCTAAAAATGGAAAAACGAAAAATGCAAATACGAATTTTTGACATTTTTCTGAACGAATGCCAAGCCAACAACGTAAGCGAACAAGATGGATATGTACAATACACTTCAACTGACACTGGAGCGGTGGAGACTGCGAGGTCAGCCAGCCATGCGGTCAACTGACAAGACAGAAGTTTAAATAGTCAACCGATGAGATGGGTGGGTAGGCAGACAATATGAAGAAACAGCACAGAAGAAAAAATGCTCAGAAAAAAATGAGATAAAATCAAGCTCAAACAAATTGATTTGATCTCGACCTTCGGATTGAAATTTCAAGCAGTTGTCGTATTTTTCAACCGATCGTTCCTATGGTAGCTATATGCTATAGTCATCCGATTTTGACAAAACTTTGTAGAATTGTGTGAAAGTATACCAAATAAATAAATGCCAATTTTAAGGACATTTACGCCGTTTCTGCCGATTCCGACAAATGTGCAGCGTATTTGTACTAAAAGACGAAACTAAAAAAATCCCCAAAGGACTTGGCTTTTTTGGCAGAAACGGCTAAGATACTGGTTATTTTGCAAATCTTTCCTTAGCAAAATTATCCCAAACAACAATATAAGCAACTCTCTAATACATGCCAGCTTCATACGATCTCCCCTTCAAACCATTTCGGTACTCTGAAAGTGATATTTTATATACAGCCACCAGGTATTCCATTTTGGTTTCGTGTTAGCGGTTTCGGTCTATCATCTTCAATATGAGGCTCGTAATAGACATCTTGAAAATCATTTTTATCGGTAAAAGCAGTGTTGGCTGTCCATTCGGACTCGGAGGCTAGGGCGTTTCGGCACCGTCAGGCATTGAAACTGGAAGTATGCCAGTATAAGCGGCCATATATTTTGTGCATTTCAACGCTGGCTTATTTAGCTTGGCAGAAAAATTAATGCATGCGTAGCGCTTGGATTCGACGTGCCCATTTGGGTCTATTATTCATACCGTGTTCGCTGCC
The DNA here is from genome assembly GCA_018904265.1 of Lordiphosa collinella. Lineage (NCBI taxonomy): Eukaryota > Metazoa > Arthropoda > Insecta > Diptera > Drosophilidae > Lordiphosa > Lordiphosa collinella. The sequence goes on from JAEIFV010000237.1 coordinate 83,902, forward strand.
AGGTATTTTTTTGCCTCGTAGGCCCATTCTTCCGGCAGTAAATGACAACCCTCCATGACAAGCCAGACTGAGTTATACCTCAGCCTTAGACACTACCTCCAACCTAGACCTTAATTTATCGTTCCGTCTCCCTGATCACTGTAGTGTGTGCCAAGCGGAAGTGGTGGCCATCCAGGAAGCTGCCATCTACCTTAGCACACTCTCTATAAAGGAAGGAAACGTATTTATATACTCAGACAGTCAAGCAGTCCTTAAGGCACTTGACTCCCACACAAATAATGCTAAAACGCTCACTGAATGCCGCCTCTCCCTGAACGATATTGGCAGACACTTCAGTATTTACCTAATATGGGTGCCTGGACACCGGAACATACATGGAAACGAGTCTGCGGACACACTGGCCAGACTGGGCACAACCACCGAGCTCCTTTCAGAGAAGAGCACGGTAGGAATGCCTATGGCTACCTTCAAGCTTTACAAAAAAGCCAAAACACTACGTCTCGCCACGGACCGGTGGAAAGACCTTTCCACCTATGCGGTAGCGAGACTAACGTAGCCAACATTTGACTCTAAACGTACTAACACACTTTTGCGTTACAGAAGGGAATACATATCACTTCTGGTAGGGGCCTTGACGGGTCACTGTCTTATAGGCAGACACGCAGCACGCCTAGGCGTACAACATTTCGATTTCTGTAGAAGCTGCAGATTTGAGGAAGAGGAGGAAACGATACAGCACCTTCTGTGTCATTGCCCCGCTTTAAGTAGGAGAAGACTTAGGTTTTTTGGTCAACCTCTCCTACTCAACCTGTCGGAGGCATCCGACATAGAGATCCCAGCTCTGCTTAAGTTTATTCTGTCCACACAATGGTTCAGTATCGAAGATCACCCTAGGGTCTAATAGGGTTTAACAAGGAAGATATAGTATCGCAACGGGACCATGTGGCCTATGTGGGAGAGTGACTTGTCACTCTCAGCCATCACAACCTAACCTAACCTAGACACTACCTTACAGATGGCGCCCGAGCAGGGAATTCATAAAATTCAATTTTCTGCCTAGTCGATCTTACCAATCCAAAAAGTGGCCGTAATCTTGCTTGGGATAATTTCGCTGAAGAATGGTTTGCCTAATTACCAGTAGTTTAGCCGTTTCTGCCAAAAAAAACATGAAAAAATAGTAATTTTTTCGATATTTTTCAAGTTTTGAAGCACTAGATGCCATTTTTTTGGGTCTGTCGTTGGAGGTATTTTTTTCCTCTTGTATATATCTATAACTTTGCCAAAGAAATAAAAATAAAATTCCAAGCGGTTTATGATATATTGATTTTATAAAAAGGGTCCTTTTTCAAAATTTCAGGTTAGGGTGAAAAATTGGTGGGTATCACAAAAGTACCTTTACGATGTGATGGGGCCAAGTCCTTTGGGGATTTTCTTAGTTTCGGTATGTACTTCAAGAATATCGGGTTCCGAATGCGTAACCAATTTATGATTTGCACTTTGATATCAATGTAGGCAGAGACCTTTTTCAAAAATGTCGAAAAAATTACACAGTTTAACAAATATTGGGTCATCGCTGGCACTCCAATGAAATTATTACCGTTTTACAGAGGCTTTCAAGCTGAATACAAGTCAATTTCCAGAATTTCTCTAGAACGTCAAGTTTTAGAGAAATCAATGGTCAAAGTTGTTTCTTGCTTCCGCACAAGCGTATGTAAATCAAAAGCTCCCACGAATTCTTTTAAACATGTGTCAGCACTTATAGCTCACGGTCGTGAAGCACACTTTAATGTTTCAAAGATTAGTAATGATGGTTCAGATTTCCAATTTTGAGTTCCTGGAAGAGTTAGACAACAAAAATTAAAAGCTTTAACAAGAAATTCCTGAAACCAGGGGAGCTCATAGGCCTATATTAATCGATAATTGCAATAGTTGGCTCGTGAATGTGATTTATTTTGCCTGATCTTTTACATCGCTTTATAAGATTAGTTCCAAACCATTTGTGAAGCTTGCTTCAACCGCAATATTACCCAGATTATTACTGGTTTCAAGCAAAAGCACATGAATTTGCTGACCAGCTGTTCAGTTCATTTGAAGAAGTGAAAAATTGGAAAGATTCGTGGATATTAAAACTCTAACTAGAACTAGAAGTCATATAACTTTTATGAACTTTTCCCCAATGGCTGGAGGTGTCTTTTATGCTATATTTCACATAATTCAATTCATTTGCGGTGTTAAGTATTAAAAGTACTTCATGTCTCAAACTCCTATACGACTGGGTGAGGCAGCCGCCGATGACTCATAAAAAGTCTATAACAACGCGTTAATAGCTTTTTGTTGTGGTTTCTCCAGCTGCTGCATTTCAGTTTTCTCGCTCATATCCACTTATAATAGTGAACATTAAAAAAACCGTCTCTGAAATAAAGGAACAATAACTTAAATTAAATTTCTCAATGAGTGTGAAACGCATCATTATACCTGCTTCCAAAACAGCAAAGATTTTTCGAATATTGTATTTAAAAATATAATTTAATAATTTACGAGCTTATAATAGATAAGACGCCGATGCAGAGCGCAAAAAAAAAAAAAACATCATAAAAAACCATTTGACATTTGTCACAGGAAAATGTCTTACTTTAATTGAATGCCGCCATTTGTGCCGATTGCGTCTGTTTAACAACTCACAAACTGCATTTTATATGATTTCTTAACCCAGCCCTACTCCTCAAGAGTTCGCGCAATCAAAACTGTTAAGAAAAAAGCTATCAAAATGCAAGAGCGGGCTGGCAAATGGTCTAAAGGCTTGGGGGGATCAGACCAAAGGCCTGACTCTGACTGGCAAACTGTGCGTAAGCAGCATTAAATTTGCTTAGTTCTTTTTTCGTTTCTGTCGTTTTTTCTTTTTAAATATTTGCAGTGGCAGCAAATGTAAATGACACAAAGTTTATTAAGAAGGGAAACGAAAAGAAGTAGAAAAAAAGGGAGCACAAAAAGATTTAAAGGCGCCAAGAAAAGGTTGAAAGATTCGCTTACCAAATTTATAGAAGTAAACTGATTAATTAGAAATAGAATGACACTTTTAGGTGTTAGTTTGAGTTACTTTACAACCCAAACAGAAAATCAATCGCATCATTATAAACTCAAAGCACTAGCAAATTCGGGGCTCCCATTTTGCAGAAAAATGGTGAGACTGACATCTTGCTGACTGTGAAACCTACTGCAAGAAAAAAAGACGTATTATTTATAATGAAGTTCATTTACTTTGTGAAAAAATACAAAAGGAAAACAAAACGCTTTAGTTTCATGTTCCGTTGGCTGCTTTTTGTGTTTATTTGTGGAATGGAAGGATGGAAGGAAATAGGAAGAGAATGGAACGAGTGCAAGGACTACTGCAGCGGCGTCTATTGTTTTTAACTGTTGTTGTTGCTGCTGCTGAAGTTGCTTGTAAGATTAATATGCTGCCGTTTTCTACTACTTATGCTGCCTTTCAAGCTTGCCGCTTTCTTAAAGGACGCACAGCACGTCCTGCCAAGACCCGCACACACTCACACACATACATGTGTATTTTTAGTTTAATGACTATGTGTGTGTGTGTTTGTGCGTGTGCTGAAAACTTAAGTCATGAAGCAAATGCAACGACAGGCGAAAGGCAACGAAATACTTTGCCAAAATATACACAACTACTTTAAAAAGGGATTTATTGTGCTCTTTGCATGCCCCTTCCACCCTCACTGTTTGTGTGTGTGTGTGTGTGTTTGTTCAGTGAAATGCAATGAAGCCGAAATGCAGCACTCAACTTAAGCATATCGCTAGTGAAAGATCCTCCCCCCTCTCTGTTTCACTATGTTGCCTTTTTCTGTGTGTGTTTGTGTTTGTGTCAAGAGTGAAAATCAGCAGACGACGCTCAAGGCTCAAGTCACTGTGGAATTGTGGGTTGGCGGGGAAGTGAAGGGACTGCTTCCGGAATTTTCATTGCTTCGCTTGGCAAGCAATTACACATTATACTTATGATGCTTGTTACAATGTGTCATATGATTTTATACTAAAATTCATAGTTTTTATGCTATCACTGAAATGCAGTTGGTATAAATGAATCGAATATATTTCAATATTTATTTAAGCTCCTAGCCTGCAAACTGGCCCAGAGCAGAACCGCATTTAGCCGTGTGTCCAGGAACCGAACCTTTCACAATTTTTTCAGTACTAAAGATTAGCGTAAGAGTACACAATGCGATATGTAAATTTAAATCAAGGGAAACCGCTGAAGATTTATTTTACTATCACTAATAGAATTGCCAAAACAAAAGTTAGAAAAAATTAACATATGCGGAAGAAAACGAGGAGCCGAAGTATTTTCTCGGGATGAGATAATTAAGCTCATAGAAGCAGTGAAGAGCAAGCGGTTGTTGTGGAACCTTATGGACAAAGGTCACAGTAATTTAGTCTACCTGAAAAGTCAGTGGGACGATACGGTAAGACGGTACGTATATTACTAAAATGTCGCCATCAGACTAATCTGTACATATGAATAAATGGGCAATGAATGCAAGGAAGAGTGGACATCGCTGTGAGAAAGCAGGAGCAAGTGATAGACTGACAGCGACGGAGGACATATTTAGTATTCGAGATTCTTTATCGATCTGCTGAAGGAATTTTAAAGATCAAATGAACGATATTCGAGTTATAAGGAAACAAACATTTACAGGCAGCTCCCGTCGCAACGGTGATGGGCAGCACTTTACAGGTACAGAGTATGTAATAGTCGGGCTTGACCAACTTTCTATCTTGTTTAGGATAGAATTTGGGATATTTGGTAGAAATCAGTCTTTTTTCGGCTTGGCTCAAGAATATACGGGATTTCACTGTTTTTAATCCCGTTCGGATTGATTTTTGGTCTGTGTAGGAACCCGAAACATACACTCAGAAAAAAATTCGCCATAATTTTAGAAAATCGCATTATTTTAAAATTTGCCCTGGTATTTAGAAAAATTTTCTAATAAACAGAAAAGGTTTTCTGAAACCAAGAAAAGTATGCCATAAAAATATTTTTTTAGAAAGAACTTTTCTAAAAACAAGAAAAGGCCAGATTTTTCATTATTTTCATTTGTTTAAAGTCTTTTTCCTAAAAATAGGGCAAAATTAACCTTTAATTTTAGAAAATAGTAGACCTTAAAGAGAATACTGTAATTTCTTAAAAACAGACAAATTTTCTGGAAATAATTTTTTTTAAAAATATGGCGATAGTATCCATTGCTTTTAGAAAAAAAGGTGTTAGATTTCAGGAATTTTTCCTCCGCTGCAAAAATATAAGTAGCCCATTCAGACTGCCACTCAACGCTGTGAAATAGCCTAACCGTCTAAGCGGATTCTAATCCCAGTCAGTCCCTGATAATTTTTATTTATTTAATAAAAATTAATCAAAGCAGCTGGAGTGATGTTCAAGCGAAGCACGGACCTAGAGCTGGACCGGTGGTGGACTTGGACCTGAACCTGTGGTAAACGGTGGACCGGTGGTGGACGTGGACCGGTGGTGAACTTGGACCTGGACCGGTGGTGGACCAGGAGCTGACCATTGAGATGGCCATGGAGGTGGACCTGGGCCCGATGGTGTGGACCTGGAAACCCGGTGGTGGACCTGGGATGGACCTGGACCCGGTGGTGGACCTGTACCTGGTGGTGGACCTGGACCCGGTGGTGGACCTGAACCCAATGTTGAACCTGGACCACCCGGTGGTGGACTAGGGACCTGAACCCGGTGGTGGACCTGAACGGGTAGTCTTAAAAATTTGTCTGCTCTTAAGAAAATACCTTTCTCATAAGTCTTATATAAGAAAAAATTTTTTTATTTTAAGAAAATAGTTTTCTAAGATTCAGAAAGAGATTCGAATTCTAAAAAAAAGTAGCCCCTTTGGTTAAGAAAAACTTTCCATTATATTTAGAAATTATTTTTCTAAATTTTAGGGTGAGTCGCCTAATTACGGATTTCAAAGGCGAATTTCTAATTTTAAGGGCTAATTTGTGACTTTTTTTTACGAGTGTAGCATCAGCTAAAAAATTTTCATTTTCGCTTCTTCCTTAGTCTAGAAGTTTACATGAAAATATATCATCAAGGGCCTTCCACCCACCATGCCTACATCACTGGGTTCTATCATTATTGTGGTCCAATGAAAACATTCAGCGTGTCTTAAGTCTTCCATCGAAGAAATAAACATGACAAGGCCAAAGTGGCCGGTTGTGTTGCAGCGGGAAGTGTATATGCGGGAGGACGCGGGTTTGATCGCGCCTCGGGACGTATACCTGTCATCTTCACTAGCTATTGGCACCATCTTTGAAGTAAATAGCCATGAAAAGCTTCTCTAGCTTTGCCATACGAATTCAGCGTTAAAAAACAGATCCCTTTCTCTTGTGCGAAAATTAGAAGCAAGTAAGCCAATAGGCTTAGAGAAGCTTTTCGAAGAATTTATAAATGAAAAATCAGATCTCAGAGATGGTAAGAGATAGAGGTTTGACATGTATGGAACATATGTTTCTTATACTTGCAGGCAGATCAAGCTTATTTTTAATTTTAGCCACGCCCCTCTCGAAAAACGTCATGTCTCGCACAGTTTTATAGATAGAAGGATCGAACCTTCTGGACATATTTAATATGTTAAAGATCGGATGAAAGATATCCGAGTTATAAGGAAAACGAACAATAATGGGCAGCACCGGTCGCAACGGGGATGGACAGCACTCCGCAGGTACAGAGTAGGTTATAGTCGAGCTTGGGCGACTATTTTTCTTGGCCTACACTTGAAAAGTGTATTATAGTTTTGCCCAGAAGTTTGGAACGCATTGAAGGAATCATCTCCGACCACATAAAGTATATATATTCTTGATCAGCATGACGAGTTGAGTCGATTGAGCTTTTCCTGTACGTCTGTTTGTTTTTACGCAAGCTAGTCCCTCAGTTTTGAAGCAATCGAGCTGAAATTTTGCTCACAGTTATCGTTTAGCTGCACACTGCACATATGTCAGAATCGCGAAAATTGCATGGTCACTTCTTGTAGCTGCCATACAATATTTTTTTTTTAACTTGTATGACTGTTTTAATGACCTTTATACTGTTAAATTGCAGTTTTTACTGGCTCGAGGTCTTGCTATGCTATTGGCATAACTTTAAACAACAAAGGAGGCATCAGGTTGATCGGAAGACGTTTCATGAGGGACCAACCTCACTCATCAGCGATCTTGAGCCTGAAATGTCTGTTTTTTTAAGTTTTTTATTTAATATCCCGATGACGCAAGACATAAAGCTTATAAATTAAGTCAGTGGCCACAGAATTAAGTCAGTGGTCACAAAAGTTTCAAGTGTATTTAAACTTCGGCACAGACGAAGTTAGCTTTGCTTTCTCGTTTATTGTGCCACCACCTGCCATACCCAAAACATGTCATTACACACAAAAGGCTTGTGATCAATTGAGTAAGGCGTGCTTACATTTGAAATGTGAAACACTTTGATAATGACAGCCCAAGGGAGTGACAACAAGGGGAGTGGAATAACCTTTAATCGGTTGTGATACCCACACGGAACAGAATAATATAATTATTTGTTGGGCAGAAGCTGAGGCAGAGCAATAGCTTCAGCTTAGCCTGCACGCGATTCTCCTGGGTGGCCGCGACTGAACTCATTTGGGCCGTCGCGGTTGCCTGTCCCCAAACCTTCATAAATCAAATTGAAAAGCGTATCTGACAAATAAATCTTCGAAAAACATGCAAATGCGCATGAAAAATGCAAAGACCGAAAATATTAAAATATGTTTTGTATATATTGTCCAAGTTGTCCACTTTCTGCTGACATTTTGACCTGCGGCAACTTTAAACAAAATTCCTTCTTTTTTTAATGCTATTTTTACTAAAGAGTAAAGAAAAGTTATAAAAGGAAAGGAAAATATATTTTAATAAACTGAACACAAAGCAGAGTAGCAAAAGCTTCCACGAAAGCCGACGGCAAGGTTAGCCGGGCCATTCATTCATTTTATTCACAGTTATTGAAAGTAGAGCAGTAAAAATGAAATATATAAAATAAAAAACTACGCAGAACCCAGTTATGATAATATTGCATACAGCAGGACTCAACTAAGGGTTAGAGGTTGGAAGAAACGTGAGCGTAAGCAGACGACAAGTCGTGCAAGAGGGGGGTAGAAAGAAGGGAGCGCGGTGGCCGAGTCCCAAAGAAAAACTAAATGCGGACGTGCAGACTGAGGTTTGAGGATGTGGGTTGGTTTGCCAATTGGCCTGGGATCAACAAAGTGCATAAGTCATCTAAAATGTTTGGTATAACCTACTTTAGGTAAGACAGTGACTGTTTGAATTTAAATTCCATATAGCTTCGGTCAACTAACAACTGTTAATAGAGTTCTGTTAAAATAAAAGCAAGTTGCAATAAAATTCAACGAATAAGAAGAGGAATTCATGAATGACTGATATTTTCATTTCAATAATCAAACACTAATCAACACCTATTCACAGTCCCCGCCCCCCCTTCCACCACTTGTTTGTTTGTACGTGTTGTGAATTTAAAACAGATTTGTAAATCAATTGAATTGGCAAATGCTTTGGCAAACAGCACAGATACGGGCTCAAATATATAAATTCAATGATAAAACAAGACCAAAAATAGCCGCTGGCTAGCTTAAAGATATAAGACCCAAGCAACTGTACGATAATATAACACAATAATTAGGTAATTAATCATATCAAACACACACAGACACAGCGAGGGTAGGCCATTAAGTCACTCACACACACACACACATACTGGCAGCCGGAACTCGGCCAATTGCTAATTAAAGATAAACACAACACTTAAGTTCAAACAAAGCAAAGCAATAAATGAAGTAGGAGGAGGGAATTAAGAAAAATTAAAAAAAAGGAAATATTTCATTATAAATACCAAAGAGCTGGAGAGAGTCAAGAAATTTAAACCTGTTAAGGATATAAAGTATAAAAGCAAGTATGAGACGAGCCAAGCCGATGCTCAGTTTAATTTAAGCAGTTATTTATAAAAACAATAATGATGTTCCAGAAAACGATACTTTTGGTGCTGGGTAATAACAGATGAGTTGTAAGAGAGTTGACGTACATCTTCTTTTAAGCAAGCTTACAAAGGTCAGAGTGGACATACAAAATCTACAAGAACAAACCACACTTCTATTGATCACATGGTAAAGATGTCGCAACTCTCCATCAATGTCCAAGATTACAAGATACTGAGCTCGAATCCAACGGACCTAACTTCCCAGTCGGATTTGTCGGAACGTGGTTCCTAAAAGAATGCCTTCTGGCACACATCTTTTTACTGGGAAGAATGCACTACCAACTTTTGCTGTATGATATAAGGCATATAATCTGTATGAAAACTGATGCACGTTCTTTTTGGCAGAAGGTTAGAAGCGAAAAAGTCTGCACAACATGCAAACGTCCCTTCTAATAGCACGCATGCAGCACCCGTGCTATTGGAAACCAATATGCAAAGTGAGGCCCGAGCGATAGACAACCGTACGCTTTTTCCAAACATGTTCTTATTTGCATAACCTGCAAACGTCCCTTTTATTGGCACGCATGCAGCGTGGAGCAGAGAGAGCCGAGCGTTTTTACGAAGTTGAACCAACAACAACAACCCATGCAAACGTCGCTTCTAATATAACAGTTCCTGCTGCGTTTCGCCCCTATACAAAAGCGAAAGGAAGATTGCAGGTTTTTGCAACTAATCCTTAGTGGCAAAAGTTGTATACGGGTCAAGTCCGACTGGGCTTATGCAAGTACAAATACTATCCGACGCCTACTTTCCAAATAGATTTAAGCACATACCTGAATGTTTGACTTAAGAACAGGCATTAAAGGCTAAGATTCGATATAATTAAGAGCGATCCTTGAACAGAAATGCGTTTTAAGACGATTTGCTGACTGCCTTACCTTCGAAAGTTTGGGAAAAATACCTTTCCGCATTGACTTAAAGGCAAATTGGGACTTTATACTTAAGAAGGGTCTAAAGGCGTCGCGAAATTATGGACGATCCTTAAACAGAAATGCGATTTGCCAAATTTTCGATCTGCCTTACCTTCGAAAATGGGAAAAAATAGCTTTCCAAGCAGACCTAATCGAAATGAAGAACGTTGAGATTCGGCGGAATAAGGGGAAACATGGAACAGAAATGTGTTTTTGTCATTTTGATAAACTGGACGCCACTTTAAAAGTCCGAAAAAATTCTAGCAATTCGGCAGATCTAAAAACATAGGTGTCAGTTCAATAGTTAAAATCTGTTTTGACATATTTTTGCATGACCGTCACAACGTTCTGATGTACTAGCGCTATTTGTATTGTTTACAGTGCGTTGATTAATTTATTTTGGCTTTGAAATGGAAATTTTGAGAGAAGGTTTTCGTTGAATATTTTTCACAGCTTTTGACGTAGATTATCTCAACAAGAATGTATCGGTTCACTCAGTTCTTTTGTTTGGCTATAAGATACCACCAAAAACCACCGTATATCGCTGGTCGTAGTTCGCTCGGCGACGAATTCCGAGAAGATCATCCAAAATCGGTAGCTGTGCCAGAAAACATCCATGCAAGATCATCATGTGAAATACCGTGAGATTGAGGAATCCTTAAAAATTAGTTCCACCAGCATATGTAAAAGATTTTACATGAACCCCTTTCCGTAAAAAATGTTTTTTCGCGTTGATGGTTCGCATACGCTCACAAAATGGATGTTTGTGCAGAAATGCTGAAAATACAACGCGGTGCTTTAAAGACGTTTATAGCAAGCAGACGAGACGAATCATGGAAATGGTATGAGCCGGAAACAAAAGACAATCCGAATCCCACAAAAGTTACTGCTAAGCAAATGGTCGCCTGTTTCTTCGGCCGAGTGGGTCATGTGGCCAATGTCCCCTTGATTTGTTTGACAAAAGTCTTCGGAGAAATTCTCCCGCCATGGATGTTGTTTAAAATTTTCATAAGAATTTAATAAAAATGACTCGCTAACTATGGTTATTTTGAATGACATATGTTAGTAGACAGCAGAAGTCATAGTAATTGTGTTGAGCATATGTATTCAAAATTGTATATCTTCGTTGACTAAATCGCAGAAATCGTATCGTATGGATGAATAAGCGTCAGTTAAAAAAGTGTTCAGGCGGAAGGCGAAGGAATTAGGGACAGGAAGAAGGGTAGGACGCCCGAAGCTTAATTGGGATAATCAGGTGCTAAAAGACAATGAGGCGCTTGAACGGGCCAACTGGTGCCAGCTCGCACAAGACAGAGGCGAATGGCGGGCATTAATTGCAGCGGCCGAGACCGACAAACGGTTGTGATCGAAATAAGAAGAAGACGAAATACTTAATGATATTATTAAAGAGAGTTAAAACAATAGTTAAGGTTCCCTAAGACACGAGTCTAAAAATAGTTCAAATAGGCATTTTAAGCCACTTTAAGGTCCAGATGGACTCACGACGTAACGAGAAGTTTCATACAAAAATTGAGTGAAAAAGAAGCAGGCGAAACGATTTCCTTGCACTTTACATTTTCCCCCGCAAACTCAAATTACAATGAATCAAGACGTGGAGGTTCATTTCTGAAAACAGATTCGGGCTCAGCAATCGTAAATCATCTAGAATCACCACAAACCCATCAATATACTCGAAAAAGTCTTATATTGTTAAAACGACGTTTTGTGTTAAATAGAAAATAGATAAGGATCTTATTACTTTTATGTGTGTCATCAGCCTACATGATCACCTAGTAGAATATACATATTTAAAATCGCCACGACTCCAAGTAATTCTTCAGCTATGTCATTCTAGAATAACGCAAAGCTCAAAAAGCCAAATTAGTATCCTTGATTAACTCTAAGGTTGATCTCAAACAGATGTCTGATTTGAACAAACTTTGCAGAGTATTTAGATTTCTGGTGGCAGCTCCAAGATTGCTAAGCAGAAACACCAGGCTTATTTCATCATTTGTATCAATTAAAAAGTTCAGTTTCCTGTTTTGCCTCAAATAATTTGTAGCTATAGAAGTAAGCACAAAAATTCAGTTCACTGTTGCATAGCCGTAGCGAAATCCAGACTGATTCTAGCTCATCAGGAGATATAGGTCTACAAAGTAAAGTTTCCATTTTTTTTTTTGTGTTTGCATTGAAAAAAGATGAATTTGCACAATTTTTGACTATTGTTTAAGCGCCATTTTTGACACAGGTCTCTTTTTGTAAAATGGTTAAATTAGGCAATATCATCACAGAGAAATATTCTGTTGTGCTCACACAAAGAAAACAAAACATGCAAAAGCTAACTGAAAATGTTGGTTTTCTACACGGTCGACAGGAATTACGTTTAGGTGGCTATTCTGCATGCCTCTTTTTGTTTTCTACAAGTAGCGTTTGAAATTTTGCGAGCCGAACTAAGTTTTGTTTAGGATTGCCGTTTCTACACGCGGCGTGAAGATTATTTTGATTTCACTGTGCAAAAATGTTAAAAGTTTTTATTGAAAGTAAAGTAAAATTAGCTTGTCAAGATGACACAGCCCCAAAGGGCCAAAGTCGAGCCTCTCCCAATCTCTTGGCTTGTGCGCTTCTAATTTTAGCACAAGAGAAAGGGACCTACAGTTTAACGCCGAATCCGAACGGCAGTTTGAGAAGCTTTTCATGGCTAATTACTGCAATGCTGGCGCCAACAGCAAAGAGGTGTGGCCGGGTGTAAAGTTTTATTCAAAGAAAAAAACTTTTCATTAGATGTTCCGAGGCGGGATCGAACTCACGACCTCATGCACAGCAGTCGCGCACTCTAGCCGCTGAGCCACCCGGCCACTACATTGAAAGTGGTCACATTTAAAAGAGTAAAAAGTCAAGGCAAGCAGATCGACGTTGGTTTGCTCCCAAGCAACACTCTTAAAGTAAGAATTACATGCTCAATGAGCATTGCTCAACCCAAAAGCAGGAGCTTACCCTTAAAAAATCACTCTCTCTTTCTCGTAGTCCAAAGCAGTTTAATACACTTAGACCTTTTCTATTCTCTCTTGGCTGCTTTGTAAGGTGGAAGAAACTTTCTTTTCACTTTTTATCCATTTATCTCCCTTATGATTTTAGAACTTAAACTCGGGAATGCCCCAGAAAACAAACTTAAACAAAAGCCGCTAAATTGTCTGCCTAACATACCAATTAGGCAAACGTTGTTGATTATGAATAAATTGCAGCAATAAAAAGAGCAGAGGAAGTGGAAGAAAAGCCGAGGAAAGTGGGGCAGCTGAACAATTTAAAACTCATCAATTTACGCCCAAGCTGCGTGTTGAAAACAATTGAGCACTGAATGTTTGCTTAAGAAGAAAAAGTAGCCACAGAGGAGGAGAGAAAATAGAAACAATGCCTCAAGTGGATTTCGAAAAAAGCCATTTACGACTTTTTCATTTTTTCCTTGGGAAACTTCTCATAATTGAAATAAATACAGAAAATCTTTTCAGCTTGCTGTCTCGCCTGGGAAATTGCAGCGTACTCTGGCTGGTTGTGTATCAATGTAAACTCATTTAGAGCTGAGCTGATACTTTATAAATAATGCGTATTTCGATTTTATGCCCGCCGGACTTGTGTGTGGGCCAGTGAAATTTAATCAAGCCTTCGCCCCGCCCACGCGTACAAATAATTTTCGCAAATTCATTTACGCATTTCATTTGCACACTGCTCCGCGCCTCCGGGCATGCAAAACGTTTTTTAATCCCCGCACAAACTGGGCATTGGCCAATTTGTGGCCAAGCAGGCCAGAAGAGGCAGGCAGAAAATGAAGAAAAGTGAAACTGAAGATGGCCTCGGGGTCGGGCAATGACAAATGAAACGAGGCCAGTGACCGGGACACGCGGTCATCTATAAGTTGCTCAACTCGAGGAGTCCCTGTCCAGGAGAGAGAGAATTTAAATTTTCGATCCCAATTCAAAGCAACTGCAGTTCAATGTTTTGCACTGACTCCGGGGCTGGCCCCAGGAGCTGGCCAAAAATCGGCAGACTAATTAACACAAGGCACAAAGGATGCATTCCTCTTCATCTCCCCTGTGTTGTCACAGCCCAAAATTATGCATTAATAATGCATAACCAAACGAGAGCGGGCTCATTTCGGTCAGAGCCACTGGCATGCCATCAACTGCAACAGAATGTTGTCTACTTTCGGGCGCACAAATTACAATGCAATTGCAAATGCGAGTTGAAAATTTATGTGTGTTGCCTGGATTTCCTGCATTGACATTTACTTGGTCAACTGTAACGCACTCATTTTGCATAAATGCAAACTGCAAACTGCAATTGCAACTCTGCACCTCAACTGTTGGCTCGTTTTTGCGGTTTTACAAACGAGGTTGCATTTTCCGCCAATTGTTTTCGGCAGGCTTTTCAACACTTTTTTGTGTGTGTGTGTGTGTGAGTTTGCATGTATTTTTTATGCGGTCAACCAGGCTTCCGGGACGCATTTCCTCTGCAAGTTCAGCTCGTTCTGCCTTTAATCGGACAGTGTTGGCTTTGTTTTTATGATGGTTTTTTTTCGAACTTAAGAATGCAAATATTTAGATGTATCTACTGCAGAATTGCAAAATATTGTTTCAAATTTTTTTTTAAAAGAGGGGGGGAAAAATAAATTTATGGATTCTTTTCATCAATTTGTTTTATGTAGTGCATTTTAATGCTTTTAAATACAAAATATTTTAGGTGCAAAATCTTGGTCAAAACGTTTTCAAATGGAGCCGACTCCATACAAATATAAAATTTAAAACTATCGTTTTATGTTGTTTTTTTTTCAGTGAAATTAAATCTTCAGTTTGCTTTATAACTAAATGAATCGAATTCTCTTATCGAATTTTCTTGAATTATACAAATTGTAAAAAAATTAGAGGTTTTGTTTTTTTTTTCCCGGCCCACACTAGGGCTGTACATATTTGATCGATATCGGATCATTATCTTTCACGATAAGGGTTATTTCGATTTGATATTTTTGTGCCTATATATATGATATTATCGATATTCTTAGAAACGATACATCGGAAAAAATTACTATGGTCACATAAATTGGCCGTTCGTTGGATTTGTTTCGTTTCAATAAAATGGACTTTAGATAGCACTTTCAACAAAAAAAGGTAACTGCAGCAGGTGCAAGTTATGTGGCAAGACTTTTAAAACAAGTGGTATTACCCAACAAACTGTAAGGCAGCTGTCAGCCATAAATGGACAGTATTAAGGAGTAATGGGCACCAAAATCAAACAGAAGGGCGATAGTTTTTTGCTTTCAAACGTAAACCTATCCGTCTCTGAGCAGCACAGTTTTTGGATTTTAATGTGGTTTTTGAACAGGACCATAACAATTTGCTATCTTTAACTATCGACGCACCCTTTACTCATTTTAAAATTTGCTTCGAACTGAAAATCACTTTATACTATTGCTGCCATACCAAGACCGTAGGTTATTTAATTGCATAGGGACAATACGGGCCATACGATTGACCTTTTCAGTAAATAATAAATATCACTCATTCCCCTCACACACACAAGCAGCTTGTGTAGCCAAAATTTTTCAACGATCGACGACATTGGCTCCACAGATGACTTTATGGACATGGACATCTCCATCTAGCATCAGCCGCCAGCCGTTCCACTGCAACCAACCGGCAACGTTTTTGGCCACACACGGTACGATTAATCTTGTACATACTCGCAGGGCAGTGCCATGACCTCTTGGTGAACTATCTTTCAGCTACGAACTTACACTTACATCACCTCCCTATCGGGACAAAGATGCCATTGACCACCATTGATCAGCATACCCTATGCCAGCTTGGGCCTCATTTCGAATACCAACGGCCACAAACGACCAGCTTATCATTCGAGCGCTCCACAGTCGTGTAACTAACACGACACAGGCTTTCGCATCCGCACCTCAACCGAAACACAACCGATTCTGGTTCAGTCGTGTCTTCCTCGCACACGCCTGTGAATCTGATCGACAAAGTCTTCATCCGAGGCATCAACAAAGCCTTTAACGCGAAGCAACAAAGTCCTCATCCGAAGCAGCGACAAAGCCTTCAAAGTCCTCATCAGAGGCACATCGATTCTGGTTCAGTCGTGTCCACTACGCGCACGTCCGTGAACCTGAATAGGAAAGTCTTCAACTGAGGCATATCGAAGCTCTCCACGATAGGCAACTTCCTCCTCAACTAAAGCACCTCGAAGCTCTCCACGAGAGGTAACTTAAGCCTCAACTGAAGCAACACGAAGTCCTCGACCAGAGGCGAATTCAACAATCAACCTTTACAAATTCGACACCACTGGATCGACGCCCACTCGACGCAACTACGCAGATCTGAACTCGCTGCACATGCACAGTACTACGGATTCTGCAGTTGCTATCCATCTTATCCATTCGCTCCCACACGGTCACTGGAGGGGCTCTGCCCACACTAGTCACCAGCGACTATAGATTTCTAGTCACGAGCGACTATCGATTATCACACTATCACGAAGCTCATCTTCTCTTATCTCTAGTGATAGTCAAACTCCAATTTGTGTTAAACTAGTTACGTTAATAAACAATAAATATTAATAGTAGCTTAAGCACAACCTTAATCGCTATAAACTGTTTGAAAGTGTTCCTAATTACGGCAAGTTTTGTGTCAAAAGATATTTTTAGTCGTTCTGAGTACGAGGCTTTAAGGTCTAATAACAAAAACTCACTACTAAGTTACTTTGAAAACACGGTCTAATTTCAGAAAACTAAATCATTTATATCTTAAAATTATGCAACTGGAAACATCAGATATAAGGGCCTCTTGACGGCCATTAGTAGTCTTTTGGTGCTGAAGTTCTTTAATAACCTTTCAGTTTATGTGTATCCTTTAGAAAACAACGATATTTTAGATATTTTCGATATATCCGTATTTTTAAGACTCGATATATCAAATATCGATATTAAAAAATTTTTAAAATTATCGATAAGTCGATGAAAGTATCCTTAAGTCTTCAACAATCGATGAAAGTATCCTTTAGAAAAAAAAATCCAAGATATCCGGATGAAAAGCTCTTATAACTTGATCACTTTTATTGAGTATTTTTTCGAAAAGGACGAAATGGAAAGTTCGGAAAGATACTCTTTTGGGATGTATAAATAAGTAACAGCAGGAACAAGAATGACTCTCATTTTAATGTGGCTTTTTTCCTAAGTCATTATATAAGCACACTTTGGATGTTGTAGAAACAACCCCAGGCTTTTGGCTCACTCTCTGCTCTGCTATGCCGGAAGCACACGTACCCCAAACACACACAACAAGATTACTTGAGTGCATTGCAGTTTGGGGAATTCCAACAATGCCTTTCGAATAGCTATTTGTTGTGGCGTCTTTGCACTTCAATTGAAACACAAGACCAAGTGAATTCCCAAGGTGATTGGCAACAAGTTGCTGTGCGCCTACATCAAGAGTACAAATTTTTGATGGGAAAACTTTTTAATCGGCTAAAAGCAACGGCCAAAATTTAACTAATTTTTTTTTTTTTTGTTTGTGGTAAATTGTGGAGGCTGTCTGCCAGAATTCTGATAAGTTTTACTAATACTAACACGCTTTGCTGAACGAACATACATAAAACTGTAACGGTACATAATTTCAATGCTTACGCAAACTTTAATTAAAACGATTTTGCCAAGCGCTAAACAAGCGCCCCAAGCGACGACTGGCACTCACACACACAAAACACACACACACACATATATATACAGATTCAGCTTGGTGCCGCTTGACATGAGGCTCCTAATGAAGTGCATGAATACCTCATGGTGTGTGCGTGTGTGGGTGGGTGCTCATAATCATTTTGATGGGCACGTAAAATTCAAACTAAAATCACTCGAGCGTTGCCAAACAAAACCGCAGCTGCTAGAGCATCAGCACCAAAATATCCGCACCATCAACGGGATCGGGAGAAGCAACTAATATACAACATTTGCACGTGACTTTGATATTGAAAATGTGTATTTGCAGGGGCCCACCCGCTGGTGCCCAAATAAGTATGCTACATTCAACGGTCGCCCATTTCGCCGTAACTCGATTTATGTACAAACTTTTGTTTATATTTAATCATATTTATTTATTTATTATTCCTAGGGGGTTAGTTAACTTTTAGCCTTCCCCCGACGCATGGAGAAACAAATAATATGAAATCATTTATTGATTCATGTTTGGAAGCTAGAAATAAGTGGCAGAACTTTTCTAGACTATTTTATACCCACACTAATTAGACCAGATAACTAAACTTTTTTAACCAGAGGATTATGGCTAGCACATTGAAATTGCTACATTTTATTACTATGACATTTAAGGTGGCTCCCAGAGGCAAATATTCCAAAATGTAACTTTAGTTGTTCTCGGATTGTGTGAAACTAAGAGAAAGAGCGTAGGGAAAATTTGATTGCTTGTTTGTTACAGCGAAGCGCTTTTACGGACGTTTGACTGGGGGACCTAAATGCGAAAAATTATGTCTTTGCGATAGATTTTTTTTGGCAAGCTTTTGACTTTGCAAAGTCAGCAGCTTTTGCAATTTGCCATAGCAGCAGTGTGGGGAAGAGGGTGTGAAGAGGGGTTTGACCAAAGCAGTGAAGGGTAAGAGCGGTGACCAAATCAGTGATTAAACACTGACCAAATAGTGACTAAAACAGTGACCAAACAGTGAGCAAAACTGTGACCAAATCTGTGAAATAAAAGCTGACCAAAAGAGCGACCAAGCAATGACCAAAAGTGTAAACAAAACAGCGATCAAAACAGTAACCAAAACAGGGACCAAGCCGTGACCAAAAGAGCTACCAGACAGTGACCAAAACAGTGACCAAAACAGTGAACAAAACAGTGAACAAAGCAATGACTAAAACAGTGTCCAAAGTAGTGACCAAAACAAACATCCTTCTTATTTCATTATTTTGGTTGATAATACCGTCTGCCTTACGCCTAGTCACTTTTACCGACCACCCGCCACCAGGTTCCGGCTTTGATGACATCCCATATAAAATCTGGTATAGGAGCTGGTATGACAGGCGGCTGCGGCAGTCAGAAAGCGGTCGACATTCTCTAGCCGGGCGCAGTCCTTCCGAACTACTGGGTGCTTATCAACCTGTAAAATACATTCTCGCTGCGAGAATGTCGCAAGACCTTCAGATCAGGTAATTATTTCGGAGAAAGTGCAATATTCTAACAACTTTAAAATT
This sequence comes from Lordiphosa collinella, assembly GCA_018904265.1. Classification (NCBI taxonomy): domain Eukaryota; kingdom Metazoa; phylum Arthropoda; class Insecta; order Diptera; family Drosophilidae; genus Lordiphosa; species Lordiphosa collinella. The sequence goes on from JAEIFV010000237.1 coordinate 103,151, forward strand.
GGTTAAAAATCACCCAAAATCCTTTATTGCATATTTCATTGCCATTCATTTTCAAATATGTTCAAATACTTCAAAAGTTGTGAGAAAATGGAGACTAGACGTCTCCTGCTTTCACATCTCGAAAGTTCGTGTTTAGCCTTTTCCTCTTCACCACTAAATTCATCTGGAAGCTTTGAAAGAAAACTTTCCTAGCCCAAACTCTTCTCATGTGTGTGTGTGTGCCTTTGCCGTGCCATAGAACGTGCGACTGAGTAATTGTGTTTGTGTGACAGGCGGGGAGCATAAAAGTGCAATTTATATGCTTAAATGACTTTATGATGCAACCCAGGCCAGGATGCCGTAGAGAGAAAAAGCGAAACCAGTGGCAAAGTGCGAAAAAAACAACAACGTATCTCGGGCAAGTGAATTGTTTACACGTGATAGAGATTAATCCATCAAGGCAGAAAAAGAAGCTAGAGCATTGCACCAGTGGGTCATGTGGGTTTTTTAAGAATTTTCCTCTTGTCCCGCTTCCAATCTCTGAAAGAAGCTTAATTAAACGCCTTTGTGAAGCTTCGGTCATTTTTCATTCAATTATGAGAGAGAAGAAATTTAATCAACTAACCGTAGAGTAGTTTATCTGCATAATTTTCATCTGCTTGGCAAATGCAAATGTTTGCTCGAGTCGCTATAGTTGGCGCTCATAATAAACACAAATATTCATGGCAGAGTGCAGAATGCAAAAATAAAAAAATATAAAAAAGGAAAGGTTAAAGCTCAAAGGTTGGTCCTTGAACACGAAAGCTTTGAATGTAGTTTTTTATATGCCCTAACTTTGAGCAGAGAAAAAGAGGGAGAGTCAAAATTATTTTTAATAAATAAACTTAAATTAAGTAAGACGCCAAACCGACAACACTTCGGATTATCCGATCTAAAAAAGGAAAATGTGGGTTTGTATTATTTACTAAAGAGATTATTAGTCCTACCCGTAGAACTTTTCCCCAGCAAAAATGGAAAACAAAACTCCACCTTGGTAAGGGCATTTCAACTATATAGTAAAAATTTTGCAATCTTATCATTTTTTCTCGGTTTGTTAAATTTTTGCGGAATATTTTTTATAGCTACAAGTCCCAGCTATGGTCATTTTATTTGATGTGCCACTTTGACTTAACATTTTTGCATTTTTTGCGGATTTACTTTTTACTTAGTTGTTGTTGCAGTTTATTTTGCATATGGGAGAGATAGTTGCAGCTGAAGCAGCTGGCCAGTTATGTTTTATTGCATATGTATGATGAATATTCAGTTTTTAGCAAGAGGGAGGCAGCTTTAAGGCTAAACTGAAGTCTGGTTGGTGTTTAAACTAGGCCCAACCTACAATTTAACCGCATAATTTACAATGACAAACGAGGTTACCCAGTTTAGGCACAATTACACAAAGAGAAACAGCCTTCTGAGAGGACAGGGGCGTTGCTCAAGGGGATATGTGAGGTGGAGCAGAGCTGTAACCTAAAAACATGAAATTGAAAATTTATATAATTTGTCCTAAACAATTTTAATTCAGGCTACGCCCCTGCACAAACTCAACCGAGATGGATATACCTCTTGTCCTCATCCCAGTCGGTTGGCTGGTAATACACGCCGCCCCGACACAGACAAATGACAGTTAAGACAGAAGACCAGCAACAAACAGTGACAAGGCCAAGACCTGAACTGTTTTACGCAGATGTCGGCGGACGTTGGGTCTTTTGTTATGTGACCTGTAACCATAATCAACACCGAGCCGCACATCCGTCAGATTCGCTATTATGTTGACAATCAATATGCGCAATTGAACGGCCCATGATTGTTGTGATTTACTCTACTCCGATGCTGTCATCGCCCTGTGTGGCCCAACCTTTGGCTTTTGTTGGACATCAAGAACAAAGTCTACGTTTTGAGCATACCAATACCAGAGCCCATGGCGTGCATCAGCAAGAACTTAATCAACTGGCACAGCAGGTGAGCAAAACAAGGCAGATTCTTTTGTCTTGCGGATTCATTAAACATGATTTTATGAAATGTGCGAAAAGATTTTTTTGGCAGAAAATTTTGGTGCGTTTTTGTATGAAGAGAAGCAAGAAAAAATAAGCCCAGAATGGATGCTGTTCATGATTATACCCGCTACTCGTATAGTAGAAAGGATATACTAAAGTCGTGAAAGTGTATGTTACAGGCAGACGGAAGCATCTCCGAACCACTAAAGTAAATATATTCTTGATCAGTATCAACAGCCGAGTCGATCTAGCCCTGTCCGTCAAGTCGTCCGTCCGTCTGTCTATGTGAACACGTAGATCTCAAAAACTAGAAGGGCTAACGCAACCCAATTTGAATTGTTTACTCGTATTGTCTGGCCCCCCGCCGACGCAATCAAAAACGTTAAATTGCTCACACAATTTTTAAGATATCATATTTGAATTCACAATATCTTTCAAAATTTTATATAGATCGGATAAAAAAAGCGGAGTTATAAGAATATAACCATCAGTTAACAAAAATAGTTGCATTTTTTTCGTCGCTTTTAGCAACACCTCTTTTGTTATATATTTGTGTCCAGCATGCGCTGTCTGTTTACATAATCTTAATATGTTCCCATTAATGTTAACGCTCTGCTAATTAACATAAGAAATGGCAATTGAACACTTCTTTCCCTGAGTAACAACTTTAACTTAAACTCTTGTTCGTTTTTGAAAACTTCAAAGCTTATATTCGGATCGAGTAAACAATATACATTGTCTATGCAAGAGAATAATCGCTTAAAGAAATCATAGAATATCTTTATATTTAAAAGAGTTTGTACCCCAAGGGGTGGGAAGGGGAGCACCTGAAAAGTTTCTATGGGAAAAAAGTTTTTTCTTCCGATGGACTGGAAACTCGAAAATTATTGGAAAAAGCAAATATCTATTTTTAATCCAATCGACTTGAAACTCAGTTTGTACCCTGAGAAATTTTTGATCACATTCGAGTCTTTTTCGGGTTCTCGGTCAGCTTAAAATAGTCATAAATGCGCTCGTTCTCTGATCATTCAGAAATGAGAAAATGAGACCCTAGCCGCGGCTCCTCTTGAAAAATTGTTTTTAACCTGTGCTTCTGATTAGTTTCGACTCATTTTTGAGTAATTTGAGTGTCTTTTTCGAGTCGTATTGTAATTAATCACATTTGGTGCATAGGAATGAGCTTCTTAAGAATCTTCTTTTAATAGCACATGAAATCTCTTTTTTAACATCAAAAGGGCTCGAAAGGCTCATCAAGGTGATTTGTGTTAAAATTATCTTCCAAATGTTGGGGGGGTGACAAAGATCTTGTTCCATGATTTCCAACTACTGGTGTGACAACTACATATCGCGTAAATTCAAATATAAATTTTTAGAAAGCTCCACTTAATATTAAATCTTTTGATTTAACTTCAAATTGAATTCCCAAAAAAATGATGAAGTGAATTTAATACTTAAACATGCCACACAATCCAAGAGCCCCCCTCACCTCGCGCAACATATAATCCATGAACTTGCATACACCATGTCGACAGTGTCTCAAAATGTTACCCAGCTCCATGATAAATGATCCCCAAGTAGCGTTTACAACATTGCCTGTGTATAGCCCAGGACTTGGCGTTTAATCTGCACGTCAACAAAACTTTTGACAAGTTACATATCACCGGGGCAACAGTTGGTTGAACTTGTGGAGCCACCCAGCAGCAGAGATGGAAGACTTTGCTTAAGTCTACTCAGCTAGCATTTAATTTAAGGTGAATGGCAGATGGAACATTTTCGGAAGTACTTGAACTCGTTCAATATGGAAAGAGGCCCCCTTAAAAAAAAATCTGCTTACTAAAGCACTCTGAGTGCATTTTAACTTTTGACCACCTCAGCATGCACCATATACTCGTACGTGTAATCGTGCATATACATACTGATGTGCTTTGCTTGGTATTTTTTATTAAATTTGCCGTCAGTCACTGGGTCTAAGGTCCGAGAGGCGAAATTGATCAAATTTTATGCAAGTAACTTTTGTGGATTGAGCGAAAGGAGTAAATATGCCTTTGTGTTAACTAAGCCAAAAATACATGCAGCTTTTGGCTAGGGATTGGCAGTGACTTTGCAGGAATGCAATGCAGTTGCGTCTATCGAGTGCCAATCTAGACGACAGGGCACACACACAAACGCACAAGCAAGCACACTCATAGAGGAACATAGAAATAATGTTAGGGGGAATAGCATTTGGCAGCAGCTCTAAGCGAAAGTTTTTGAAGCAGCCAAGCCTGGAGAATGTGCATTCACAATGGGCTCAAAGTGACGAGGAAATTGCCGAAAAAATTGGATTTTATTGTAAAAGTGTTGAGGGAAATTCAAAATCTACTTTATAACATGCTTTCCACCAGTGAATTTCACACTGAGTTCGCAGTTCTAGTATGAGCGGAATAAAGTCCATGTAAGCGCTATTTGTCACATAAACTTACAAATAAAACAATAAATTTGAAAGTGTATTATGCCGCATTTAACAGAGTATTCATGAACTCGCCTGAGGTAAGCAATGAATAAAATCGATTCCAAAATTGATGTATCCATATGTGAGAAATATCGATGAAATTTTTAGGGATCGACTTAAATTGGTCACATTTCATCATTACTTAAAAAAGAGATGGCGCAGAATCTCGCACTAAAGATTAGAATAAACATAATATATTTTAAAAAGTCATCAACTTAATTTACTATTTCGTCTTAAGACAACTAAAATTTGGATTACTAGCGTTCACTCAGAAGAAAGATGAAACATTTTGGTGGTCAAGTTTATTTAAAATTTTCATTCGCGCGACCGCTTTCTTCCATTTCTCCATTCCATTTCTTTTAAAAAGCTCCAACCTCCCAAATTAGTTTGCCTACTGAAATCCATGAAATTCTAAATTGCTTCACGGAGTCAAAACGAATGTTCAACAACGGGCAGGAAGCCATGTCTTAAGTAAAGTCCAAGTATCTTCAAAATACTCGCTTTTACAAACAGCAACCAATCACTTCTACAAGATGAGTGTTGGAGGCTCAGCCTGTGTATCATTTTCTATGCATTTTTTTATTATTTGCTATACAAAGCATCAGAGGAGCGAAAATCAATCAAACTCAGAGGCGGTGTGGCATAGGATGTAGTCTTAACGCCGATGCTGTGGACTTTGAAATGAGTTCTCCAGAGCAGAGCTCGCAAAAAACTGTTAACTCTTTTTTAATGCGAAAAGCGTCAGTGAAAAGAGAAACAAACGCACCACAAGCGGTCTCTCACTGAGCGGAACACTTTTTCTCGCACCACATGTGTTTTCTGCTACGTATTTTCGGTTGAACTAAACAAACGAGTCGGTCATCCGACAACCTCCTACCTCAACTTTTTTGAGCGAGCGCTCACTAAACAACTGTCTGCTAATGAGCAGAACCCAAAATGTATACAAAGACACACATGAGCGCAACACACACCACATATACAAAAGCAAAAAACACTTCGGAAGTATGCTCTCGGCAAAAGTGTCAATGAAAGACAGGAGAGATACAGAAACGAAAAAGCAGTCTTTGCGCAACAGAAATGAGCAAAAACACAACTGAAACTGTCTTTCGCTCTTTGTTTTCGTTGTGTCCGTAGCCAAACTGTTTTTGCCGACACGTTGAAAGTGTTGAGTTTTTTTTGTATGCTCTGGATTTGAGACGTTTCATACAAAAATTTCGAGAAGAAGAAGCAGACGAAACGACTTCGCCCCACTTAAAATTGTGCTTTTTTGCTGCCAAAAAGTATGTTGTTAACATATATGAGAAGCAGAGAACTTCGAAAATTACTTTTATCTTGATTGCAGCATTCCTACTCACATTGGGCGTATTCAGCAGATAAATCCGATTTACGATTTCCGATTTATGATTGCCGATTTTACCTGCTGAATACAGTGATTGCCGATTGCGATTGATAAATTTGACGAACATGATTGCTGAGATGGAATCATATAAAATGTATGATTGATGAGACCGTTTACCGATTTCACGGCCAACTGTTAAACCCAAAACTAAAAATAAACTGATTGCTCCCAAAAATTGTGCATAAAATGAGTTGTGGAAACATGAATTTATTTGGGACGGTCTTTTGTGAGGATGAATTTAATATGGGTATAATTGCTGATCTGGTCAATGCGTAACCCATTGGTAGCCGCTATTGGGGCAATCGAAAAATCAAAAGGAATCGCATTCGCTCTTAATCATTCTACGAGGACACAGTTCCCAGGTACACAATGGACCAATTCAAGGCGAATTTTAGGATGTCACGCACATGATAATTCAATTCTGTTAACTTTGCGTTTTCCAAGAACTTCTTGGTGTAAAAGCAAATGCAACGACACTAACAGAGAATGAAACAATTGTAAATGTATGTTTTTCAAAGAAGATGCTATTTCTGTTGGCGATCGATTCGACATTCCAACAAGTTCAGGCCACCAAATATTTTACAACATAACAGGGACTCTATCGAGGCTAATGCCTACATATGTGAATTGGCCAAATGATTCCCAGCAAGCTTTTGCTGCACAAATATCTAAACAAATATCGCGTAGAATCCCTGGAGCGATTGGGGTAATTGATGGGTGCTATATATCTATTAAGAAACTTGAAGAAAACACCGCAGATTACAACAACAGAAAGGAAGATCAATCGGTTATTCTTCAAGGCGCATATTCCGAAAGTTCTGCCTGTTATCCTAATATAAGCCCAAGAGGAGCCTTAAAGCGCTAGGACTCCACTTGATATACTCGGCTAAAAGGATTATTCATTGATTAAAAACCCACTAAACTTTTAATTAATAATGCTTATCTACTCTCAACGCGTGCATCCATTTTCAAATGTCAAATGTATTTAATACTAAATCCTAAATTTTTTATGGTGTGAATGTATTTTTGACCAAATATACTAAATCCAGAAAATAACCTAAACTTAGCAATCATTGTCATTCAGCAGAGAATCCTAAGCAATCGCAAATCGTAAATCAGTAATCGTAAATCGGATTTATCTGCTGAATACGCCCATTGATTCAATCAATCAAACTCAACGTTTAATAAAATCAGCTTCATACTGACAAGCGGTTGAGAATAAGTCGGCTAATGTTTTTTGTACATTAAATGTCCCTGATACCAGCAAAAGCTGCGTTCGGTTAAGGAATAGTCGACCGATTGACCATGTTTACAAGTAAATCAGCTTTAGTGCTAGCCAAAACAAGCATTTTTTTCAGTTCTCTTAATTTGGCTGGCCCCGCTTAAAATACCAAACCATGCAGTCTTTTTCTCTCTCTTTTTTTCCATCTCTCTGTCTCAGCCCAAGCAAAAACTTATGACTTACTATCTTGCCAGACTTTCAATAGTGACAACTAGACCCATTACTCGTAGCACAGATCTCATTGGAAATTAGGTGTAGAATTTGGGGCGTATATTTAATTTTTAAATCAAACTTTATGGCCTCGTCGCGCCCAATAAAACAGGTATTTTTTTGTTTGAAATTTTATTATCTATAATACAAATGGAACCTTTCTAGGGGGCGCCGTTAGTAAACTTCAATTTCCCCTAAAAAAGAGCCTAATGTACATAAATGTTAAACTAAACATATATTTTTTTTAAAAACTTCCATTTTCTACATCCCATTGTATCACCAACCATTGCATCACGCGCCCTCTGTCAGCTCATACAATGAAAGAGTTGGCCTCCTCCTCCTTCACTCAAGTTTTGGAAATATTTTTCTATAATAGTTTTTGGAGTATCAAACTCTGTGGAGTTAATGCGAAAAGTTATGCTACCAAGACTACAACAAAAGTGTTTGCTCTGGCGGAGCGAGGGAGGAGGTTACCTAATGACTAGTTTTTTCCTCTCTTGCATCGCCAAGCACTTGCATCCGGCTAGCAACTTTGTGTGGGCAACTGATTTGCATACCTTTAGGCGCTAAAAGCTTTTCGCCCGTCTGCACTTCATCCCACACGCTCCCACAAACACACACACACCTGTTGTGTGCCAATTGCATTATTCAAATGTGTAATTCACTTAAAGAAGTTTCCCGTCCTTATTAAAGTGCAACAAATTATTTTGACACTCTGGGGGCAAAAACTTTAAACATTCATTTACTTAGCTAAGCGTCTGCATCGTTGTCCTGCGCATCGCATTCTCGTAAATCAGTAAAATTTATTACAAAAGCTACAGCAAAAGGCGCGCACATGTTGTCCAATTTAATGTTTGCGAAATTTGGCGGAAATTTTACAAAAAAAAAATAAGCATATTTCAGTTTAGTTTTCGCTCACGTTTTTCTCTCGTTGTAATTTATTTGCAAATCTGGCAAAGGGGGTTGAGTGAAACCGAGCAGACGGCAGATAGCAGAGAGACATACACAACAAGTGAATTAGGAAATTGTTTTAAATGGAAATTAAATGGAGCTGGCAGGGGGGTTCGAGTTGAACATTCAAGTTATTGTACGAAGAAACATTTAAATTAAACTTAAAATGGAGGAAATAAATTTACAAACGGAATAAAATGCAATTTAGAGATTTAAAGATACGGAAAGCCTTCAATAATGAGAATTAAATTTAGCTTTAAAAAAAAAAAAATAAAAAACAATTACAACACTAAAGGTGAAAAGGGTGAAAAAGAAAAAAGATTTAATTTTTATGATTTGTTTAAATTGAAATTTAATCGGCGGAAAGAAGGTTGGTTTTACTTTTTTTGGGGTGGGGCAGTTTCAATTTTTATATAAAAAAAAAAAAAAAAACACAAAAAAAAAAAAAAAAATAAAAAAAAAAATAGGGTGAGTAATTTTTGTTTGGGGGATAAAAAAGAGAAAAGAGGGGTACGGAAAACGGGAAGGGGGGGGGGGGAGGGAGAGAAAAAAGGTGGAAAAAGGGAAAAAAAAAAAAAAGAAAATAGGAGGTGGGGGGGGAGGGGGGGGGTGGGTTAAGGTGGGGTGGGTGGGGGGGGTGGGGTAAGGGGGGGAGAAAGGGGGTATGGGAAAAAAAAAGGGGAGCGGAAAATAAAAAAATTTAAAGAAAAAGTGAATAAAAAAAATAAATAACCATTATGATATAAAAAAAAAACAAAGACAAAAAAAAAAAAAAGAAAAAAAGAGGAAAAAAAATTAAAAGAGAAAAAACGTAAACAAGGAGTAAAAATAAAAAAAAATAAAATAATAAATGAAATTTAAATAGTTTAAAAGTATATATTTAAGGTATGTGGTTCCCCAAAATTTGGAGCGGAGTAAAGGAAATAAAAAAATTTAAGGAATGGAAAAAGAGTAGTTGAATTAAACAAATTTGGGGAGGGTTTAAAAATGGGTAGGGTGATACAACTTTTTAAAAAATTAATTATTGTATTGTAAATGTGAAATAGAAGGAAGAAAAAAAGGGAAAGATGGGGAGAGAAAAAGAAGGAGGGGTAAAAAAGTGAAAAAAGAAAAAGAAAAAAGGAAAAAAGAAAAAAAAGGTAAAAAAAAAAAAAAAGGGTGAAGGGTGAGAAAGTAGAAGGAAGAGGAAAAGAGGAAGAGAAAAAGAGGAGGGAAGAAGAGAAGAGGAAAGGGAAAAAGTAAGGGGAGAGGAATAGGAGGAGATAGAAGAGAAAAATAAAAAAAAAAAAGGTAATATTAAGATAAGTATTTAAAAAAAAATAAAGAGAAAAAAAAAAATAAAAGTAAAAAGGTGTAAAGGAGAGAAATGATGGAAAAAGGAGGGAAAAGGAAAAAGAGAGGGGGAATGAAGGAAATAAAGAAAAAAAAAGAGAGGGAATAGGGGTAAACACAGACCCCCCCTGGGGCTGGCGAGGGAGGGGTTGGTGCGGGGGGGGCCCCGGGGAGGGGGGGGGGCCCGGGGGCGGGGGGGGAGAAAAAAAAGAGAGCCCAAAGGGGGCTCTTGTTTTGGTGGTTTTAAAATTTTTTTTGGTGTTTTTTTTGGGAGGGAAAGCCCCAAGGGAAAAAAGGTGTTATGGGCGGTAATGGGTTGAAGGAGGAAGGAAAGAAACGTAAAGCTCCCTGTGATTTTAGCTGCGAGTGGTTAATACTATCAACACTATTAACTTAATAGTCGTATCCGCAAAGCTGCCGGCAATTGTGTCTTAGTTCCCGAGACAAGGTAAGTAAGTTGTGAGTTCGAGCTAGAGCCTACCCTCTTTCTGCCCCTTCCTCCCCACATTCCATTGTGTAAATAGGATTTTTATTTTTTTATTTGTGCTAAACGTGGCGTGTTGTACAAGCTACACGCAGCATGTAGAAATGAGAAAGCCACACGTGGCATGTAGAAAAGCTTCACAAACATAATGGGTGGAAAATCCCTGTGAAACGTGTAGAAAAACTACATTTTCGTGTAGGGCTTACATATTTTTTGTTCTCTGAGTACATATTCCCAATTCATAGCTTGAATAAATTCGGAAATTTGGGAAACGTCCAATACTCACATTGTAAACATTCAGACCACTTTTCCTAACAAAAGGAGTGGACCTGAACTACTTTTGAAGTGGTTCAGCCGGGAAAATGTCGTAAGTGAAGTTTAAATAAATTTTGAGATGTAGCTCTAAGCTACTGTTTGATTTTTGAATCGGTTCGAAATCGGTCCGGAACCAGCAAAATATTCAACTTCTTATTTCCAACCTAAATACCAAACTTCAAGTTCTTGGCGTTTTAACTACTGAACTACTTATGAACCGGTTCTGAACCAGTAAAACCTACATACCAAATTTTAAGTTCGTAATATAAATAACTTCTGAGAAGTAGCTCTGAGCCACTGTTGAACCAATGCCATTTTTGAACCGTTTCAAAACCAGTTCTGAGCCAGTAAAATATCCAACATCAAATTTTCATTCTATTGACCAAATTACCATTTTTAGCTTTAATAACTTTTGAACCGTATTTAATTGCTTTTGAACCGGTTCACAGACATGACACATAGCCTAAGACTCTTTCCTGATCGACATGAACATTCTGTTGAAATTTCGTGAAGATCGTTTTAGAGGTTTACACGCCTATAAGGGACAAATATATAAACATACATTTACTTTTATATTATGTATCTATCTATACATCTAGATATAAATAGGTGAATGTACTCATTAAAAGCAAAGCAAAGGTATAAAAGGGGATCTTCGTAGGTTAATAGTAGTATAGTGGCGAGATAATCTAGGCGAGTCAGTTGTACTTAAGAGAGCAATGGAGTCCGTCTTACTAGTCAAAAGCTTTTAGACAAAATCTAACAGCATGAAAAAATCTGTTGTAGCTGAGTGGGGATCTATTAGGAGTAACCCATGCTTATAGTGAGGTTAATGCCTTCTGATGTCACAGTTTAGGCAGCGAAGGGCAAAAATCAGACAAATTTTATCTTGGTAAGTCAAGAATGTGGAAATCAGAGACAGGAGCAATGTTCCAAATTTTAGCTGTTGCAAATGACAGAAATGACTAATATGCCCAACTTATCGACTTGGTATAAACGATTTAATAATAATAACAATATTTTGGTTTGACACAGCCCAAAGGGCCAAAGCCGAGCTCCTCTCAATCTCTTGGCACAAGAGAAAGGGCTCGAACCGACGATCTCTTGCACATCAGGCGAAGAGATACGGCTTAGATCTTAGATCTAGCAACTGAAAAAGAAAAATCTTTTGCCATAGGACTTATATAACGAAGACAGAAATTCGTCGAAATGTACTCTTTGGCTAAAATCTCCAAACTTGCAGAGATATCTCCCAACTGTAGTAAGGTAACTTTTGATCGATAGCAGTACAAAGGTACAGTTAAGACTTCTCATCTTTTTCCACCCTTATTTAATACTACTAGACTAGCTGTATGAAAAGCCACTTTACAGTTCAGCCTAAACTTTAACCAACAATGTCAGTGTGATCGTTGAACAAATTCCCTTAAAAATGTTCCACCCACCTGGTGTTCACTTGTCAGGTTATTGTTAGCCACCTTTGTACGGGAAACACGTGACACAATTTTTGTACTTTTATTATTTAGCAATATTAAGAATCACGTAAATTTCATTAACAATACTTTCACACACTGAGTGGGAGGGAGAACACAAAATAATAATTGCAACGAGATTTAATTGTGCATGGCAGAGCTTTCTGCCAAAAAGAGGCAGGAAGTCACACACACACACACACACATACTGTCGCAAGCGCTCTGGCAAGGTGCAAAAGGATATGCGCCATGAAATCCATGTGCTTTTAATGTTGAAAAATGAGTTTGTGAGCACGTCGTAACTGACCCACGGCTATCCCCGACTACCCACCCCCTGCTCCCTGCTTTGTGTGTGCAACGAAGCAATTTGGCGTATGAAACGGGTCAGGTCAGTGGAGGCTGCCATCGTCATCCACGTCGCCAGCGTCGCCCCTACTCCACACTCCACATTTTGCAACATTCACAGCTGGAATTTATACTGCACTTTTGAAAAAGTTGCTTTCCGTTGCCTTAGTTCGATATGTGCAGCCCGCTCCTTGGGCTGCTGCTCCGACTGCACTTTGCCAAGTCATTAAGCGTACGGTGTGTGTGTGAGTGTGCTATATTTAATTGAAAGAAATTTCTTTTAAGTGGCTTTAATGCAATATAAAAATCAAGCACTTCATTTGCAGAATATTTATCCCCAGCACCACAAGCCTCACTCATATTTGTTCGCATTAAATATGGAGCAAATGATTCCATCGGGAGATATATACAAACTTACATGTGTGAGCATGCGAACGAATTGTCCGACCATAATCCACACAAGTAAAAATTTGCATTTAAGAGTTGTAAGCAAATTACACCAAACAACATGGATATTGGTAATTCAATTTAGGTTAAGGGCAAAAGTCATTTTAGCTGCACTGAGGATTAAATACCCTTTGCAATATACAAATAATTTCAATTTGAATGATCATTGCTTTGAAAGGAAAAGTTGAACAAAATAGATCTCAGCACGCCTTGAGTTATTTTTATACAACACTAGCTGAATACCCGTCGTCGCACGGGTCCTTATGATTCTTATGCGAACGAATATATTCAAGCTAGTACTGGCTGTAAATCGATATAAGCATTTTGGTCCGTTCGACCTTTTCCTCTATTTACCCGTCTTCAAGATAATCTAAACTCATTAGTATTTGGCAAATTTCGTGATTTTTTTGACCCTTTGGCTTATACCTCCTATGTATCTATCCTATGCCGTCTATCAAATCTTAACAATAATCCAGGCTCAAATCCAAAAATTTTAAAATTTAGCAATTTTTTGGACCATTTACCAACGCCTGCATTGTTATATAAGCATTAAGCGCTTTCATAAATACTCATAAGGTAATTTTCTCCATTTTTGATCCTTAGAACTCTTTGCGGGAAAGCGTCCAACCATTGCCAAAATTTCATCGGAAAGGTCAATCGAATGAACTGTATAGTTTTTAAAATTTCGCGGTTTTTGGACCATTCCGCCCATTTTTTTCAATTTGCAAACCTTCGCATGCAAACGTCTAATCATTCCCCAAAGTTTCATCACAATTGTAAATTTCGCGATTTTTTGACCATTTTGCGACCTTTTCTTCTTCTTGGAAACCATTGTGAAATTTTCGCGGTTTTTGGTCCATTTTCCGCAAATTTCTTCATCTAAGAAACCTTCCCGTGCAAGCGTTCAACCATTCCCCAAAGTTTCTGTGCAATCAGTTAACACGTAGAAAAGTCAATGACTATTCAATTTATTGTTTGCACGTATTTTTATATTAGCACTTTTCATGGTTTGTTTTGTAGATTTAAATTTTTACTTTACATTACTCATTCTTTTTCTATGTCGCGTTGCTCTGTCTTAAAGGTTCACCGAAATAGTTTAATTGTGTATTTTCACTCACCCCTAGACTCCGATGAAGCGCTCCATGGTTCCAGATGATTTTGCTATATGTTTGGGGTTGTGCTATAGAATTTCAAAATGTGGTTAAACTATTTCAAGTGGCAAAATTAAGGCGTAACTCTAAGCAAACATATGGCTGCAATCACTTTGTTTTAATCACTCACTCTACAGTTTTAGAGTCACTGCGCCCTAACATTCTCTTTTCGTTTTGTGTTTCTATGCATTGATTTCATGTATGTATGTATGTACATCACTTTTTTGCTTGTTCAAACGCTGTTGTATATACACATATGAAATTTTCTTTAAGCTCTATTTCTATAACTTTCGCATGTATATACTTTCACTTTAAGAAAATTTGTATCTATCTATATTTTCTAGATCTTTTACATATGTGCATATTCATATACGAAAATACATCAGTAAAGAAAGCGCGAACACTATTTTAACATGGCTCATGTCTCTGCTTCTCGTTGTTTTTACTTTGTCTATTCGCCGTGCTTACTGTGCATTCGCCGATTTTAACCATTCATTTTAGCTGATGGGGATTTTCACTTTTGGGGGTTTTCTGGCACTTTATACTCTGCTTCTTCATTGACTTGATGGCTGCTTGCGGTTTGTTGGTTGCTTACGCCAAGACTTAATGGTGTTGGTGCCTCACTCGATCTGCCACATCGGGGAGGTCTTGAGAAGGCCTGCGCCGAGGATACCTGAATGCTGCACTTGCTCAAGATGCCTTGCAGACTCGTCCGATGATGATAGAGGCAATGAAAAAGGTAGACCTTTTGTTATAGGCAAATCTGTTTCAATGATAGCAAAAACCATTCGTACAGGAAAGGTTAGAATTATGTCTACCAAAGAAAAGTGATTTTTCTCTTTACTCACTTAATTCAATATAAATTGTACCAACAAGAAGGAGGATGACATCAAAATTTGCGGATTTCTTTCCGTTCTTCACGCTTTTTTCAGAGCAAATGCCAATTTCACTCGAGGAGGACAGAACAGGAAAGAGATCAATTCGACCACTGACACCAGTGTGACCAAATTTTCAGGCAAAATGAGTGCTGTTAGCGCGCTGTCAGACCTAACATTGGTGATGCAAACGCAATATCAGTGCTGTTAATCTGTCATCGGTGGTGATTGATCACAGCCCGTATTAATTCAAACTATTACCCATCAACAAAATATTTATTTCGAAATTTAATGGTTGCAAACTAATTTTTCCACAGTAACTGTCCATTACATGTTGTCAAAAGAACAGGACAATCGCGCAATCGACGGCAGCAATTTGCTATACAAATCGTCTCCCAGTGAGCTTCTGAGGCTCCGGAACAATCGTAATCGCTAAACAAGTTGAGCGGCGGGCCAGGTTGAGATCTGCAGAAACACCGGTTCAGGCGAGCAATCGGCGCCAGCAATTTCCAAAACACATGGCATCGCTGAGAGACAGGCTGTGGCTGAAAGGGTTGCTTATTTTTCATATGAGCTTGGATTAATATAAAGATAGGAAAGGAGGTGTGGAACGAATTGTCCATTAAATTGTGAAAATCGCAAATTATATATTTGTGTTTTGATTATCATGGATTGTATAAATCAAACGAACCGGAAAATCGTATGTAGCAGGTGTATATTGAATAAAAACTCTTGGGTGGAAAAGGTCGAACATTGTTAAGGTTATCTTAAAGATTTGATAGATGACAACTGTAAAATAAGCTTCACTTCTCCGCCTATCTGATTTCTCAAATTAAATATTGACAGCCAACTTACCCATCTCATATGAGATCTCGTCAAGTAAAAATACACTTCCTAAAATTAGTTTAATCCCAATTTCGGTTAGGATATGTTACAAGATATTGTAGTGAACCTAGGCTCCGACAGTAGCGATTCCAGTGCTAAGGACGATGTCACTAGTCAACAGCAGTCAATATCTGGCTTCCCTTTTTAACAAATCTCTGAGAACATTCGATTTTTCCTTCAAGAAATTTACTAGATATTCATTTTTCGCGTAAAGGGGGCCCAAAAGAATACGCTTCAACCGCAAAATGTACACCACCCACAAGAGCCAAGCCAGCTCTGGTGAGAGTTTTTAAAATACTATTGTGTATTGCTTTGTTTCTGAGTTTCAAACAACAAAATCAGGCAAGGAAAAATTTTTTTAAGTAATTTTTTTATATGGAATTTGACAGCTAAAGGAAAACTCAAGCGTTCTCAGTACACATCCTACTCATCGGATTTCCCAAAATCTCGTCTAAAAGTGTGAATATCACTGAAGCTCGTTGAACCAACTAACTACGTAACAAAGAACTCTGGACAGCTGACTGAGTTCCGCTCGACCAAACTCACCAAGGCGAAGTCCATTGACCAAATCACGCACCAATATTCTGGCAGTGATACGTATACTTCCGTAAACGTTTACTTCGTTTTTACAGTATATCCTTAATATCCTTTAATATCGCCAAATTGAACCACTCTTTCTTTCCAAGCGGTTTGCATCCCTGGCTTTAATAAGCTTTAAACTTAATTCCCCTTTTACTAACACAACCTGAAAGATATTAAAGACTAAGTTGCACTTAATCAACAGGATTAAAATAAGAATCAGTCTTCTGTCCACTAATCCCGCTGAGCACTTTTGCCATCTCTTTAAAATTTAATTGAATGACATTTCTCAGCTTGTTTGCCAGTGTTATTTGTTGTCCAAGGTGCTGACCTGGCTTTTACACACAATAAATAAATTTGTTAAACGCGAAAAGTGGCAAACACGAGAGAGCAGAGCACAAAAGCATTGTAAATGTTAAACAAACTGTAAGCAATTACTCCACAACTACACAACTACACGGACAAGCACCTGTCCAGGGGTCGGAGGTGCAGTCAGAGTCAAAGCCAAGTTAACTGACAAGAGGCAAACCGCAAGGCGAGTTCAACTTTGTGCAAGTAGTTTACCTGCTGCGTCTGTTTCCGTTTCCGTTTTGAGGTAACTGCCACAACGTCTTATTGATTTCTGATGCTGCTGCTGCTGCCGCACATGTTCTGCGAATTGAAATAGTTATGACAAGCCACGGTGGCGTATGCGTAACGAGTGCCAGCAAGCAAAAATTACCATATAAATGGATTACAGTCGGAATGAGAGCGCACTAGAAAGTCGGAAAAATCAGCAGTGGCTGGCAGCAGCCGCAAACGTTTTTCCAATTTGCCAAACGGAAATCATTTTCTTATTAAAGTTGCAGCCAGCTTGCATCATCATCATCATCGTGGCAAATGCTTGCAATATCGACACTTTTGCGGCTGATTAGCTACCAAACTGCTTTGCAACATTAGCATCACTTTTACTATCACCTTGGCAGGAGTTATGGCAAACACAGGAACCAACCAGTTTACAGCTCACGGAAATTGCACAGAGAGCGAGAAGACGAGTTACTATTTACGATTACGACTCTTGTCTCACCCATTGGTAATGGATGAGGTTAATTATTGTAAATTGTTCTTTAAAACGACGGCCCTTCATTGAATACTTATTATTATTTTCTCGCATTTATGCTTAATTTATGGAATCTCCTTTTCCTCAGCTCCTTACCGCTGACTCATTCGCAAAGTAATTATTATTTCTTGAGTTCTTATGCTGATGGAAAGAAATTGCCTTTTAAATTATGACAAAAAGCGAATGGAAAAAAAGGTTAATATGCGCATATAGTTTCATACTGCTATTAACTTGTGTTGGTGCAATTCATTTACTGCATATCCCAACTGCAGCTGGAAGGCTATATCCATATATCTATAGCGGAGCATAACTGGAAATTCGTCTGGCCATGGCTGCTTTATGGAAATTAATTAGCGCAATTATGACTGGCCTTAATGTAATTTACGAAATGAGAAATGCTTGCTACAGTGGATAAAGCGTAGAAAGATGTGCAGATAAGTATGCGGGGGATCGAAATATATTTAGTCGAAGATTTTTATTTTTGAGCAGATTTTGTGTTAATCAATTGAAAGCAGAGCTAGCAAATAACAATTGACCGTTTTTCGTTGTCCAAAAATAACACTTATTTACGGACCCTTTGAGCAAAATGTCAGAGATGAACCGTTCACATCGGCTCATAAACGAATCGCTCAGTGCTCAACGAACAATCAATGGATTTGTTTATATTTCGCTCAGCTCATTCACTGAGCAAATCGTGGCGAGCGAAGAAGATAAAAGTCATTTGCGTTTGTGTGTGTGTATGTGTGAGTGAAGTGACTGTTTGGGCTTGCGACTCACACAAGTCTCACACAAAACAAATAGAAGACACTTTGAGGTGAGTCGTTCGGCTTTTTGCTCATCTACTGACTTATGTGGCTGGGTGGCTCAGCGATTAGTGTGCGCGACTGCTGAGCATGAGGTCGTGGGTTCGATCCCGCCTCGGAACATCTAATGAAAAGTTTTTTTCTTTGAATAAAACTTTACACCCGGCCACACCTCTTTGCTGTTGGCGCCAGCATTGCAGTAATTAGCCATGAAAAGACTCTCAAAAACTGCCGTTCGGATTCGACGTTAAACTGAAGGTCCCTTTCTCTTGTGCTAAAATTAGAAGCGCACAAGCCAAGAGAGGCGCGGCATTGGCCCCTTGGGGCTGTGTCATCTTGACAAGCAGATTTTACTTTTACTTTTACTTACTGACTCTTAATGTGCGAGCGCTCAGTCGGATCCATAGGTTGTTATTAAAAGAGCACAACAAGAAAAGCTTAACTGAGAACAGTCAACCGAAAACAAAAAAAATAGGAGAAAGTTGCTCGGGGAGCTTATATAGTGCACATGCAGCAAAAGGATTGGCCGTGTGCCATTGTGGTGATCAATTCGTTTCATCAGCAGCGGAACGCAGCTGGATCATGCTAGAGGTGCTGCAGGCCATACCGGAGGCGGCACAAGTCATACACACCTCGGTGAAGCGAGTCATCTTTAGGGCAGAGCTGGGCAAAGCGGGTGCCGGTGGTGTGGCAGACATGCGAGACGTATTTAAAGCTGCAAATGGGACTCAGTCGATTCGGCGCAGTGTCCTGGATTAAGAACATTGGCTACTACATTGAGGGCTTTTTGGTTTATCGAAACGGTCACCTACTGATGAGAAAGACTCCCGTTTTGCCAACACCCAAGCTGCAAAAAGCAAAGACGATTCCTTGTCCATTTTGTTTTAATTTTTACAAAATTAATTCTTTGTTTATTGCTGTCAGCTTTTTGCTATCGATAACAATCACAAAACCAAATCAATCTAAAAAAGAAATACTTTGATTTATTTGGCAATCATAATTGCACATCACGCCCGTTTACCACCACAATCTAACAAAATTAGTCGATTCTTGGTCTTCGTTTATGCTGGTGAACGCCACCATGATGTTATAACTATAAGGAGGTCCCGTCCGGAAAATCACTCCCTTATTGTATATTGAGAAATGAGTCCAAGCCTACTAATTTCAAGTGAGTAACATTTTCTGTGTTTAACCCTGAGAATGGCAGTGGGGTACATTTACAGACTACTGTAGCAAGTTATGACAATAATGGAGTAATCGAGAGAGCAGCTCTCATGACGGGACCACCTTATAGTTATTACATCATGAACGCCACCATTGTAATGCATCTGCACGAAATGTATGATCATTCTTCGGCAAAAGAAATCAGCAAACCGAAAGAGGAGCTGGTAAAGCAGAAGCACTTTCAGGATACACGTCGATATCGGCAATGCAAGCTCCATGGAAACACTCGCCATCACAAACATATGTTGTTAAGGGAAACCGAAAACAAGCTGAAGTAAGTAGATGAAGAGCTTTTTTTTTAGTTATAAAGAAAAATAAAATAAAACAAACAAATATTGGTCAAGTGTTTGACGAAACGAATATAGGGGCGACTGTCATTTCAGCAGCCGTCTCTCCATGTCTGGGATGTCATAACTGCTTGGGAATTGCAAAGCAAAAAAAGGAAGAATGCAGTATACTCACTTGACTCAATGACTCTCCTAAGTGACCAGTAAGCGAGAGAGCGGTGAAAGCGCAAAATAAGCTATTGAACTACGTGTGGCTGATGATTGGTACCAGAGGTACACAGAGTATTATAAGTTTGTGCAAACAAGTTCGTCTGTCCGTATGAGAAAACAGATCTCAGAGATGGTAAGAAATAGAGGTTCGACTTGTATGGGAGAAAAACTTCTTATACTTGCAGGCAGAGCAGAAGAAACACAACGGCCATATTGGCTCAATTTTATTAAAATATTAAAAATTTCTGTTTCACTTTACTTTGTCTGGGACTAGAACTCGGGAGGACCTCGGCAACTGAAAAGACGGACGGACTAACAATAATTAAAGAGTTCAGTCTAAATCACTGAGCAGTGCTAAATAAACATTTTGGCAACGGTCAATCAGCATGCCTTGTAGCCTAGTGGGTAAAATACTATTTTCGAGCGCCGTGGTCGTGGGCTCAAATCGCCGTGGTGGCATAGATTTTTCTTTTTTTTTTATTACTAATTTTTATTTGAGATGTTTTGAACATTGTCTATATAATTTAAAATGCAGCGTGGTCCAAAAATCCAATATTTCATTTCACTTTATCTCTTATAAACGGAGAATAAGAACCAAACCATGACCAAATGTTTATGACTTTAGAACGACATTTTGTTTTCTGTTTAGTTTAACTGATTAATATTTTTATTGAGATACTCAAACTATATCCTTAGCCATCTTTTTGGTAAAAATATAACATAGTTGATACCAAATTTTAAATATATTTGTTGTTAGCGATCATCATCATGGCGGACTCGTCGGTGATTTTTCAAGACCCAAACTGAGAACGAGTTTTCTTAATTTGTTCGTCGATTTAAAACGTTTGGTATACTTTTAAGAACGTGGTCGGAGAACGGATAGGGTATAAAAGTAAGGAAATGGGGCTGCCTCTTAGAACGCCATTTTTTTTCAGAGTGCACGACCTGGTTTCTCAGCTGAGTTTTGTATTTGAGTATCTGTAAGCCCATATAAATAGGCGTCTAAGCCTACTCAGCTGAGCGCTCAGGTGTAATAGAACCGGCTCAAATTGAATTGACCGCACAGCAGAGCGCTCAATGAACCATTGGGTTTGTTACTGACTCAACTAACCTTCTCAGACATGTGTTAATGCTGAACTGAGTTACTCAGCTGGGATTTTTGACACGGTAAAGCCTTTTAATTTTGGAATCATTTAGATTTGGAACACAGAATAAGCATCCATTCTAAATGTACCAAAATCGTGACCATTTTGTGACGTTAGTCTGCTAAGCCCGCTTTTTCTCAATTCATGAACATATGTCCCATTGGCCCATTGGCATATTTGCCCTTCATTTAATTCTTTCGAGGGTTTTGTTTGCTTTCACGCCAATAAAAATCTTTATGAGGACTTAAATCATTAAAATTTTAAAATATTTAATTTTTTATGAACAACTTTTCTGTTTTCATGACCATCGTTAATTTTTATTTGAACGGAAAAAACAATCCAAAATGATGACCATTTGGTGTCGATTTTTTCACGTCATATTTTTCTTTGTGAAGAGTCTGTAACAGGGAAAAGGACAAATCGAGTCCTGTAAAGTCTGTCTTGTTTTATAGAAGAAGTTTGCCTTTTTGTAAGAACGCGTAGAAATCAGAGACTATCTCAAAAAGATCTGTCAAAAAACACGGAAGTTATGCACGAATCGAATTGGCATGTTCTTTTCAACATGGTGGAGCGGAAGGAAGACCAGCTACGGCGTGTGTGTGAGAGCATAAGTGCGAATGTCCTGACTGCAAGGTATTTTGTGAGTTTTTTTCTGTAAATGTTAATAAATTCTTAAAAAAACGTGATCACAAAATGTAAATACTGAAATCATTTTTAGTAAATTATGCAAAAATATGACCTTATTACAAAACTGAGTATTTGTTCCACCGTCAACCACATCCGATCTCTGCCTTTAGCCTAGCCCAGTCTTTTGGCCTGGGCATCCTTGCTGCGCCGCATCCATTTACCATAAATATACAATGACAACTCACACGCACACACGCAGCTACAAACACCAACACAAACACAGCGACTTCAATGCAATTGGCTTCATCTCCTTCTCGTAGTTGCTTTTGCTTTGTGCAGGAAATGAATTTTACACATTTTTATTTGAGTGCAGTTGGAGTTCTTCTCCTGTCCGCGCATTTATTATGTCCTTTCAGCGCGGGCCAGTCGGTCGTCGGTCGCTGTGCACGTCAGCAGCGCCCCGCCAAATAGTTTATCAGCGGGAAACGTTACGCATCCTGTTCCACCTCGCCCAATGGTGCACCGATGGCAGTGGTTGTCCTTCCTGCAGCTGCAGTTGTTGTTTTTGCCCGCTCCGAGGGATTCTCAAGGCTTATACCCAGCATATGCAGAACGCACTTGCACTCTTTCATTAAAATTTTTGCGCTACTGGCTTTTATTATTTGAATACCCGTGCGCCTGCCGCTGCTCCAAGTGGAAAATCTTTACCGCAAATAAAAAGCAATCAGAAAATGTTACCGCCCGCAATTTCTGTTTAAACTTACTCAAAGAATTGTTGTCCTGTGCCAGATACTTATTATAATCGCCGTCTCTCAAGTGATTTTAAGTGCTTTTAATTAATTGCATTATCATAGTTTAGAGTCCTGTCTGCACTTGCCTCATACTCAGGCTTTAAGTGGGATCAGTTAGCGGCAAGTGCAGTCCATTGTGGTGACAAATTAATTAAGGATAATGAAATGGCTTATACATATATAGGAACAAAGCACACAATACGGCACAGCTTCTCAGATTTTTAAAAAAATATTCATACTTTTGCATAACTCAGCTTCTGTTTTACCACATTAAGGCCCGATTTAACATTTTCTACATAACTGATACGAGTCAGTTTATGTGACTATGTCGATGATGTGAAATCTGTCCTAATTCAAATTTAGTTAAGTTAAGTACAACAGAGCGATTAATAAAACAATGAATCACTTTGCCACATTCAATTTGAGCTGTTTCCAAATTCATTTGGTCCATTCAATTTATGCCAGAACATAATCTGCAATGCGGCTTCCAATTGAGCCATCCATTTTATATACTTCCATTTAATCCATTTAACAAACACCAAAAATCTAATAAACGCTCAAGTTTGACCCACACAAAATGTCATTTAATTCTGACCATCAATTTAATTGAGTTGGGTCAAAAGGATCAAAACTCTACACAAAAGATACCAATTAATTTCACAAATAGCGGTTAACCGCATGATATGTTGATGTCTTTGGATAAGTAGAGAGGAAATCTCAGTCGGACAAGCAATTAAAATAAGCTTAGAGCAAGGGCCAACACATTCGGCTCAATTAAGTAGGACATATGTTTGTGGAGATCCCGCCGTGTCGGCGAAGAGTTTATGCAAATTCCATGATATTTCGGGAAAGTATTTGCATAAGTCCCTTGTGCCGGAAGGGTTACATTAAGTAATTGGTAACCACAAAATTTAATATGAACCAATTCCATTTGTCTAGAGCTTGTCAGAATACTGTTGACCCTTTTTTGTGGGAACACTTGACCTTTGATTGACTGACGACGAGACAACTAGGGCAAAAAGCAATCAAGGCGTGCATGATTACAATTTAAATTGCTTAAGTTTTGTGTAAATTTTGTTGCTCATTTCCTTTTTTTTTTGTTAGGGAAGAATTTCCGGGATGTGCACGCATGGGACTATTGTTTACATATCGCCGGGCAGAGTCGTAACTAGACATCTTCCCCTATGCCCCGCAGCCCCTGTCCCTACGCCCCTGTTAACTGCTATCTATTTCAAGACATTTACCCTCGAGCTGTCAGCACTCTCTTTTGTTCCACCCTCAACGTTTTCATGTGTTGATTTTTGCTTTTGGGCTGAAACATGTTACATACGTTCTTGTTTCCATTTTTTTTTTTTCTAGATTTTCCGGTGCTCTACAGATTTTGTTCTTCTTAGTCATTTCATTTCATTCGAAAGCGACAAATTGTGCGTGTTGACTGGAGGAAATGAATGTCGTGTCTATGTGACATGTTGAAAAAATATCGAAATATGTGATGCAAAAACAAAGAACTAAAGGTGAACCCCATTTGAGGAGGGAAAGCATATTCGTTGCATGCAAATGATATTTGAAAAGAATTTAGTTCAGCAAGAGATTTTGCATGTTGAAGTCGTGACAAAAATTTGGCAAAGAAGATTATGAGATTTCGATTGAGTTTGCGAAGCAAATTGATTTGGTTTTGAAATGCATGAAAATTAAAGAAAATGTGATACATGGAATAAGAAGAATGGTTACACTAAAACATCAACCAACCAAGAGCTTTCGAACAAAATAAACTCAGACAAGATTACTATCGGATGTACTGACTGATTTTTCTTACATAACAACAACGATATAGATCAATTTACAAGCGGAATGTCCAGAAAACTTCGATAGATTTTTTAAGTGCACAAACTCAACTTTAAAGTGCGCGTAGAGAGTCTGCAGTGTCTGGCTAAGCAGGACACAAGTTTTGGAAAGTCTATCGGCGGTGGCCCAGAAATCTTTTCCAACCAAAAACCAATCCTCGGTGTCCTAGAAATCTTTCTGGGTTGGTTTCCAAACCTCTCGAACTTTGCTAAGAGATTTTTGTACACCAACCATAGCCAATACACAAACCAAACAAACCAACCAAAAGTTACTTCACGAACCTTCGCAATTTAGCACCCTTTTTGTAGTAGGACCATAATATTATACACACACCCTTTACCTAAACTTTCGAACTAGACTTTCGAAGAAACCGAAATCTCTCGAAGTTCTGGGACACCGACAGATTTCTCGAGCGATTTGCAAGCCAACCGAAGCCATAATCTCTAGAGATTTCCAGGACGTCCCCGTATATTTTTGGAAAATCGCATTGCCATTGCACTTAGGTCATCTAGCAAGAGCATAGCTAGAAGTGCACGTATCGAAACCCCTTTATACTCAGCTAGTCGAACATCATCTAGACTCAGTGCACTGCACACTACATAATTGAATATGGGTTTAACGACCTGTTTTGAATTTAGTCAAAGTGTGCATTTGGAATTCTCAACTATTTATTCGCCAACTGGGTAATTTAAATAGGATTTGAAAATGGCTTGTTGGTGTGACAGCAACTGAAAGTGTACTGACGAAGGCTTTGCCATGGCGGCAGCCGAAACGGCCGTATACACAGCCACAGCTACTGTTCATGTTTAAATGTATTCTCTGTTGAATTTTCTGGTTGATTTTTGAACTATAATCAATCCTCGACCTTGAGCCTGCTAACATTCACTTTGACTAAAATCAAAATAGGTCGTTAAACCCATATTCATATAAAGAATATATATTTTTGATCAGCATCAACAGCCGAGTCGATTTAGCCACGTCCATCTGTCCGTATGAACTCGTCGATCTTAAAGACTATAAGAGGTATAGACACAAATTTCAGCATATAGGTAGGTGTATACCAGATCCAAATCGAGTTTGTTTAAGATTTGGAAAGTGGAGCGCTGTGACTAAATTTCTGCCGGTTTCAACTATGGACCATTCTTCGGGCGTCTTTACTTCGTCTTTACTGACACAAAACGATGCTGATTTTGCAAAAAAACCGTTATCATTGTAAAGCAGCAACCGCTTCACTTCTACTTAGCCATTCCTCTGGCGAAGTAGATTTAGAACTTAACCAAAAGCCGTGGATGTCTGGTGTTGGAGTCTTATACACCAAGGGTAAGAGTAAAACTCGAATATGAATTTTAACCAAAACGCACCACCACCAAAGATTCTTTAAGACCTTGTTAAAAGCAGCAACACCAATACTAGCATCATACTTGGAGGTGATGCCAATGCACACCACACGCTTAATTTAAGTAAACTCTTATCTATATGAAACCTTGAACAATTCCTCAACTAAAAACTAAAATTTCTTTCTAATAATGAGCGGTACAAAAGTTAAAGAATTTTTCCCTTGTCAAAGCGATTTGTGACCACTGTGCGTTGTTGATGCTGATCAAGAATATATATAAATTCTTCCTTCTGGATGTTAGATATACATATTATATACCTAATATATTCTGTTTATCTTTGTTTCAGAGTATAAAACGAGAAAGCAATGATAACTTCGTCTTTACAGAAGTTTAAATACACTTGAAACTTTTGTGACCACTGACTTAATCATGTGATCAATGACTTCGTTTATAAGCTTTATGTCTTTTGTAAATAGAATTCTTGTGCAGCTAAAAGATATCTCTGTGCAAAATTTCAGCTCGATAGCTTCAAAACTGTGGGACTAGTTTGCGCAGAAACAGACAGACGGACGGACGGAGAAAGCTCAATCGACTCAGCTCGTCATGCTGATCAAGAATATATATACTTTATGTGGTCGGAGATGATTCCTTATATGCGTTCCAAACTTCTGGGCAAAATTATAGTGCACTTTTCAAGTGTAGAAAAAAGGCGTTGTATTTCCGTAGTATTTCCAATTTTATTGAATGGGTCAAAGAAGATATGATATCTTTAATTCAATCATATATTCTGCTTTCACTCACTTCCTTCCAAAGAAAGCGAAAGATACTGATAAAGGACCAATCACATCATAAATTCGGTACACAAATCAAAATCTTACTATGCTATTGAAGCAATGATTACTTGCAATCACTTCGAAAAGGGGCCAAATTGAGTAAAAGGGTTTAATTACAAATTAATCTATACACTTTTGTGAGCAACCTGTCGTCTTTATTTGTGTGCATTTGACTGCAGTTAAAAAGTTGTACTCCACGCGACACGATTACATTTGTTAGACTTAAGCTGTAATAATACGCTAACACCTATTGGACAGACACAACAAGAAACACAATGTCAGTTCTTGTACTTGGCATACCATTTTGCAATTTCTTCTCGCTTTAATGGAAAAGCCAAGGCACACGTGCAAAGTCGATCAACATTTGTCACCAATTTTCGACAAGTCAGAAACGCACTCAGTCAGCTGACTTTAAAAACGCACTAAAATTAAGCCGATGACTTTGAAATTATTTGGAATACAGATTTTTTTTACCTAGTGAATGTACAAAACTAAAATCAAAGTAATTTTAAGCTTTTAAACCATGCTAAATCCTTGTGCATTCAAACCATAGTGCAATGGTTCAATCGGGAGAAGAATATCATAAGTGCCACAAAATATTTCCTTATAATGTTGATATTAAATTTTTTTTAAGTTCAAAGTGATCAGTCGCCTGACGGTGCCTTTATCCTTACAAATACGTTGTTTTTCCCCTGAGTGGACCTGAGCGCGACACATGTTTAATAAAAATAAATACAGGTACTTTTACTATGATTTTAGTTCGTAAATTATAAATTTCTTCCTCGTTTTTGTTCTTCATATTTTATTCAATATTATGCTTCCTTGCATATTCAAAGCTGACAGCAAAATCAATAAGACAATCGACAAACCAACTAATGCAAATATTTTTGCTCTACAATCTGTAGTAATCTTTTGTTATCTGGGTCGAACAAAGCCATCGCCTTCTGTAATGCCAGCTAAGAAATTTTCTCTGCTTGGTTAGTATATTTGTAATATCAAATGAAACCAATATTAGCCAATGTCAATGTTGAGGCAGACATATTAAACTAACTTGAGGGCAAACCTTGCATCCTGCCATCCTTATCTACATACTTGTGGTTGTTGCTGGTTTTTCTCTTGCCTGTGAATGTCACCAGCAATAACAGCAAATAAACACAAACAGAAATGCACAAAAGCACTGTTGTCCTCAAGCGAAATGCTCTTACCTTTTTTTTTTTTTTGAAGATTTTTATTTTCTGGTTAAGATTTCCGTTTGGCTTTGTCCCACACGCTTGCAATATTATTGCTCCCGGTTGAGCATTTGTCTCTGTGTGCCACGTTCCAGCAATTGTTTAAGGCCAAAGCAAACAAATTGCAAATTTGCGAGGACTATTTTTAGTTAGACAAGAACAAAAACAAATTGGTTTGGCGGTCTCCCCGGTCTTCGCTTGCTGCAAGGCTGTCGATTTATTGGTTAACTCTATCCCTTCGTTTGTTTACTTTTTCGCCGCACTTGTTATTTATGTTTTCTTTGGCCAAGAAATTTATGAATTTCCTCAGCGAGCTCTCAGACTCGTCGTTTGTCTTATCTAATAAGTTGTTCGCTTGTTGCTTTCTCACGCACTTTCCATTTCATTTGATTTCTGTTTGGTTCATTTGCAGTAAAAATTCCTAGTTATGGCCCCCGGGGGTCTCCGTGCATAGCCAAAAACTTGTATTGATTTTGGGTCTTGGCAAGGCAGATTTTATGAGGCCGGGGGCATCGTTTCGATTTCGCTGGCCTTCCAGCAGGTTGTTAAATGCAAACATTTTTCGCTTGTTTGGAGAAGGAAATATGCCCGGTATTTTTTTTTAGTTAAATGCTGCAGTTTATGAAATTGCTTCGGGCTATGCATGGGAAATGGAAAATCAAGAATGGAATTTAACAATAGATTTGATGAGAAATATTTTAAATTGCAATGGGTGGCAAATGCTAGCCTCTGTGCAAATAAAACAATGATAAATAAAACATAGACATAAAAATTGTATACAATTTTAATGCTTCAAACTTGCCTGCCAAAAGTTGAAGTTTTTATTTAAAGCACAGTTTTAAGTGAATTAAGGTAATGAAAATGTTCAATGGACGAAACAGGCAACAAATCTATTAAGAGACAATGAAAATGAATGGGAGTGCAGGATCTACTTAGTTCGTCTGTTGGATAGAATATGCCATAATTAGACTGAAACTATTGCCGCAAACTAGAAGTATCTTAGGAACTACTTCTAGTTTTATTTAACCAAGTCACAACTGGCGCAATAATTTACTGGCGCCATTATTTATTACTTGTAACGCTAGAATGCATGGCAAACAATGATTTTTAAAGAGTTTTGGCCATTTTATTGTGCATCGTTAATACTTTTATGAGAGCAAAAGAAAACAATTTTTTTTCAACATTTTTTTTACTATACTATTAAGCATCGGTGGGCACGGCCTTGCTCTTTCTGCTCCCATTGCTCCCGGGAGTTATTTTTCTGCAGCTGGTGCCTCGTCACGCACACAAAGCAACCAGCTTCGAAGCGAAAACAACAATCTATTGCGCATCGCAGCCTGGCGCAAGGCGTGTGCGCGGCTGCAAAAACAAATATGGAGTCTCTGGCTAGCTGGTGGATTCGGTCACCGGTAACAGGGGTTGTTTTTTTTTGTTGTTGTTGTAGGACTGCTCTCAAAATAAAATATCGTGCCCATCCCTGCTATAAAACTTTGATTTAAGAGGTGCAAACGTTGCTTTACTAAGTTCTGTTCTAACGCGAGGCTCTTAGAGTGAAGAGCTATGATAAGGGCATAGTGTCGACTGCACGATCCGAGTCTGCTTCCGGTGAGTACACTACCAAAAAAACGAACCGTCCAGAAACCAACCCAAACAGACTTCTATATGAACGATTTCGCTTGTCATTTTTCGTTCACGAAACAAGTCAGACGTTTACGGAAAGCCACCAGCAGTCTTCTAACTTGCTGAGTACACAACATCGGGTGAGGTCGTGTGTCGTCAGCGTTTAGATGCCAACTTTCGTGTTAAGTACAAGGTCTCGCCAAGGTACAAGGTTCTTTTATATAAAGTTTATATAGCGAACTGACTTTTTCAGATCATATGACTATTTTGGTTACTGTTAAGGCATAGCGGATAGTTGAAGAAGCGATTATACAGCTCCTACCAAAGCTCATATGAAAGACTCATTTGGCACGTCAATATGCTCATGAGCTTGCTAACTGAATGGTAGGCATAAATGAACTCTCGGAAACATAGCCTCTAGCGGCTCTGGTAGAAGTTAAAAAGAATGCAGTCACACCTATACAAAACACATCACAAAATATGCGCAGCTGAGACCCTTGATTCGACTTTCAATGTGATGAAGCCAGAGCATTATAGTTCGCACGTTAAGGATAATTGATGGCCCTTTATCAAATTTTCTAAAAAATTTTCATTGTTAAAAAGCGAGCGGTGCTCGATATTGATTGTTGTAAATATGTAATTAGTAGTTATTTGTAAGCGTAGAGCTAGTATTGAAATATGATAAAAAGCGCCATACGCTTTATTACAATGAAATTAATTTTCTTTTTATTACTTTATTTTAATTTTCGAATTTTTGAAGATTATTAAAACATATTTAGTTGGTTTACTTTTTTATAACAGTTAAATAAAATATTAATTAAAAGGTATTTTCTGATTTTTAGTTCGATTTGCTATTAAAGCGACCTTGTGTTAGTTTTTAAGGGGGTCTTCTCATTGAGCAACTTTTTTTTTCGACTTTTTTTTGCATTTATTTATAACTTGGATATTTAAAAATATCCCCCCAAAAGGAGAGAAGTTTTCGAAAACTCGAATTAGTTTAGAAGATATAGTCCTTTTAGTGACCCAATGTGACCTAAATTCCCAAGCAACTGCAAACTTAAAGCGCGTTTATCTCGAAACCACGTTTTTCGAACTGGCGGCCATGATATCTCCAGTTCAACTGAACCGATTTTCATGAAACAAAGTGGAATCGACGCAGAATTGTAACCATTCTCGGGTGAACCTCGACCATAATTTTAAAAAAAATTTTCACTATTTTTTTTTACACTAAACTACAAAAAAAGCCCGAAATTGAAATTTTTTTTTTGAATGGCCGCCATTTTGTCAAAAAAAATCACAAAATTAAGTTTGAGGTTCACCCGAGAATTACATCTGTACTGATTATAACCCCGTTTTTTTTCATTTCGGACGCTCCGGAGACCCGGAATCGTGGCCGCCGTGACGACGCCTTTTTTTCACCACCAACTTTGAAGTCTCATTACTTTTTGAACAGCCCTCGTATCGAGGCAAAAAAAATTTTTATTTACTTTGAACCTTTTGTAATACAATAAATAAAAAAGTTTTCAATTATTCTTTTGCGTTTTCAAATAAGAATTTTTTTTAAAAAGGGTCCAAAAAACGGGATTTGAATGAAAAGACTTAAACTATATTTTATTTCGTTTGAGCAGAGAGTGACAGTGATTTTTAAGTCTCAGCCGAAAGGTATGCTGCACAAATCGAGCCCAAGTCGTGTTAATGACTAATTTTCCAATGCTTCACCAATTTATGATTGCCTACTTTTAGAATGAACAAGTATTACAAGCATACAGGTCAAGCTAAAGTAAGCGTATGAAAAAGTAAACGAGGCATGGAGAAAAGTAAAGTGCTGCGTGGACAAATGCAATCCTACATGACAAGAGAAAATTAACGTTTTTTCAAAGGATTTCTACATTTTTCATCATTCTTTCTGAACTCCACACGGAAATGTAGGTTTTCTACGTAAACGTTTAGATATTGAAATTCTAAACAATAATGAAGCTCGAAGTCAGTACAGAAGTTATATTTTTCATCTAGACAACTGTTTTCCATACGTGCCGTGTAGGTTTTCTAAGCCAACGTTTAAGACTTCAAATGCCAAATGCTACATTTAGAAAATCTACACGAAACGTGTAGTTCATCGTCGCTTGCCTTTAAACCTGTGACTTGAGGCATTGCCGTCGTATGGGATAAGCTGCCGGCAAGTCTAAGTTGCCGAGACAAGGTAAGAAATATGTAAGTTCGAGTCCCAGACAAGGCAAGTAAAAAAAAAATTAAATTGTTAGTTTTTCGGTTCTTTGAACCCCTTCCTCCTATTTTACACTACCCTTCTCCCCACATTCATTTGTGTAAATAGTATAGTTGAAAGTAGGATTTTATTTTTTTTTTTGTTTTTTTTCACCGTGGCCTGCAGAAAGCTTTATGCCGCATTTAGAAATAAAAATCCTAAACGTGCCTGTGGAAAAGCTACAAGCCGCATTTGGAAATAGGAAAGCTCAACGTGGCGTTTAGAAAAGCTACACGCCGCATGTAGAAATGAGAAAGCTAAACGTGGCATGCAGAAAAGCTACACTAACGTAGTGGGTTGAAAGTCTTTGTGAAACGTGTAGAAAAACTACATTTTCGTGTGGTTTTTACATTTACAAAGTTCGTTAGCCTGAAGCAAAGGAGAACTACTGGAAAGCATTACATCTTGGGTTAATAGCAACCATATTTTGAGCGAATTTCAATTCGGATTTGGGAAAAGTTATTCAACGCTCGATAGCATCTTTTGTCATATGTACTGGGACAGAATGGAAAACTGACCGGCTGAAATTTGAAAAATCGAAGTTGTTATCTAGAAGCTTAAACATTGGCTAAGATTGGAAGGTTCAATGAACAGTGTTCGGCAGGAAAGGTACCCAAAGTCGAGCATTGCTGTGATACGTGTACGGCGGGCAAATTTTTGACTGTTTTTAACAGATGCGTGCTATGTGACGACAATGTTTCTGGTTCCTGGTAACTTTTTTTTATTAATTAATCTTGAGTTACGAAATTGCAAGTTCGGTTAATTCAAT
This sequence comes from Lordiphosa collinella, assembly GCA_018904265.1. NCBI lineage: Eukaryota > Metazoa > Arthropoda > Insecta > Diptera > Drosophilidae > Lordiphosa > Lordiphosa collinella. The sequence continues at coordinate 135,460 of JAEIFV010000237.1, forward strand.
TTACATAGGATTGTAAGTAAAAGTGTAAGCAAAGAAACAGACCTCTACGAAAGCCACTAATCATATTTCTGTTGTCATATGCTGAAGTAAATAATTTTTGCCAGGAATGAAATTTTATTTTTTAGATTCAACCCCTTTGTGACCATAAAGCAATAGTTAATGTTCGCAATGTTAATGCTGGCAATGGTTAATGGTCAGGTTAAAGTTTATTGACATAAGATTTTGGATTCAACTTTGGTACGACCTATGTTTTCCCCAAAACCAATACTATAGTATTCCGAAGTACTTAGCGAAAAATAGATTTTAGATGGAAAGATCAACTGAGACTATGGTATTGATAAGTCAGTTAGGACTCAAATCGGTATATCATCTTTTAAAAGTGGACTTTTGCGAATAACTCAATGAACTTTAGATTCAAGACTTTAAGAACAATTTCGTCGAACCGAACATACAAATTCAAAAATTTGTTTACTCGTAGATTGACTTAAAGTTCGATTTAGTGTTTAAGATAATTCACAATTCGGGGCGCGAACCGTTTCGGCTTAAAGCCTGGTTGCATCCCTGTTTGCACTGCAGGGATGATATCCAAAATCACGGCAGGCATATAGGTTGTAAACATTAAAATCAAATCACAATCTACACGCCAAACGGAACCTTTGAGCATTTTCGGTTGCTTTCGTCAACTTACCGTTAAATGTTCTCCGAATCCGAGTACTTGGAAATTTGTCTCGTAGCCCAAAGCCCCATTAAAAAACAGGTTAAAAAATTGTTGTTTTCCATATAACGTTACAGATTCTTTATTTAGTTTTTATTTCACGTTTCTTTTTTTTTTGTATTTTTTGCTTTTATAATAATGTTTCTTGTTTTTTTAATATAATTGCAGTTTGTTGTCCATGTTGTTTTGGTGTTATGTATGTATGTATGTATGTAAGTTTATGGGTGTAAGTGTTTGTGTGAATGTTGCCTTAACTAAATACTTCTGCCGTTTTCTTTGAGTTTTTCTGTTCTCACAGTTTTTCAACTTTTAATTGGAGACTCCTCTCGCACACATCTTTTGCTGCATAATTAATTTGTTACTTTATTACTCGTAATTTATGCATAATTCTTTTTTTGTTTTCTTTAATACTAGTTGCCCTTTTTTCATTGTGTATATTAAAGTGATTTTACATAATAATATACCTATATGCAAATTTGTATCTAAAATTGCATTCAAATCGGTTTTCCATTTCATTTGACTTAAATGTGATGCGGTTTTTTGTATGGGTAAAAAACGGCATACATTATAAATACATAGTTATCAAATAGCAAATGTGTGTGTGTGTGTGTATGTGTATGTGTCTGTGCATTATTTATATATGTATGTATATAGTATATGCCTCTAACTTACAAATTACAAAATATATAACAAATATTGTGTAAATGAGTATATAATTTTTCGTGTTTTTCGCATTCTACTTTTGTTTTTATTATAAATATAAAATACGGTTTTTGCTTCTGATAACTATTTTTCATTTTAGGGTTTTTTTTGTCTGTCTGAGCTTTTGTTAGTATTCATTTAAATGCAAATTTAAACCAGCAAAAAATAAGAACAAATTTTCGTTGAATGGTTTTTGCATTCTTTTTGTTAGTTCAAGTCTAAAGCATAATTTTGGCAGTGTTTCCTTTGAATGTCTGTAGGTGTGTGTGTGAGTGTGTGCATATGTGTGTGTGCTGTACTCAGTTGGAAAAAGCCGAATCAATATAAAAATGTTTGTTTAGTCCTACATACTTTCATATTGATTTAACAATTAATGTGAGTGCTTTTTTAAATTTCTAAGAATTTTCACAAACAAGTACAGCGGAAAAGTTTATTGTTTGTTTATTAAATATTTCTTTCTTTCGCTGTATGGTTTAACAATTAATGTTAAAATCTTTGCACTTTTCAATAGTCAACTTTAGTTGCAGTTTCTTTTGTTTTTTCTTTGTTTGGTTAAATTGTGAAATCAAAAAACTGAAATATGCAGAACTTTTTTTAGATAGGATTTTTGGGCATTATTTTGTAATCATTTTTTTTTTCAATAATTTGTTATGCCTGGAAAACTCTATGATTTTAGATATATATGTATATAGTTTTTTGTTGTTGTGTAATATAATGTACTTACGGTTCTCTACATGCGGTATTTGTGTGTTTGTGTTTGGAAATATAAAAAAAAACGATTACAAGAAGGGGTTTGACAGCATCGGAATGAAAAGATTTTGGTAAACAACGAAAACAGTTTGGATCAAAAAGAGCCAGAGTGCTTCTCTTTGAGGAACAGAATTATTCATTCGTATTACTAAGGAATATACGAGAATATCTTTTTTTAAAAGTTAATTTCTGAGGACTATTTTTTTCAAAGTTTCGAATAATGTACCTTACATATCACTTAAAACCGGCTATAACCCGGAATTCAGACATATATTTCCGGTGAACCAAAACCTTCAACCGAACCTAGTGTGAAAAAGAATTGAACGGAACTTGAAAGGAACCAAAGATTTGTAGCGGCCAAATCTAAGGCAATAGCTATGTTCAATAAGAAGATATTTTGGCTTATAAATAGTAGTAGAAACCGTAGGAAATTAGCAAACGTAGCGAAAGAGCGCAAGAGTCAAATTTGAATTTTAAAGCTTATCTTAATGCGCTCCAACTAGAATTGGACTCCAAAGCCAAATTTGATTGAGTGATAATCAGCATGATCATATGATAGTGCCGTTGGGACCTGACACCAAACCACGCGGTATCCTATGCCTGCCATTGGTATGAGCAAAATAGAAATAGTCTAGTTAGAAAAGCCCAAGTCTGGTTAGACCTTGCAGCAGGTAAAAAGTTCTGAGTGAGTATACAATTTTGGTTGGAGCTAAGCGTACGTATCGCTCAAGATCGACAAGTGAAATAAATTATCAAGCGCACATGTGCCACGTGGCCACTTTCAAGTAAAAATCCTCTTCTTTTTCATAGATCGGAATCGAGACCACCGTGTTTATAGCGCATGGAAATACTTGCAAGAAAGTATATCGTGGTTTTACGTGTTATTGTGCAGATTAGTTTCATAGTGAATTCTTTTTACTATAGCGATTGCCGGTGTCACGGTTGCATCAGCCAAACCGACCCCTGACGGGATCCTTAGCTTTCCATTTGGGCCAAGTTATCCGAAGCCAAATCATTGGGATCACCGCGTCGATAAAATTTCGGCCGCTGGCGGCCACCGGCCTCAACCAGCAGCCAGAGGGTGTTACATAACTATCAAGAGGCTCCCTCTAGTTGGAGTTATATAATCAACACTCAGAAAAAAATCCGTTCAAAATCTACCGAAATTCGTTGACAAAAGTAGAGTAATACCGCTTTTTCGTGAACTGTGAACGGCGGTGTAATTTCATGAACGCAATTTGAAGACCTTTTGAACTTTTATAATCAGACAAAACACCACAAAGGAGGCTGGTCAACTGAACCGCTCGGTTCTATCATTAGATCAGAAGCAGAGTGTTTCTCATGCCAGCATTGCTATAACTGATTGGGAATTTCAAAGCAGCATAATTGCAAAAGCAATACCAATTGTTCATGATTTCCGAACAGCTGTGCGTTTTTTGAACGTACCAGCTTTTTTGTTGTAATGTAGTGTGACCAGAGCGTGGAGATAAAAATAATACCAGATGTTAAGCTGTGAACGTCGGACTTGTTTTGAGAACAACAATTCATGAACGAAATGGTTTAAAAAGGAGTCCGCTTGGGCTGCATCTTGGACCGCAGTTTTTTTCTTTGTGTAAAGTCGCGCCTTAGCGAACTTCCTATTAAGCCTTAACTCTTCTGATCCTGAAAATGAAGCTCTAATTGATTTATTTTCACCCTAAGTAAGGCATGGGAAGTATGATGACAGCATGATAGTCTGATAATGAGTTGCAGCCTTGACCGGGCTGTTTTGCGCAGGTAGGGTGATTAGAGATACCAAAGTTCCCTAAACTATATAAACCTCAGTTGATATCCCCCATACTTCGTCGGAAATATAATTTATGCATTGGTTTTGATTCCTATTCTTTTTTCCACAAAATGTGCACTTAAATATAAAGCTTGAGTGCTTTAGAGCATATAAAGAGAGGGAAATTGGAAAAAGGTTCGTAACATTCCTTCACCCAAAAACCTCAAACATTGAATTCTCGAACACTAATAGTTTGCAAATTAGGTTAGAATTCGCAAACCAGAGCGGGTACCAAAATTTCCAAGCAAATGCAAGATTTATCATTGAACACCTTTTTTACAACTGTAAAAAACTGGTCACACTAAACGGACTTTTTGTTGATAACATAGCAGCTCTCGACGCATTGATAGGATACAAGATTTTGCAGCCTTGTCTAGTTCTGGTTTACCAGCAAAGTACGTTTGGCTTTGCATGATGACGTTGAGAAGCACACAAAGTTACAACAAAATAGGACATTTTTAACACTATGTAGAAATATGCTATAAAAGTAAGTTATTTTCTCATCAAAGTTCAGCAATTTCTAGCAGTTTTCAAAAATATGTAAAATAATTCATAAAAATGTCTATAAATCTATCAGTCAAACAAATCAATAAAAACGCACTCCGTCATTACATAGTCTTAAGTAACTCTTAAAGGTCTGTAGTTTCAAACAATGCAGGTGCACTTTGTAATGCGATGCCTCAAAATTAAACTTTAAATTGATGGCAAATAAACCTTGTTTCTCATATCTTTTCATTCTTATGACGATCCTTGCTCTGTCCTAACTATGCTTCAAAATCATAAAATTAGTTGCTAATTCGTGGCTGAAAATAAAGGAAAACCCAATATATAATGTGGTTTTAAATGCAGTCAGTTGGTTTTTTGTAATTAGTTTCAGAGTTTTATTATATTTTTTAGTACGAAATGTAGAGTGTTCGGTTAATTTCTTAATAAGACTTTTGGGGTTCTGCTACCAATTTCGTATGCTTGTTATTTTTACTTGCTGTGCTAAAACTAATAATATATACAATGTAAAATATTTCCGTGGTTTTAAGTATTCCATTTTGTTTTTTAATTATATCAATTGCGCTAAGTTCATCTAAAGGTAATTTTTACTTTCGTTTATGCTAGGGTTTTTTTCCATTTTATGCCGATAGAGAGGTTTTAGCTTAACTTTTTAGAATATCTTCGTTTTAGGAGTATTTTTCTTTTGATGAAAGAAACTGTGGCATTTGCTCTTTAAATTTAATGATACACTTGCCCATTTGCTTGCCAGTTAAAATTTTGTTTATAGTAATTTTTATATATATATATATATGGTTTTTCGTGTGTTTGTGTGTATATACTTGTTATGATGGAACGAAAACAGTCTTTGGGTATTCATTTTTCTTTTTGTTGTTGCTTTAAATTTAATTCTTAGAAAGTATGCTGAAGTCTAAACCGAAATGTAATACTCGTTAAATAAATCTCTATGACTCACTTTAGCTTAAAATCATAATATTACAGTAGAAGAAAACTTAAAAAAGAATACAATGTAAACAACAAATTATGATAATAAATTCATAAGTCCTTCCTAAACTAAACTTTGGTTGTTGCCTTAAGAAATAAATGTAATCTTTATATTTAAATGCTGATGAAATATTTATACAAATGTCATTTTACGTGTCCATAATATGTGTTTGATTTATGTTTTTAGTTTTCAAGAGTTTTCTCTTCTCTGCCCACTTTAGCTTGAATGCTTCTTTGGTTGCTCGTCTTTGTGTGATTCATTTCTTCGTCTTCTGTTAAATGCAATTTCGCAACTTACAATTCTAGTTCGGTATTGTGTGGGTTGGGCGCCTCCGGACCGTACATATTGGCCAGCTTATCAAAGCGTGGCCCCCAGGCCCCTAGATAGTCATACTCCTGTTGCTCATCGTCAGTGCCTGGAAGAGTTAAGCAAAAATATTTACAATTAAAATGTTGCCCTCGATTCAGTCTCATTTCTTTGTTTTATTTTCTTAATTTTACACCCAATATTCAGCTGTATTTGAGCCTTGTTGCCCTGGAAATGTCAAAAAAGAACACAATGATAAATAAAACATTTTGTTTGTGGCTTTTTTCTATGAGTGAGTAGCCTACTTTTTGGGGCAGCGCAGCGTCATTTGTTCTACATTTTGGGTGCTCAACTTACTGCCATATTGGGTGCATAAACTAAGGTGGCAGTTTTGAGCTAAGCTATAACTTACCCGAAGCCAATGAGCTGAGAGAGCCAGCTGTACTGCCGCCACCTTCATATGCATAATTACGCAAATCATCAAAAGGTGGAGCATTTGGATCACCGTCAGCACGCTTTTTATGCTCCTCAATGAACATGCCCACATTGGGCTCTTGGCCGGGCATAAGTGTCATCACAGGATCTGCGAAAAGGAGATAATAATGATTGAAGTGTGAGTAACGATTTTACAATAGAATTTTTGGTAGTGGCTGGTAGACAAATCATCAATGGGATGAAGATGAAAAACATTATCAATATCCAAAAGAATCTATCCGAGCTTCTTTGGCTTCTCCTGGAGCCTAGAGCTTAACACTGAATTAGATCAAAAAAGTGCGAAAGTTTGTAACAATCCGGCCTGCCAGCCGGTTCGAACTCGAACCAATTCAGAGTGGAAGACCCAAAACCTTCCGAGGGTCCGAAACTTACAGTGAGGCTCTCCCGATTATAAGCAGATATTCGTTTGTGAAAAAATGGAATCAACTAGTCCCTCTTCATACTTACACATAATGGGCATTTTCATGGGTGCCAATTCGGGTGGCATGGGACCACCAATGGGTATCTGCAATGGTGTGATATCAAACGCAGTCATATCATCCTCACCGCCGCCCTCATCATCATAATTTATAATATTCTCGCGTACATCATCATCGGGTCCCGGATATTTGATATGCGCCTCGCGACGCCGATTGTACACGACGAACACCAAAACGAGTACTGTGAACCAGAGCAAATATGAGCAAAAAAGTTAAAAATACATTTTAATAACATGGGGAAAAAGTTATTAATATTTATGCAACAACAACAACAACAGCAACATGCAGAATGATTCACCATTAAATGTCCTGACTTGCCTTCTGCTATTTGCTAAATAAAAATTCTTAATTAAATTCTGGCAATGAAAAAACGAAAAAGTAAACAAATGAAACAAAAAATAAATATGGCGCACATTGTGCACCGAAATGGCTGCCAAAATGCCAAATCAAGCTACACATACAACGCTGGTAAGGACTTTGTCCTTGTTGTCTTCCATTTTCCTTTTGCTTTCTGTGCGCGCAAATTGTTGTTGTTCGTTTTCTAATCTTGTTTGTCGCGTAAACGCCGGAGCTGAGAGGGCAGACTGCCTGCATGGACAGCAGCATCTGTTGCACAATACATTTAGGTGGAGCCTTGGAGTACTTTGGAATTGGCATAAGCACTTTGCCGACTCGAAAGTTTTTTCTCTTCTTTTCTTACTTCACGCCAGCTGAACAGCAAATAATTGTCATTATTGTGTGGGCCAAATACACATTTGCATTTTGTACTAGTTGAATTCACATTCATACTGATTTTTGCATTCTTCCCCGTTGTTCTTTTTCGCTGACCATTCAATAATAAACTTTAATTTATGAGTCCGCATGTAATTTACGGAAATGACTTTTGATATTTGCCTCTGGGCGCTGAACGCGTTTCCGGTTGATGGAAAATGTCGATTGTATGGAACTTAATTAATTTTACAGCTTACACAATTGCATAAATATTTAAATGACATATAAAAACTTTTGATTAAGGAAATAAATGAGCATAAGAAATCAATAAAAGTTTAATTTGTGAGTCGGCAAGACAAGTACTTAATGCATATGTGCAGTTATTGAAAATAAATTCACTGATGGATTTTAATTACATGCAATATACTTAAGATAATACTCTTAAATAAGTTAAAGCAAAATGTGAAATTAAAGTTCATTTGGCGCTACTCGATTGCTAGAAGTAAGTATTGTTCACAAAGTGTTGGTTAGAACTAACATAGCTTTATGTAAATAAAATATATAAAATAATAGGGGAAAGTTAACTACGGCTCGGCCAAAGTTTTGTATACCCTTGCAGTTTGTTTTTCTAAATAAGACTACTTTTCGAACCATTCTTTTCTATAGGGGCTATACTATATAGATGTCCGATTTCGACCAAATTTAGTGGAATCATTGAAAAGCATTGCAAATTAACGTACATTTTTTGAAGGCGATTCCATTTACAACAAAAAAGTTTTCTCACTAGAATTTCTTTTTCGACCGATCATTCATAGTGCAGCTATATGCTATGGTCATCCGATTTTGACAAAACTTTGTGGAATCGTGTAAGGGACGTTTCCATTGAAAACAAAAAAGAACTAGTTTTTCGACCGATCGTTCCTATGGCAGCTATATGCTATACAGGCCTATTCCGGTTTTCACACATATCTTCGATTTCAAATGAAAACCAAATCGAACGATTTGGTTTTAGCTGTTCTGGTATTCGAACGATTTGCAGTTCTTTGATATTGATAGTTATCAATCGGAATGTAAGAACAAAACGGAAAACTTCATGAAGCACACTTCATGGTGTAAATGCGAGCAGAGTTTTGAAGATGCTTCAAAACGAAATCAAAGAGTATTGCATAAAGCAAACTTCACCGTGTAAACATGGACTAAGTTTCTTATGAGAAAAATTGATCGCTTCAGGAAATTAAAGTAAATAGCACGATGTTGCTAATATGTCGAGACCACGCGGATCGGATGTCTATTTCTTGTAGTTGCCATAGGAATAATCTGTTTTGAGCGTATTAAAACTTCGTTTTTTATGTGGGAAGAAAATATGTTACTCATTTCTTGTTGTGTAGCGTAATGCAAAAATTTTTTTAATGTTTTGAGCGGAATAACAAGCCGAGCTTCAAGGGCTTAAGGGGATATTACATGCCCATCTAATTTACCGATTTAAGGCATTCGTTTTCGTTCGTAGTTCGGTTTTGTGTTCAATAGGTAGGCTCGCGAAAATATTATATGACTTGTTTTCATATTCAGCTTTTAAATAACTTAAATTACTTTTTAATAAATTGAAAACTGTAACAATAATAACAAAACTATAAAGTTACAAATGATGTATCCTACTAATAGTCTTAAGCTTTAAACAGTTGGGAATTGCATGCAAAATTTATACAAAACTTACCTGAAAAACCTTTAAATAGCAACTGCTCTTCAACCATGCACAAAGCTTACTTACTTGTTTCAACTTCCAACTTCACACTCTAATCTACTTTGCCAACTGTTTTAATGCTACTCAAACCTTAACTTACGAGTTAGTTTGTGCCACCTCTGGTGCACCTCCACCACTTCCTCTACATCATCATCATCATCATCTTCCGCCCCTTCATGTTGTATATACTTACATATCAGTGTGCTCAGGCAGAGCACCAGAGCAATAATAAAATCACGCGATGGCGTCAATACACCCGAGGCCAATAACTCCAGCTCACAATGCATCCCCGTGAAGCCCATGGGACAGTGGCATTCGTATTTCTTGGGGGGATGATGATCACGACAACGTCCGCCATTGCGGCAGGGAAATAGAAGACATTCGTTGTCGTTGACACAAGTGCTGCCAGAGCTTTTATAGCCCGCAGGACAACTGAACAAGACATATCAAAGTTGAGTATGTGTGTGTGTGTGGATGATGGTGTGGGTGTGTGTTGGAAAAAACAAAAAGAAATTATTTAAAATTTGTTTTTCATCATGCAAAACTTTCTGCATATTGTTACGCTTCTTGCTTTTCTTTGGACGCAGTTATGAAAATGGAATTTTCGCTTTATTTTTTTATTTCTTCGCTTACGTTGCGGGCAAAAGAGTGTGAAAAACTGTCAAAAAGTCTTATAAACGTTCGTGGGTACATTGCGCAGTTTGTTGTTATTATTTCACGCTCGGCGAGTTGTTATTTTTTTAGTTTGTTTTTTTTTTGTAACAAACTTTTTGCATTTGCATTGGCCAAACATCTTTTGCTTCTTTGCTGCGTATCTCTCCCTCCCTTCCCTCTTCTAACACGCATCTTAAGTGCTGTTCTCTGCCATTTTTTCCTTTATGATTATTATGCAGCTGTTTTTCTCGGATAGAATTGAATAAAGTTTTCTGTGCTGCTTGCATTCTTTTGGCTAAACTTGAATTTCATTTTTCAGCAAACTGTAGTTGCACCTAACTTTGTTTTGATTAGTTCTGGCCAAAAGACACAAGTGTAAAACTTAGGGAGGTGTGAAATGGATAGACAGTAAATGTGTGTGCAGTTCAAGGTTGAAGTGTGAAAGGAAGCTCATTAATTAAGCTTGGTGATTGATGGGGGTTTTTCTTAGAACATTGTGTTTAAATGTTAAATAAAGACCTAGAAGGTGCACTGATACATCTATCCACATTGCATAGTTGGGCAAAGATTGAGAGAGAAAGTCACCTTATCACGGGCTTCGGGTGGGAAAAAGTATAAGCAATTATTGATAAAAATGTTTTAAATTGTTGAAATTAAATATGAAGGATAAACTAGATTGCTTTTATACTTCATTAAATACCGAAAACAAGTCTATCTGCGGACGCTAATACAGTGGCACTGGCTGCGGTATTAGCTGAATAACTTTCTGTGTACCAATTCATTTCTGCGGTTTTGCAAGGATCGATTATTTTTTACCTTGATCGATAAGACGGTAAAAAGCCTGCTTAAGTCCCAATTCAGACTGCGAAGAGAGTAAATTAAATATTGATTCTGAGCTGATTCGATATGCGATTGCTGTTCTGCCATTCCAAAACTGTTACAATTCAAAAATTGGACGTACTAAGGATACATACAATGTTTTAAGGTTCGTATAAGGTTTTAAGGTTGTATGGGGGTAGTCAAACTCTTCAAAAGAGAAAAGAGTTTTGAAATTTATAAGAGCTGGATAAATTTCAAAACTCTTTTGGCTATAATTACTGTGACGGCGTTAAACACAAAATTTTTAACAAAAAAGTACACCAAGATCATTTTCATGACTAGCCACAACTAACAGATTTCCGTTTAACATAATTTAAATTCAGAACTAATATAAGGGAAATTTTTTGCGCGTGATGCAACCCTGTTTTGTGAGATGGACAATTATTTTGAACCCAATTTGACCAATTCTCTATGCCACTAAGAAAATGAAATCTCTTGAAGTTCTGGGACACCTACGGATTTTTTGAGCGATTTGCAAACCAATCGAAGACAAAATCTCGAGATTTCCAGGACACCCCCGATTATCAAAGCAGGCTTTAAAATATTTTTTTTTTTATATTTAATTTTCACTTATTGATAACCACAGTCATTGTAAGTGTTTTGAATGGTTTGGAAAAGGTAAAAGAAAATACCGAACATAGTGCAACAAGTGCTGCGGCTAAAATCTCGGGTATGCGAACAAAAAATTGAAGCTATTGTAGTAAAAAACGATTGCATTTCTGACATTGTATTCAATATAAAATTACAACCCCAATGATAATTGAAAATCACATTCTACACATACTAAAGCTAAGTACTCAGACAATCTAAATCTAGACCTTGCTAAAAAGACAATTTTTCCCGCTAAGGTCTCAGCTAATGGAACAGTGCGACCGCTCAACGCCAAAATACCACCCAACAATAACAAAATACCACCAAATTTCAAACGACTAAACTCAATCAGCTTGCAGCGCCACGAGTTTTTAGCTCGGTATGACCTAAAGCATTTAGTTTGTCTGAGAACTGGCTCAAGCTAAGAGATCAGCCAAAAGTATTAGCAACCGTTTAGCTACCTTTTTTAAATGGAGTTGACACCCAACTAAATCGATTTAGCTTGTCTGAGTTCTATGCTTTATGCAAGACGATGATGTCGATAAATTTTACATTCAGGTCTTTAAACCAAGAAACATTTACATTATTTCTACATAAATTTACTGGACAAATAATGAAAGAAATATTAGTAAAAACTAGTAATCAATCGCTCGAAGACAAACGAAGTTTGTTGAAAAAGAATCCCAAACACAATTTCTTCTTTCAATTTCTTGTCTTGCGTGTTTCTAATTTTCGTACAATAGAAAAGAGACCAACAGTTTAACGCTGAATCCGAACGGCAAAGTTTGAGAAGCATTTTTAGGGCTAGTTACTTCATAGCTGGAACCCACGACCACTTGCACAGCAGGCGCACACACCATCCGCTCTACCACATCCGGCCACGAGTTTTTGCCACAGGGAAAAGCGGTCATTAAAGAATCTGCAAGTTCTGCACAATTTGCTTGAAGCTATTCGACAGAACCTTCCCGAATTATAGATGAACAAAAAATAGCTGTAGTACCATGATAACGCCCAGCGCACAAGACGTTGTTAGTGGCCGAATTTTTAGAAAAAACAACACAAACAATGGAACTCATTTCTTCACTTTAATTCACATTGCGGTAAATGTGTGTGGCCGGGTGGCTCAGCGGATAGAGTGCGCGACCGCTGTGCATGAGGTGGTGGGTTCGATCCCTCCTCGGAACATCTAATGAAAAGTTTTTTTCTTTGAATAAAACTTTACACCCGGCCACACCTCTTTGCTGTTGGCGCCAGCATTGCAGTAATTAGCCATGAAAAGCTTCTCAAAACTGCCGTTCGGATTCGGCGTTAAACTGTAGGTCCCATTCTCTTGTGCATAAATTAGAAGCGCACAAGCCAAGGCATTGGAGAGAGGCTCGGCTCTGGCCCTTTGGGGCTGTGTCATCTTGACAAGTTAATTTTACTTACTTACATTGCGGTAAATGGTGTGGACATGTATTGAACGCAATACTGCCTAAATACATATTCTGCATTAATGCAAAAAGTTACATTGATCAAGGTGAAAGAATAACTCGTAAACTTAGTACAGTATTTTTTCGACATATTTAACATATTTTTCGACATATTTTGAATAAAAAAATTGCGTATTTCTGATATGTCGGGTTTATTCGATCCGCAATGAATTATCAGTGCAGAAATGAAGAAACATAAAATCCAAGGTCTATTTATGAGAATTCGGTTCCCTATAAAAAAGGAGACAATCTGAGGTGAGCTACGATAAAAAGTCATCATTAAGCATTTAGAATGCTTTAAGAATAGTAGATTATTTCTGTTGCAATTTTATTACACGCCAGTAAAAACTGTGATTGGCAACTCTTAAAAAGTAAACAAAAACGTAGAGTGTATGCGCAGGGGGAAACAACTTAAAGTTGCTTTGTTAGCCACACCAAAGACACTTCATATACATATTCAGATTCGCACCTCATACAAACACCCTTATTTTTCGTTTTAAGGCTTAATGGCACGGGCGGGTTGGAAACAAACGAAATCAAACAAGTCGATCAGTTTAAAAAACACTGGGTCCATGCGGGCCGAAAAATGAAATTTATACCGTTCGACGAAGCCTTTTAAGCTGAACACAAGGCAATTTTCAGAAATTCTTTAGAACGTCAAGTTTTTGAGAAATCAATGGTGAAAGTGGTTAAAAGTGCCTAAAATTACACTTTTTAAAAATTTAGTAAAAAGCCATCGTAAGATGAGTGAGGCACTTCAAAAATAAGAAGCATAGAGAGAACCAAAATCTTTGGACGGCAATTAATGAACTTCCTGGATGTTGGTCGAGGAACCAGAATTAAATTTTAAAAAAATTTACAATTTATAGTTTCTCGAGAAACAACCTAACAAAGCTGCTGTGTGACGGTAGGGTCTGTTTAAAATCGGTGATGAATTACCTTAAAACTTATCAAATTGCTACGAAAGTGCTTCAATACACCGCAGGATACACCAAAGTTTCAGGAAGGGACCATAAACTAAACTGTTCCAACGACTTACGAAATGGTCTTTGGGGGTAATATGATCAATTTGAGCAAGTCGTAGGTCTCACATACTATTGAAAAATTGAGAGGCAATTTTTGAGCTGCTCTAACACACACCAATGCAAAAATGTAAATGTATTTTTTTCCGGCACGCTCAACACATTTATGGGTAATTTGTTTCTAACTTTGGTTTAAAATGCTATAATTGGCTTATGTTAATCTGTTTATAAAGTCTTAAGGCATTTAGATAACCAAATGTAAGCTAGCTATAAAACTCTTTAGCATTTCTGCTGTGTTAATGCAAATGTCTAAATAATTTGCTACTTCCCTCTTAAAATTCAGTCAAAAGACCTTTGGCGTGTCTCTGAATTTTATTAAGAAAATCAGACTTAAGGCACTTTTGATCTATTGACAATGATTGGGTAAAGCAATTCTAGGACTTGACCAAAAGCAAACATCTTAGCAAGAAAAAGGCCAAAAGTAAATGCCTCAAAAGCAGAGAAAAAAAACTTTCACACTAAATCAGCGCCAGTTGAAAAGTTGAATAGTTTTGGTGTTTTTTTCCTATTCGATTGCTCCCAAGTGCGTACTTTGAAGCGATCAGAAGTGAGTGAGGTACTTGATATTTGCCGGCAGCTGGCAAAGGACAGCCAAACTTTGCCATATTTTACGTCATTAAGTTTTGGCTGAAGTTTGTTTCAACCTTATTTACAAAACTGTGCGTATATAAATTTTACTTGAAACTGACATTTTTTCAGGCTGTTTACACACAACTCAGGCAGTTAACGTGCAAAGAAAATCCTTGCCCAAAATGAAACTGGCAGCTTCTTAGTGACTGCTGCTTTGAGCTGTCTACATTTTCTTCATTTTTTTTTTTTGCTTCTTAGCTTGAAGTGGATTTAGTGCATCGTGATTTTCCGCAAAATGCCAAAGCAAAAAACTGCCATTGCTCTTTTTAAGGTGCGCTGGCCTTGTCTCTTGGTGTATCTTTGACTGCACATTTGTTAACTTACCTGAAAGGCATTTCAGGGTTTCTTTTGTCTTATGTGGGAAAGTGGATTTTGAAATGTGTCCAGGGGGCGGAGGGAGTAAGTGGAAAATGGAGTTTAAATGGAGTTGATGTGAAAGCCAGGGCAGAAATGAACTTGGAAAGTAAGTTTGGTGCAGAGAAAATACCGCAAAATATTTTGAAATAAGAGCACCAAGGCCAGGTGCAAAAGTTTAACTTCAAATTAAAATTGAAGTGGTAGCCAAATCCAAAAGGGGTAACTTATACGATGATAAGGTGTTTCAAAATTCTACCTTTGCTATAAAATTCAAGGTTATTTCCATACCAAAAGTAACGAACTGGTATGAGGACGCAATTTCTCACACTTGCTTTACTTTTATTAAAGTATTTGAATTTAAGGTTGATTAACAATTGAAATTTCTCACCCGTGAAACAAAAATTGTGTTGATATTGAATAATTGAAAACGAACTAAAATCACACTTTGACATTTTATTCTAAATATAATTTCTATAGCCAAACTCCCCTTCTATACATACGTATGGTACATACCTTTTTGTTCTCATTGCTTATCGATTTGATTACTTACATCAATTGAGTTATAGAACATTCGATAAACGTAGTATATATATGTACAAATACACACACTGATTGATTGAGTCGTATAAATTTAGGTACACGCACTAGTAGGGTAGGGAAACAGGCAGAACAGAAAATGTGCCCATAAAAAATCAAACAAGTGGAACAACATTGAACGGCGAATGATAAAAATGAAGTGAAATCTAGATGCGTATGGAAATGGCATTTATTTCTGTGGAAAATAATTGCCAAATTCAGTGAATTCTGATTGATTTAAATGAAAACAAAACGAATGTGCATAATTTAACACTTGCTATGTGGATGAATTGATGGAATGAAATTTGATGGACATAGAAACAGCTAATAAGGTTTTAAGGCTAGAGCAGGCAGACTAAAGCAGCACTAATTGCAGCATATATATTTCCGGATAGTTGTTGTTGCATAAATATGTATATTTGATTTGTAAGCTAATCTTTGATTGATGCTCACTCAGTATGATCAGCAGGCAGACTAATATGGCCGCCAAGGCTCCCATGCTTAGCTTCAGGGTCTGACCCTCTTGCACCAGCTCACAATTCTCGCCCCAAAAACCATCGGGACATATGCAACGATAACGTAAGCGAGGTTCGAGATTTATGCAAGTGGCACCATTCAGACAGGGCAGATCGAGACACTCGTTGCGATCCATGCAACCCTTGGAATCGGGCGACATGATGCGTCCTTCGCCGCAACTGTTTTGTGTGGTCGGGTAAGTGGTGAGGGGGGGAGTTTTCAAAGATTTGTGCGAATTTGTGTGTGTTTATGTGTGTGTTTGGGGAGTTGAATAGAATGTTAACATTTATTAGTTGAGTTGCAACACAAAAACGCAAAGTATAGACATATGTTTAGTGATGAGAGAATGATATGTTTTAAAGATAGCTTAGGTCCCTCAAATGTTGGCAGATGAATAAATGGAAGGATTAAGCCAATTTCTAATCGGTCTAATATCGTAAAAGGTCAGGTAAGTTCTCTGATTTGATTTTAAAACTAAAACTTTTAAACAAAACTTTAAATTAATAATTGTTAGCTTCAGTGCATTATTGTATAGGCAAACAGGGTAGCATTTCATAAAAAAATAGCTAGGACGAGTAACTTTTGTCTTGATATTTCAAAACGCAGTTTTTAAACCATTTGTTTCAGGTTCGTCAGGTTCGTTGGACAAAATTGTTTCCCGAAATAACCTGAGATTAAATAAGTTGGCTTTCTCAACGAGAGATTCACCTGATATCGATAAACTGTTATCGCTGCAACAGGGTGACCCCCAGTCACCGTCTAACCTATTAAAAATAATTAGCTGTGTTTGTGTTGTCTTTATACCCGTTTGTAGAGTAAAAACGGTATACTTAAGTCCAGCTAATGTATGTAACTGGCATAAGGAAACATTGCCGATTTCATAAAGTATATATATTCTTGATCAGTATCAACAGCTTACAACTCCTACAATTCCAACAGAACCATCGATATTAAATTTAAGACTCGCATTTCAATACCTAATATTTGAAATCAAAATATTCATCAAGATCAGACATAGATTTGGGGTCAAGCGGTGACTGTTATTAAAACCCCTGCGTACTTTACAAGACAGCATGCGCTGTCTCTAGAACTATGTTAATATGTTAACATTTATGTTATGTTTTTAACATTTTTCCCCTGAATGTATATTAGAGTCGGACAGCAGAGCTGGTAATTTTTTTTACAAAATAGTCTAATAACCTAGTTAGAGATGATAAATCAAAGTGCAAGTTCAAAAAGACCAAGAGGGAAAATCATTTCCGTGGCTGAGGAACATTTGGTTGGGGACCTTGTTGAGTCAAAGAAATACATTTTAGTAAGGAGAAGAGTGAAAGCAGGAGGCCGATGCTTTTCGGAGACTTGGTTCACATCAGAATTTGTAGCCCTTGACAAGCGTGAGACAACAGCACGGCTTACAGAAGAACTGCTGACTCCATAAAAGTTACCCGCAGTGATAAGGAAGCTGCGTTATGCATAAAAAAGCAGCGCCTCAAAAAAAAAAATTGGTCTTAGCATAAGATAATCGAATTCAGCTAAACTCAGGTCTTTTTGACAAACCACATATTGACAAATCGTGCATAAAACAGCATGTCATCGAAACAGTTTGTCTGAGTATCCAAAGCTGCCCATAAGTCCAAGATCTTTGTCGATTTCGCTGATTATTGAAATGAAATCAATCCTTGACCTTGAGACGGCTAACAAGAACTTCGACTAAAATCAAAATTGGTCGCAAAAACCCATATATATTGTGCCTATGTGCAGTGTAACCTTTTTGAACTCAAAAAAGTTGATCGAATGGGTGTGATGGTAGTATAATAACCTTTGATAGGCTTGGTCTGGTTAGCTGCTCTTTTCTTTTTATTGCACTTTAAAGTCTTTAGCCCGTGATTAGAATTTATAGCGGTAACACACAGTCAGGCATAGTGAACGTAGGCTTCGGCGGCAAACTAGTCCTAATGACCGCTGTAGATTCTTAGTGCTAAGGGCAGCGTAACGATCCTCAACAGCTGTCGATACCTGGCTTCCCTTTAATCTGAGTTCCCTCTCTAGCTGTTAAACGAACAAGACATGTTTCAATAAAACTCTCAAGTTTTATTAATTCTAACTAATTGGCCACGTGTGAATAAATTCTGTTGGATCTCAACTAACTTATTGGAAAATTGTCTCCTTCTTCTTTGCTCGGCTTGCCGGGACCAATGCGGGATAACCTTTTTTACATCACCTAATCAATAAATAGTTCCGCTCAGCTAACCCAATAACGACTATTTTTTAGGTATTTTTGAGATTTTGGACAAGGCAATCTGGTCACACTGCTCTTTGAAATACAAAAGTTCAATATCTGGCAAATTTATGTTCCCTCAGCATTAGGTTTTACACGAGGGCTGCAGGTCCTCAGAATTAAGTCTATCCTTCTTCTATGTCTAAAGTTCGTCTGGTAACCTTTATAATTTTGTATATATTAGCATAACTATTTTTTCTTTTAGGGAAAGACCGCTTGATCTTAAACCGCTGGGTTGGCAGTATCAAAATCTTTAAAATTGCAAAGGGACACTAATCGACCAAAGCTTCTTTTTGGCAAACCAATTTCTTTTAGATTGCCGAATGTGACTGGTAAATGCCCCAATAACAATTCCAGAAAAGGTATCGAAAGCAGTGTTTAAGTTGCTTCAGTCGAAGCAGCAAAAGTCGCAAAATTTTTACTTTTTCCAGCTTGAACTTTTTTCTACTGTTCAATATAATTTTTGCTTTTGCCTTTGCTTCTGAGAAAAATCTGAAGTCGCTGTCGAAGCAAGCACAGAAACTGATTTCTAACAAAAAGCAAAGAGCGCCAGAAGTTGTCGGTTAACGTTTCCTTGTTATTTTGCTTTTCGCTGCTTGCGATCAGCAGAGCAAGTCGGAGTTGCTGCTTCAGATCACCGGCGCCAGTTGACCGACTATCTTTCTTGTCAAGCTTATGGGGTCGGAGATGCTTCCTTCTGGCTGTTACATACTTTTGAACACACTTAATATACTGTGCACCTTTGGAACAGAGTAAAATTAATCATTTATATTTTATGTTTTTTTGACTTAAACATCCATTCATGTATTCAGTCAGCGTCGCTTTTTAAGCGATTTGAGCCGATTTCCGTTGAATTAGTTGAAAATTGTGATTCCTCAGAAATGATGCTTAGGGCAATTCCGTTAAAGATTTGGATTGACTTTGAGTAAGTGATAGCTGATAAAATGGCAAGCCAATATAAATGTGAGTTAAACGCCACGTGTGAGTGAGTGGGTGGGTGAAGGGGTGTGTGTGTGTGTGTGTGTATTACAGTTATAAGCTGGTGTTTTTTGTTGTACCTGTGCCAAAGCCTTCACATAAGCTTGTTAAACCCTGTGTGAGTGTACGTGTGTGTGTGCGATGGAACAAAGCGTAAGTGAATACGTACAGCAAAGGATGTGAAAGAACATTTCAAGCTGAAACACATGCTCGACTCCGTAAAGCCTAAGCCGATTGATTTGTCACGCAACATTTAGAGTGAGAGTCGTCCCTTTTGATTCGCAATGTGTGCCCTTTGATTGACGGACCAATAGTCCAGCTATTGCTCCTGACCTCGAGCCAGTTTCCCCATTTCCCGTTTGCTCTGGTTTGGTTTTACTTTTGGCTTTTGGGCCCTTAATTGATTAAGCCTATCAAATGTTAGCTTTGCTTTGGCTTCTGCTGATTGTTGGGTATCAAATGTTGGTTTTTTCTGTGGTTTTTCTCTCTCTGATTATTTTGTGTGTGTGTGGTTTTTCGTCACACGTGGCGTGAGAGCAAGACTTTTGAAATAAAAATTAAATAGAACAAATTTCGGTTTGTTTTTGATTTCATGTGGTCAGTCCGAGCAGTCAATTTGTTTTTTAACTTTTACTTTTTGATGAGAAACGAAAAGCGAATGCGTAAATGCATAAAGTTTTTGGAAGTGAGAATATGTTGAGAAACTTACGTGCACTCATAGACATTCCAAAGATCCACACACTCAAAGGGATCGGGACAGATGACATTCGAACAGGGTTTGTTTGAGGGGCAACCTTTCTCCAGATTCCGTGCCATGGTAGCCTGGCCCCATTGAGTGCCATTCATGGCTGGTGGTAGGGGCAAATGTTTACCCTCCAGTCTGAAAAAAAGATAAGAGCAGACGACCAATTTAGAAACCAGTTTAGAAGTTGTACCAATGCTACAAAGTAATTGATCGAGTGTGCCCTAAAATTAGGCAGTATGTTCAAGGATGTGCAAAAGTATTTAAGAGAAACCAACGTCTCATGATTAATACGGGAACTTTTTGATCAATCCTCGTAAACTTACCTTATATCATCCAGACAGCTCTTCTGATAGTCCGCATACACCTCAAAGGTACGCACTCCCGTATATTCCGCCTTGCCACCGGCATAGACACCCTCTTGCTTGTCCACGAGCAGCCATTGATGTCCCACAAATTCAAAAGTTTCATTATATCTTCTTCCCTCGCCTCCGTCCAATTCCAAAGTGGCTGCCGAGCCATAACGATTGACTCTCACCACATGCCATTGGCCATCGTTCACGGTTATGGCATTCAACCAAAGATCCTTCTCTTCGGTACGCAACGAATTCAAATTGTAACGGAAATGCAGATGTCCATCTTTGATCTCCAATATGCCATATTCACGATTGTGTTGATCGCTTACTCGGAAAAGTTCTCCGTATTCTTCACGGGTGCGGAAACGCAATTGTACTTGTGTGCTAAAGCGATCGGGCTCAAAGCTTAAAGCATACTTGACATAACTCTGAGCCTTGAAGGTAGTGGGAATGGTGGGTATATTACAGGCAGGTCCCGTCCAGCCGGGTCGACAATGACAACGCGCCTCGGAGAGGGAGCCCACACAATTGCCATGCTCCCAGCAGCGAGCAGTGGCCTCTGTTTGAGCGCATACTTCCTCTGTCTGGGGACAACCGGCCACACTATTTCGCGATAAGCCAGGATGTGCCAGATCATACAGCTTAGAGTTGTGTACCAAATTTCTAATGCAACCATCAAATCCCTTGGCAGTGGGCATATAATGCCAGTAGTACAGACTTTGATCGAATTGCTCGCGGTACAGTCCACCCACCTGCAGAGGAGAGTTCACATTGAGATACTCATTGAAGGGCGGTATCTGTCCTCGCGCCTGACACGACATGTCATCAAATTCTGGTGGTGTGCCATCTTCCATTTCACTGATCTCAGCTGATTTGCAAAAGTCCACCACCATGCGTATAGTCTCGGTGTCCCAGAAGAGATCGATTCGGTGCCATTCGCCATCGTCCAAGGTTTTCTTAGTCTTTACACGCAACTCCAAGGTGCCCGAACCAAAGTCTATGAGCAATCTGGGATAACCACGTTCCAGTTCCAGGGCAATGAAATCCGATATTAACATTTCATCACGTTCGGGTGGTACTATGGGTCCATTGTAGATGATCAGACCATCGGGCTTGCGAGTGATAAATTCCAAACTCAAATGCGATTCATCGCACATCTCCAGAGGCGGATACCAGGCCCAACCATTACCACGGAAACTGCGAGTGGTTTGCTGACAACGAGGACCCGTGTAACCCACGGGACAAGAGCAATGGGGACCAAAACGTGTATCCATGCAGCGACCACCATTATGACAGGGTGAGGTACGACAAGACTCCGATTTGGTAAAGTTGCGTGCACCGCAGGTGCAATCAGCCAAGGTGTCCACTCTCACACCCACCAGGGCCGTCTTATTGGCATTTACCATATAGGGAAGGGGACTTATTTCCAAGGCATTGGTACAACTGCCCTCGCACATCTGATTCTCATACAGGCACTCGTCAATGCCTACCATGGTGATATTAATGCCCACGTCCTTCTCAATCTCCTCGCGATGCATTAGCACTATGCCATTAAGTCGCACAGGTTTGTAGTAGGGCGAACCGTGGGCCGAGAAACGAACATCTGTCAGTGGAGGATGACGCCGCTTCAGTTGTACGCTAAAGATGTCCACATTCTCTCGTTCGGTATTCAACAAATCCGCTAATTTGTCCCTGAAGCGATCCAATTTCGAGCGACTTAAGCTCTGTGTCCGATAATTCCACACCCTAATGAAATCTTCATCCGAAATACCCGACAAACGCACCGAACCCGAATTGATCACCGCCTCATGGGGTATTTCGCGCACCGTCACGGTAACATTGGCTGGAACATCGGTTTGTGTGTGCTTGCGATCGTACACCTTAAAACGCAAATGATAACGACCTTCGCGTGTACCTGCACGCATGGTGACCATGCCAGAGTCCTCGTCTAGTTTGAATCTGGGATGCTCTTGGGCCTCCCAGTAGAATTTCTTATCGGGCAAGTCCCAGTCATCTAAATCATAGACATACACGCGTCCAATAGGCGTATCCGGTGATTGTCCCTGGTAATTGTATACGAATATATCCTTGCTTCCGGGTTGCATTTTGTTGTCGTTTACATCGCCAATGATGACAGTCAAAGTGCTGGTGCCGGTCATGGCTGGTGAGCCATGATCCTTAATCACAATGGGTATCATGTATTCCTTTTGCTGTTCACGATCAAAAGAGCGTAGAGAGGATATTACAGCCATGCCATCGCCATTGGCACCCTCTGTGGATGATAGGAAAAAAATAGGATTTTTGTTGAGAAATTGCCAAAATTTAAGAAAATTTTTAGAATAAGAAAAAATAAGGCCATTATAATTGGGAACCTAAGGCAAAGCGCTTTGTTGATGTCTCTTTTGTATATTTGTCTATTTTCGCATTCGGACAGTGCTACCCAGCAGGACACAGACAAGCACCGCGAAATTGCTGTCTCACTGATCTATCAATCCACAAAGACTAAGCTCATGGATCGAAGATGGTCAGAAAAAAAGTACAGCACTAAATTTTTAATGCGAAAGATTCTAGATTTAAACCGCACAGGAATTTTTTTTGGGTTTGTGTTAGTGGTTTGCATTAGTTGAAAACCAGAGGTTCGGTTCTTAACACGGTTTCTGGAGCTAGTCGATCCATGTTTCTAGCTCAGTTCAGTGATTCACACTTATTCTCCAATTTTAAAAACATAAAAATGGAAATGAGGGATACCAGATGCACCGCGGAAACGGTTAGCATCTATTGGATTTCCAGATATCTTCTACATGTTACGAAATAACTCATCTCTTTACTAAAGTTTATAAGCGCTTAAGAAGAAAAATAATAGACTAAGATTAAAAATCAAAGCGAAAATCTACAATATCATCCAAGAAAATAATACATACAGATAAAAGGTAGTAAAAGTAAAGGTGAAAAGAAACTTGCAAGAGATGTTGTGGGACCAATGGAAGATCCGACTAAATCTTTTCTTTCCTCAAATGTTTCTTTACCTTTTCTTTTCTTTTACCCTTCACTGAAAGCATTAACTCTTAAAAGAAGCAAAAATCTCCCATCACTAAAGTTATTTTCGGTCTTCACTTATCCGCAAGGGATATAACCATTTGCAGAAGTAATACTACCCAAGGTATTTTGTTGAAACGTTTTCCCGGTCACAAATTTCATATTCCAATGTACATATGTATCTTAAGAAGATTTTTAAACCTTATGAAACATGTCGAAGATTAATTTTTCGAGGTTTTCGATTCGGATTGTTATTTCTAAAAAGAAGCTTCAAGTCCCAAGCCATTACCACACACAGAGAAAACAAAATTAGCTGCACGCCGCGTGTAGGAACGGCAAAGCAAAACGAAACGTAGTTCGCCCTTCTAGACTTCATACGCTAAATGTATAAAACAGAAAGTTAAATGTGGCATGTAGAAAAACTACTTGCTATATATAGAAATAAAAAAAGTAAACGAGTGCTTGATTGTCGTATGGGCTAAGATGCCGGCATTTGTGTTTAAATTCGCGAGACAAGGTAAGTGAGTTCAAATACCAGACAAGGTAAGTGAAAAATAATATGTATGTTGTACGTTTTTCAGAAGAAATTCTTTACCTTCCCGTGCCCCCACGTCCCCTCCTCTGCACACTACCATTCTCCCCACACTTCCTTGTGTAAATAGTGAAGTGTAAATAGTTGTATTTCTTAATATTTTTATGGGCTGGGCGCTAAGCGAGTCTTGTAAAAAAGCTAAATGCTGAAATTAGAAAAGTAAACGTGGCATGTAGAAAAGCTACATAATCGTAGTGGGTGGATAGTCCTTAAATTTTACATATTTTGTCTTCTCAGTGCATGAAATTCAACACATTCAACAAGTAATATGCATACGGGTAGTGTGATTGCCGAAATCGGACCTTACTGCTTGTCAGAGAGGCAAGCACTTCGACGACAGTTTGCTACCCACCAGGCGTTTAAATGTGCATTAATCTAGGCTCTTGGCCCTGTCAAATGAACATTTTATAATAAATCGTTGACCTTGAGCCGGCTAACTACTTCTATTATAAGTCAATACAAAAGGTCTCTAAAACCCATATATAATATTAGCTTCTCACTACTCTATCCTCTTTTCTCTCAACTAGTAACTAGATTTCTGTTTCGTAGCTAAACTTAAGCTGCCTTTTAAAGCAGCGGTGGGCACGCCTTTGCTCCCAATGCTCCCATTGCTCTAAGAGTTTTTTCCGGCAACTGGCTTCACTCAGATGCATAAGAAAATGATTAGCTTCGAGGCGCCGACCAAGCAAAAACAGGCATCGCAACAAGTGCTATTGCCTCACTTTGAAGTGAGTTAAAACAACAAATTACATGCGCATCGCGCACGGCGCCAGCTGGACGCACACATAGACGGCGCAACAGGTGCAGTGTGAGCGATGGAAACTCGCTTGGCGCAGAAACAGACGAATGCTAAAACATAACATATGAATTGTGTACATAATTCTTGAGCGTCGACTCGAACCTAGCTGAAAAGGACTGTTTCTCTGATGTTGTTTAATATGCATACCCCCAAACTCAAATATCGTGCCAACTTCTGCTTTAGAGCATTGAATTTTGGGAAAAATTTTTTTTTTCATATATTCTAACTGAGGATCACTTTTTTTGATCTGAAATTTTAGGTTACTTGACATTCTTTCTAGGCAATACACCTGATGACATCTTTTTACTTGAGTCAAGCAGTAGCAGTCCATCTAAAGTCTCGTTTTAGAAACACCCAGCAACATTAAGATCCCAGTAAGATTGTGACAAAAAGAGCGATTTTTTTAATGAAAGTGGCCAATTAGAACTGGTCAAATTGGTTAAAGTAAATATATTATAAATATCTATCCAGTATTAATTATCACTTAAACTCTATTAAGGATCATACAGCCTTATCTATAGACTTAATTCCATAAGCAATCTCAAGCTAATTTAATTAACATCCCTTTTCTCAGTCTACTCAAACAGTTACGTCGTACAATAAGTCCGTCTTAACGGTAAGTACAGTTTGCTTCAACATGTTAATCAACTGCAACTTGTTGGCCAATTACCTAAGCCCATTTACAAATCCCCATGGGATTCCTTTTAAAAGCATTTCGTAGTTACCGGAAGCTGCTAACCAAAAAACTAAGCTCCTTTTATTAGCCCTAGAACACATTTTCTGGCTGATTGCAGATGCAACTTTTGCAATGTGGCCATTTGTTGTAATTACGCCTTTGAGCCAACAAGTGTTAAGTCTTGACTAAAACATGCACACACAAACACACGCTGGAGGGGGACGGGACGACATAATCCCTTCCCATTCACCCTTCGGTTAGTTGGGTGGGCGAACGCACACGAGTACAAATGTATTTTTAAAGACACTCCATGGTGTGTTTTTAGGCAAATTGTATGCAAATACGGCAGAAAGTCAAGCCCACACACACACACACACACAGAGGCTTGCTACCAAGCTGGAGCCTCAAAATTGGATTGCCACCCACAAATTGCGACTGGCTCCGACTTCAACTTGTTGGCCAATGCACATGGGTTTTCCTACACATTTTTTTTTTGGTTCACTGAAGACACAAATGTATGTAGTTTGGCTCTTGTGGCAGATGTTGAAGGTAATTTAATTGAAAATTTGTGTATTTGCAATTTTATTTTTTGGGGAACATCCCCTACACGCAACACCCACACACACATACACAGAGCAGTAGCCAAAGAGAAGCTTAGAAGGGTTAAGCCACTTCAAAGAAGTTAATGAAACGTTTTTCAGAAAAAATGTTAAAAGAATGTTAATTTCCTTGGAAAAACTTGTATAATAGAGAAAATGCTTAAAGGTTTAATTCTTTAGTTCAAACAACGAATCTTAGACAGCTCATCCAACTTTCTACAAATCAGTTCTATTTCTTTGTTTCTCTTAATAAAAATCCTTATCTACGCCCTTCTTAACAGGTGTACATTTCCAATTTCTGCTTATATTATTTAAATTTTCATGTGGTCTGCGGTTTTCTATTTCCGTTTTATGGCCAAAATGCTTCCCAATGCTATTCATTTTGGGGCTTGTGTGTGTGCTTTTCTTTGCTTGTGCCTGGGTAATTGCATTTTTATGCTTTTGTTCGCATTCTGGCACATATTGCGACAATAGAAACCTCCCGATAGTTTCTAAGGATAGTTTCAATAGCAACACAACAACTGGAAATGTTTCGTTTGTGAATTGTTTAAACTTTGACCCAAATATTTGGCAAAAACTTTTTCATACAGGCAAATGGTCAACACACAACTTTATTTTTGCTGTTTTGTTTTTGATGTTCTTTGGGAAGTGTGTTTGCTGGGATTATGGCACGTCCGGCAATTTGCAAGTATTTGGTGACTGCATGGAATTTGATTAAAGGAAAATCACTAAAGTTGATAATTATTTGAGATAGGTGTAGGAAGGGCCCAAAATGGCCATTGCACTGTAGGGTTTTGTGTTAGGCAACTAGCTTAAATCAGGAATTATATTGTATTTCAAAATATGGCAGAATGATTTTCTTAAATGTGCTCGCATCTTGTTAGCTAACTCAAATTTTTGTGGATTAAGTGAATTTTCAGAAATCTCTTGGCAAGTAGGAGTAGTTTTTCTTTTCCTGGTCTGGACAACCAACGCAATGGTGATTGTTAAGGGTGAAGAGAATGCTGATTCTGTTTATTTGAGTGTCACGCTGAAAAGCTAGACTAGCTCTTTAACACGAGCAAGATAAAAGTGCTACATATATTTTTCGTAATGAAAAGCTTCAAATCGCGCGATTCTTAGTCTTAGGGTCCGTTCACACACATTGGCAGGCTGCCATATTTTTTGGTGAAAGTTGCTTCCATACATGTGCCAACACCTGGCAGAGGCAGTGTTGTTTGACTATTGCCACATGGGTTCAGAGAAATCTGTCATTACTTCCATTTATTTTACTCAGTCTGAACAGGCTGTCACACAACTGACCCAAAAAATGTCGACGTCGTTTTGAACGCATTTTAAAAGTCTTTCAATTGGAACATTTTAAATTAATGTGCCAAAACGTTTATTATGGCAGTTCAAACACCAATTTATACAAAGAAAACGTTCAGTAGAAGTAACGCATTTTTCTAGCGAAGTCATTGGTAAGTCTTCGCCTTATAGACCTCTTTTGGGTTACGTTGTAATAAAGTTATGGAATCGGACGATCGTGATTGATATTTTTGATGGCAAAAGTTCGGTTAGATGGAATTTTCTAGGATCCAATAAGAAAATACTAAAATCAAGCAAGTATGTTCAAGATCAAAGTTCTCTCTTTATAAGTAGGCTTCAAATAAAGCTTGATCCTTTCTCCATTGATTATTCGTTCAGATACAAATTGTTCTTAGATGAAAGAATATTTCGTAGAAAAGTCTCGAGTTCAAGATGATAAAAATTCATGAATTCATCATGAAGAGATCTTCTTATATTTAAGCAGAATTCTTTGTTATTCATTCGTTCCCCTTACTTTTTCCGCTTAGAAATTAATAGTCGAGATCAATTGACTTCTTATCATCAACCACTTTTAGTAATTTAGTAATTAGTAGGAAAGAAATTTATGTTGAAGCCGTTTTAGTCTTGCGTATTCGTGTGAGACTTGCAGGATACCCGAACTGGAAACATTAACCGAAATCAACCGTCTAATATTCAGAGTCAGAACCAGAACTACTTAGAACCGAAACTTCTCACTTCTTAAGAACCGTGACCATCAATCAAAAACACCGCTTAGCGAGGCATTGTACAGTTACAGATTTGAGAAGAAGTGCATCAAGGCCGATCCCTGAATAGGACTTATGTATCGTATGTATAGCTCAGGATTCTCAAAGTTAAGAACAAAATACTGTACTAAAAATATAAAATATGAACCTACTCGAAACGTAACGACCGAAAAAATTAAGTAAAGAAATAGCATCGTAAAGTTACGACCGAAATATAAGTACCGAATATTTTTTTGCTACCAAATTTAAGTACAAAAAGATTAAAAGTTAAGCACGCTAAGTTCAAAGCGATAACAGTTACAGTTTCAATTCAATTTAACGTGACTGACGAATCATTAAATCGCAAAAACGTACCAAATCGAAAGTAGTGCTTAATTTTAACGTAACTATTTAGTTTGAAAATTAAAACTTAATGAAAATTGTTTAATTTATAACAACTAGAAATCTCCGATTGTATGCAATTATGCAAACAAACATTTTTGTCATCGTTTTAGCAGCGCGGAGTAGATCTCTCACGATAATTCGGTAAGGCCATTGGGGAATTCCCATACAGTTATGACAGCGCAGGCATGGAAAGCCGGCTGCTGGAATGTCAGTCGAAAGGCCAAGATTTAGTTTAGTTTATTCGCCAAATGAGCAGAGTTCTTAACTGGCTGCACTAATATTAACCTAAATTTTAAGATTAACAAAATTTATTGCCTTATGGACAAAAAAATAATCAGCCAACAGTTTCTTTACTATCGATTTGTTGGAGTGATATCAAAGCGCATGCTAACTAACGGGCAAGGAATTAAAATTTTGAAGATCCCTACATATAGGTCCATAAAGGGAATAATTGGTTCGGGATATTTGGTGGAGAAATTGTTGAAAATATGTAAGACTCCAACTTGGCACACTAAAGTTTATCTTGCCTAACAAGAAAGGACAATCAATACAGCCTAATACAAGGTTGTTTAAAAACATTAGTGACGCAATAGTTCTCCAATCCTCTATCGTTGAGAGATGCAACAAGGCACACCTACTAATGTATGGCGGCAAAGGGTCAGATAAGTTGACCGGTAGAACCGCAAATTTCAGAAATTTTTTCTGTAGTCTTTCAAACCTCTTTATATGAATTGCATGAAGCATATTGCAACTTGGAACGCACAAATGCAGTTTAAAGGCTTAACCTGGTGTAAGGGTCCTTAAATTGGCTGGCATTGCGCTTAACAAAGCCAAAAATTGAATTGGCTTTAGGCAAAGGTTTTTAAGGTTAAATAAGCATAAAATGACCTCGAGCAGGCTAAAATTGCAGGTTTAATTAATTAAGCAATTTTTATACTCTTTGGTATAATTTTGTAGTTTAATGATTCGTCATTCACGGTAGAGTTAACACAACTCTAACTAATTGGAAATCTCTATGAATGGATGAATAAATAAAATCGACTCTACTCACTTTGATCCTGTTCGACCTTGAACGATGCTCGTATAATATCATCAGCACTGGGATCCAAACGGAACTGGAATGGTGGTCCATTGCTCTTCGAGCGATCATCATCATCGGTGGCCAATATCTCCACCACTTTTCTGGGTGGCACATGTTCCGGTAGCACTGGTCTATAATCCTTTAAGAACTTGGGAGCATTATCATTGATATCCTGCACAATTACGGTCAAAGTAGCCGTCGCTGTCTTGGGCGGAGAACCATCATCAATGGCCAAGATTTTGACCTGATGTCGGGGCACAACTTCGCGATCAAGTGATCGTTGTATAGTTACCGAACCATTTTGATTGATGGCAAATTGACGCTGACGATCCGAGGAACGATCAATGGAGTACGATACCTTACTCTTGCCACCCTGATCGGGATCCGTGGCCTTGAACTTTTCCAGTTCAGTGCCCACCTTGGTATCCTCAAATACCGATACTTCCACATTGGCACGCTCAAAGTGGGGTTTGTTGTCGTTGATGTCACGTAGTTTGACCACCACCCAGGAATAGGCCACATGATATTTGTCGTTGTCATTATCCTCGCCCTTGTCATTCACTTGAATACGAAAACGGAAGCCATTGCTCTGCAATTGATCTTCATAGTCAAGTGGTTGGACAATTTTGAGTGATCCGGTGCCATCGTTATTTCTGACCATGGTGAATTTATCGGCTCCATAGCCACTGTTATCGATAACTTTGTACTGGAACTTGTTCGTTTCGTCCTCATCGTGCACGGTAACCGTAAGAATGGGCATCTCGGGCAGGGCTGTACCATCGGTTTCATCCACCTCGGTGAACCATTCATCTTTGGTGAATTGCGGCGGCATGTCATTGATATCCTTCACTCTTATGGAGGCGGTACCCGTCCCCTTTAACCCCCCGCCATCCATGGCCACCACTTGTATCGAATAGTCCGGAGTTCTTTCACGATCCAAACAACAAACGGCAGTCTTGATCACACCCGTATCGGGTTCAATTTCGAAGATGGGAGACCCCGTCTCCTCCTCAATCACATTCTTCTCTATGGAATAGACCAGTCGTGCATTGGAACCCTCATTGGGATCATCATAGTCCACTGCTGTCATGGTCATAACCACCATGCCGGCGGTGCCATTTTCCGTCACATTGCCAAAGTAAACGCCTTGCGGGAAAATGGGGGCATTGTCATTAATGTCCTTCAAATTGACCTGGACATCCGCATAGCCCACCAGTCCCTCGCCACCCTCATCCTGAGCAAAAACGGTGAATCGCCATTGGGGTCGTCCATTCGGTTGATCGCGATCCAGGGGCTATAAAAAAATATATAAAATGGGGGGAGAAGCCGGTTAAGAGTTTAATATGCTGAGGGTGGTATTGTGTAATTTTAGCTGTCATAACCGCAAAACCGATTAACATCAGGGCCAAACAACATTGTGGTCCCTTCCCCACCCACCCAAGTGAAACCCTGTGAAATTATCCTTTCACAATGAAGCTAAAAACCTGTACCTGATGCTGATTTTGACTTTGATATGCATTCACAGCAAAAGCTTGAGTGATGTGCAGATGCTCTACCCTCGCACACACACATATACACTTACGTATAACAAAAAGCGCAAAAAAAAAGAGAAGAGCGATTTTAATCAGCACTTTGTATCTCTTAGCTCATGTCGTAACGCTGCTGGGAAATCCCCAACCCCTGAGACCTTTCCCCCTCCTCTCTCTCTGTCTCTCTCATATGACAACCACAGCAGCAACAGCAACAACAGCTTTTCATGGCGCTGACATTGGATTTGTCGTAAAAAATGTAAGCGAGGCGACAACCAAAACAACAACAACTACAAAAATGTGTAGAAATCACCAGGAGAGCAGCTACGACTAAGCAACACCTTCTACTAAAATTCTTATTAACATTTTTTCATAAAATTTCTGAAATATGCAATCAATCCGGCTAGCATACTCAGAACTTATTGTTGAAGGGGCTTGAATAATTGATTTGTTTACGAGAAGATTTTAAAGAATTTAAAGTCAGTTGCTAACTTTTTAGTCAGTAAACAAGTGAGTTTTGCTAGCACTTTCATTTTCCCAGTACTATACTTTATTTAGATGGGATTTCCGCACTTAATTCAATGCAGAAATACTAACAGCTAAACAGCGCCATTTTAGCAAAACTCTAAAAGTAAAACCAAGTTAGTGACCAACTGAACAAGTGAGCAAAAATGATCACCTGACTGGACAACTAACAATGACTGGACAATGAAACTATAGAAGAACATATTCACTTTTCCAGTTATTGAGCAACTCTTTTAACAAGTTCTTTGTTTGTGGCCGGGTGTGGTGCAGCAGGTAATGTGCGTGTCTGCTGTGCAAGGACATCTAATATAAAAGATTTATTTTTTAAAACTTACACTCCCGGTCACCTTCACTCGCTATTGGTGCCAGCTTTGAAATAACTTGCCATGAAAAGGCATCACAAACTTTGCCTTTCAAATTCGGCGCTTAACTATAGGTCCATTTCTCTTGTTCAAAAAATGGCAAGCACACAAGCCAAGAGATTGAGAGAAGTTCGTCTTTTTGGGCAGCTTTTTAAGGCCAAATAATTCATTTTGTTTTGAGCATCAACAATCTGCATTCCCTCAAGCTAAAACTCTTCTCTATACCCTGTAATTAACAGAATTAAATAAACACATTTCTCCTGCCTCGTCATCGCTTTAATTTGCATGACAAATTCGCCAGCATTGTTATGACATATTCAATTTAAAGGAATTAGTTGTTTGTATGCGAGTGTGCATGCGTTTGGGTTTGTGTATGGGTCAGAGGATTGTGGTTTGCACATTGTTAAAAGCCCCTTAATATAAACAACCCTTTGCGCATTGGATTAAAATGTCGTTTTTTTCGGTCGACATTATTAGGTTCTCTCCATATTTAGTTAGAAGTTTGCTTTTGAAATTATTTTCAGCCAAATGGCTTGAATTAGCGGAAATTGTTGTGCCAGTTTAATGATGAAATTTTTGCATTTTATTCTCATTTTGTAGCACGCTGGGGGATTTCATTTAATTTTGCCCTGGTGGTTTTGGGAATAGTAGTTAGTTTGTGGTTGTGAAATATTGAGAGCTTTGTAATTGTGATTTTTTTTATACTCTGTAGCAAAAAGTTTTTAAAGTATGATGAGGTTGTAGATGCAGAGTAAAAGTAGTCTTAATCAACATCAACAGCCGATTCGATAAATCCGTACGAAACGCACAGATCTCTAAGATCGCTAGTGCTAGAGACCAAAGGGTTTTGAAACTCCTTAAGCCCGCAATTGGATAAAAATTATTTATTCTTGATCAGCACGACGAGCTAAGTTGATTTAGCCCTGTCCGTCAGTCCGTCTTTCCCTCAGTCGGTTTCTATGCTATCTCCTCCGTCAGTTTGAAAGCTATCTTCACCAAACTATGCACGAAGTCTTTTGGTACATGCTGCACATTTGTCGGAACCGGCCGGATCGGATGATTATAGCATATAGCTGTCATTGGAACGATCGGTCGAAAATCTAGTTTTAGTGAGAAAAACTTTTTTGTTTTAATTGGGATCGCCTCCAAATTTCGTAATTAACAGTTTGTTATGCTTTCCCATGATTGCACTAAGTTTGGTCGAAATCGGACATCTATATAGTATAGCTCCCATAGAAAAGTAAGGTCCGAAAAGTAGTCTTATTTAGAAAAACATGTTCTCTACGTAAGACACTTTGTGACTCAATTTAATAAGCAAGCTTGTTGTATACAAAACTTCGGCCGAGCCGAAGTTAACTTTTCCCTATTTTTATTTATTGAGAAAGCTTAACAATGTTCAGTTAAACATAATATAAAAATTACAAAAGTACACTGAGAATCCTGAAATATCGATCTCTGTCCCTGTGGGACCAATATATTGGCTGAAGCCAGCTTTGTTTCAACTCCAAGCAAGGGTAGTCAGAGTGTACGTTAGCTGGAGGTAGCAATTTTTCATTAAGAAATGACATTAAGGAGTTTATTACATTCAAAATAGAGTAATCGTTCCTATGACAGATATATGCTATAGTCATCCGATCCGACCGGTTCCGACAAATGTGCAGCGTATTTGTACCAAAAAGACTTCGTGCATAGTTTGGTGAGGGAAGCTTTAAGACTGACGGAGGAGATATCATATTCTGATTAAGAATAAATATGCTTTATGTGGTCGGCGATCTCCCTTCTATGCGTTACAAACATCCGGACAATTTTATAATATCCTCTGCAAGGGTATACAAAAGAAATTCCGAAGAATACCTAACTATTAAAAGAAAACCCAAAAATTACTCATAAATATGCTTAAAAGACTCGCAAAATGATTCCAAAATGAGTAGAAACAGTGATGTGAAACATATTTTATGCGATGTGCTCCGCCTTTCACTTGTACATATGTGTTATTATACTCGATACTCCGAACTCGACTCTCAGTTCTGAGTACCCAGACCTCGATACTCTATATTAAGTAATCGATACTAATTACTCGAAACTATGAACTCGATACTAAGAACTCGGCACTCAGAACTCGATTCTAAGTACTCGATACTTAGTACTTGATACTAAGTACTCAATTCTAAGTACTCCATACAAAGTATTCGATTTTCCGTACTCGATACAAGAAACACGATGCTCCGTATTAGATACTCAGCACTTGAATCCAAGTACTCGATAATAAGTACTCGATACAAAATACTCAATACTCAGTACTCGATTCTAAAAACTCGATACTAACTGATCGACATGAACATTCTGAGAAAACTTCAGCGGCTTAGCCGCTTCTAAGAAACCAAATAACAAACATACATTCACTTTAGCATATATGTACGTATAGATAGAGTGATTCTTATCATTAGTGCCCTATGAGCTGCTCTTAGCTGAGCTTATCTACGTATGTTATTTTTTGACATGAACATTCTGAGAAAACTTCAGCGGCTTAGCCGCTTCTAAGAAACAAACTAACATGCATACATTCACTTTAGCATACACGTATAGATAGAGTGATTCTTATCATTAGTGCCCTATGAACTGCTCTTAGCTGAGCTTACCTACGTATGTTATTTTTTGGGTCTGTCGCTTCGATGGAATTAGTTGAAATATTTGTCTATTGCGTGGCGGATGCCAATTTTCGGCAAAATGTTTAATATGTGGAAATATTCAATCGTGGTGATGGTGCTGTTACATACCTTACCGATATCAATGTGCTCTGCCAATAGTTGGCAAAATGCGGTAAGACCACACAACAAAATTCTTTAGTTCAGTTTCTAATTATTGTTGTTTTTGTTACTTAGCAATGCGGCTCAAGTGATGATTTGGAGGAAGCATGTAGCTCTTATTGCTATTCTGTCGTGAGACCTTTACTTCAATTTGCCGAGCATTGCCAACAAAAGGATGAAAAACTCTGCAGCGGTCAGGAAGGTGTCATAAGCGATTTAAAGGACCAAGTTAAAAAACTTGAGAGCTTGATCAATGATCTTGTAAAGGCTTCCCCCAACATTCAACATAATTCACAACTACAACTAATAATAGGTGAAAAGGAAAAACAGTTGACGTCATACCAACAACAAGTGGAAAAACATGAATCTTTAATAAGAGACCTGAGCCAAAACAACACAAAATTGCAGTCACAACTCAATACAACACAGAAAAAAAACTTCAGAGAAGAGTACGAAATGAAGAAAGTAATTGGAAAAGAACAATAAGTCTACAATTCGAGAGCTTTTAGCCAAAACCAAAAAAATTTTCCAGTCGCAACTCAATTCGACGTTGATTCGAGAAAAAGAACTTTTAGCTACAATTCAGGAAAAAGATAAATTAATACACGCCAATGGAGAAAACAAACAGCAAATTATTGATTGTAAAAATCAAAAAATGGCTTTGGAATCTGAATTGAACTTAAAGAAACAATTAATTGAGGAAAAAGAAGAAATTATTCGGAAATCGCAACGAGAAAAAAAAAAACTTATGGAGCAAACAGCAACATATTCTGCAGTGATTAGGAATAAAAATGATTTATTGCTTAAAATTCAAACAAAACCAAAACTCAGGTTTGTTTGTCCAACAGTTGTCCCATGGTAGGATGGAATACCATTCATTCAATAAAAGTTGTGGGTATTGCTTCTGAATTCCTGGCTGATTGCGACTCAACTATTGCCGGGCCTGGATGGATAGTGATACAGAGGCGCGTTGATGAAAGTGTTTCATTCAACAGGACATATGCGGAATACAAAAATGGCTTTGGATCAAATCAAGGCAACTACTTTATTGGCTTGGAGAAATTACATTTTATAACGCAATCTGATTCCTATGAATTGTATATCCATCTTCAATTGACCAATGGAGAAACTAAATATGCCCGCTACGATAACTTTGTTGTGGGCAATGAAGGGGAATTCTATAAACTGAAAATCCTTGGTAAATATTCGGGAAATGCTGGAGATGCGTTGCGAGTCCATCAGCATTTAATTTTCCAAACCTTTGATTATAATGCTGGTGGTGGCTGTGCTGAACAGTATGGTGCCTGGTGGTATACAAAAAATAACTGTGGACAGAGGTAGGTTCTTTATGCAGCGTTTAATTATAATTATATTAATATAATCATTTTATTGTACAAATTTTCAGCTTCCTAAATGCGGCATATTTAAGAGGTAATCATTACAACAGAGTGAGATGGGGTAATTGGGAAAACGTTGATTTTCAACGAACACAAATGATGATAAGAAGAAAAAACCTCGCCACTTAATTGAAGCCAACACAAGAAGATGACCGGTAGAACTTCAGAAATAAAATATATATAGTATATCCTATCTTATATCAACTCAAACAAAATAAAAACTACCTTTGTTTTATTACTCACGCTAAAGAGCTAAATTACACAACACATAAAACTTAGCTGTAAAAAAATGCATAATTCAAACAATTTCAGTGTAATTAGACTTGCACTTAAATGGTCAACATGGAGCTGGAACTTCATTAGGACCAAGAGAGGCGGCGAGAGGAGCTAAGTACAAACGGATTACGCTAAATACGAATGTGAAGTGCAATGAAAAAACGAAAGAATGCAAATGCAAAAAAAACGGGTGGCAAATTGGTTTTGTAGGCAAAGCAAAGTCATTTTGGTTCACATTGTCGAGTTATAGGGAAAACAAACAATTATGATGGTCAACACCGGCCGCAACGGCGATGGGCAGCACTTCACACAACTTAACACAAGCTTTGGTAGGTACAGAGTATATTATCGTGGGGCTTGACCGATTTTCTTACTTGTATATGTATAATGTTGTCGAATAATAAATTATTTAAGGGGCGAGGCCAAAATGCAAAGATTCCGTGGTTAGTTTACAGTTGAGTCTGATAAAAATCTGAAGGAGCCAAGATCAGTTGAATATCGCCACCAAATATATGAAGGCGAAAGGTAGGGGTGAAAGCAGACAGCCCTGTCTTACTCCTGCCTTGGTTCTCACTTTTCGCCTTATATTTGGACGACCTACACGAGGAACTAGGTGGTGGCATGCAACTGGATGATGTCAATATTCGGGTGTTGCGGGTCCAACGGTTCTGCAGCAAATGATCTACAATCTGAAAACTTATTGTAATAAATGGAGACAACCTCGTCAAGACCCCCATCATGGTTTTCCGAAGTGGTGGGCCCATAGCGTGAAGCTATTAAAGTGGTAAACGAATTTAAGTACTAGAGAGCTGCACGAGTGATTCCGGAATCGTGCGATTACTGGTAAAAAGTAATCATGTAATTGTTTGTATGATTACGATTGTATCCGCTTGCTACTCGTGACTATTTTCCGAGTAGTCATGTAGAGTCCGTACTTTTTTGCAGTAGCTCCGAAAATTAGTTTGGAGCTTATCGCTTTGAACTAAACTTTTATACATTCTTGACCATCAATTTTTTACCCACGGGGCTGAATTTTTCGGAAGAATAGTAAGCAGTCATTGTTGAATTTTCATTTGGATTTTTGAAAATCAGTTCAAACATGATTGGATGATAAACTAAAAAGTTTCACACAACAGCTTTCCGCCCATGTTCCGATATTAGAAGATGATTTTCCAAAATTTTATTGTAACAAATTCCTTATGTTTGTAAGTGTAAATTTGAAAATGAGTTTGAAGTTAATCAGGAGAAAATTATAAACTATTCCCACCAATTTGCATACAATTGGGTGAATTTTCCAACTTTTTCAAATTTTCCAAATTTTGAAAGCTTAAAAATGAGTTTGGAGCTAATCGCAGGGAACTAAACTTTCGCCCATAAATCCTTGACCTTGATTTTTCCAAAAACCGGATCCTAGTACTCACTTTCAGCATAAAAAATTAAGCTTCCTAACTCTTATTGTTTGGACTGTGCGGTGGTCACCAGTGAGTCGGTCAGGTTGAACTCTTTTATAAATATAAATTAAGCTACGAGTTTTACAAATTGGGTGTTAGCTGGCTGGTTAGCATTGCTGCCTTACATTCTAGATTTGCCGGTTTTGATTTGAGCATGGATTATTGTGAAGATTTGTTAGACGGCAATTGTAGACGGGTAAATAGGAGGTATAAACCAAACGGTAAAAAAAGTCACGAAATTTGCGAAATATTCATGAGTTTTGATTATCATGACGAATGGTAAATAAAGGAAAAAATCGAACGGTCCAAAATATTTATATCGATTTTGCTGCTAGTTGAATATAATCGCTCTCATAAGAATCATAAGGACCCGGGCGACGCCGGATATTCAGCTAGTTAAAAATAGTTGTCGTTGACTTAAAATTTATTTACATAGAGCTGAGTACGAGTGAACGAGCACGACTCCGAACCCTGTCACTTAGACTTAGACACTTTTTAAGTCATTCAGGCATGTTCTTAATTCCACTTCCACTGCAACTTTTCAGAAACGGAATTGATTCAGTTTCTCGCAACACAAAAACGAAAGCGATTTTCGTTTTAAAAAAGTTTTGCTTGTCGGCCGGTGAAATGAAAAGAAATTGGCTTATTACGCACTCGTACAATTGCCATATGTACATTAAGTTAATTTTCCTTGATTCTGTGATCAATGTAAAATCAATTTATGAGTTATGAATTGCATTTAAGTCTTTAACTGAATAAAAAAATTTTTTTTTGGAAAAATGTTTTGAGAACTTGGCAATGCCAACCAAAACGAAATGTAAAACGTAAAAGTAAGTCTCTATCAATTCCGCATGTTTCATTTTCAACCGTTCCGCTTGATTCTCTCGTACCGATTTCGTTTGGCCCGTGGTTTGCTAAAATTAAAACGTTGGGAAATTCTCACGAAATTGAGAATAGCAAATCCAAACCGAAACAGAATTGCTTTCGGTTTTCTTTTCAAAACGTAGCGGAATTGAGAACAGTCCTGAATATTGAATTATTTTTAGCGGTTTCTAGCAAATTTTTTTTGACAAATCTATAAACTTTTGGATTAACTGTTCTGGCAACACTGGTCGGACATCTGACATACCCAAAGAATCTTTGAGTAGGTAAAGAAAAGGAAAGCAAGATGTAAAAAAGGGGAAAACTCAAAGCGACGTGGAACAAGAGTGGGACTGAAACTTGAAGATGAAAAGATGAAAATCTGTCTGTACCTGCGAAAAGAATTAAATGTGCTCAATTATTTTTGCTGTGCATTCTCAGTCGGCCTTGGTTCGATGATTCAAAGGTGTAATCCAGTACAACGAACTGGCATGGTCGCTATCGATTCCCTGATGTAGGAAGTAGCTTCTATTGAAAGCCATCAAAAATTTATGAAATTAGGCCTGGAGTTCGATGAAACCTCGCGCATGCGAAAAGGTCCTTCCGGTTGCGCTACCTTATAGTTATTGTATCATGTCATGTCATGTCATGTCTTGACCCTTCTGTACCAATTTACAATTTTTCGCCCTTAACTTAAATGTTAAATAATGAGCACGTAGACAGTTTCGCACGCTCGCATTTATGGTTATGAGGCGGTAAAAGCTGGAGGCGGTTTCAGCGCTTAAGTGCACATTGATGGGGCTTAATCAGTGAGCATATTTCGCCATTCGCATTGTGGCCAGGGTCGCGAAATTATTTATTTATATTTTTTTTGCGCCACCGTTCGTCCGTCTGTGGTCTGCGGCAATTTGTTAATGCCTCAATTGCAAGTGCGCGTTGATTTAAAAGTGTCAGGCTTATAATTATGATTTTCTTTTTTTATTTTCATTCGGATTTGCTTACCTTTAAGACGAAGATTTCTCCGGTGGTGCGATTAATATCGAATTTACTATTGGCAGGATTATCGGGATCAATGCCCTGGCCCGTGAGGAAATAGACAATATTCTGAGGTCGATCCTTGTCGCCATCGGTGGCGGTTACCTAAATCCCGTGCAGTAGGAGAGTAAATTTTAATTAGTAAAATTGTTCACAAATAAACTGAGATTAATAATCAAAAACTACTGCATGCATTTTACGCTTAATCAACTTAAATTAAGCTTTAGCGACAGCTTGATATTGCAATTGAATTAGTTAAATGCCATAAAACCGCAATTCAAAATCAGTGCAAGGCAAAAGGCTTTAAGCGTGCGCATTAAAAATTAACTACCGTGTGGAATTTAATTAAAAAATACTTTTAGGTGGTCAGAAATAAACATATTTTCAATTAAATAATTTCACAAAACCAAAAGAATGTCAAATGCTTTCTCTTAACTAATAGACATTTCAATTGTGCCTGTTTTTTGCATTGGTTCAAACACCTAACACCACTTAATTGTCTACATACAAATTTACATGAGAAATGATTACGATGAGGCTTTTTTCATATGTCGGATTATTGTTAATTTAATTGTTATATGAGATCTGCTGCTTTTATTATTGTTTTATGTACAATTTGCTATAACATATTTAAATTATAACGACCTGCATTATGGTAAAGGGCGTGGCCATTTCCTCGTTGAGTGAACGCTCGTACGAAGTCTGCGGGAATATGGGCGGCAGATCGTTGACATCGCGTACATTTATGACAATTGTCGTTTGATTCTCATTTAAACTATCCGAGGCAACCAATTTCAGTTCATACTACAAAAAAATGCACGTAAATAACACAAAATGTGCGAAACAATACAGAAAAATAATCAAATTAAATAAAAGCCATAAATAAAGAGCGGGAGAAAAACATAAAGGGGTGGAGAAAAGTGGAGAGGTGGGGAAACGCATAAATTTTAAAACAAACATAAAATTAAATTTAAAGTTGTGGCAATCAATATAAATATATACACACATGGGGAAGAATTTCAGAGGAATATTGTTTCCCTTCGGATAGAAGGAAACATATATAAATTATCCCAAATATGTTTTCGCATATGAAATTTTATTCAAATGGTTCTTAAAAGTAAAGTATCTGATGATTCATTTCAAAACGTTTGCATTCCAATTTAATGTTAACTAGTGATCGACATGAGCTTCTAAGGTATTTTTGGAATGACTTTGGTAATGTTCAGCAGGTACAGGGACAGATAGTTGCGGTCATAACTTTGTAAAATTGGGAGTCTTGTTCCTAGTAGACCACCGATGGGCACGTAGAGGCCATTTGAGTGTGTTATTTGGAGCACAAAGCAATATAAAGCTCCATTTTGAGTCTCGCTAAGTCTAACAACTCGAGGTCGAAAAAACTGTAAATAACTTATGCATTGAAACACCAAAAAGAGCTGGATGCCTATACAGTACTGTTTTATAGATGTCCAAATCCAATCTTAAGTAGGCGTTTGCTAATGGCTCTTGATTGTTTTTGTGAATGCTTCTGTTAGGCTTAAGCTTTGCTTCACTATCCGAAAGTATCCGAATATAGAAAAATCCTTTTAGGATATTATTTTTGATTATCTAACCTAAAAAATATGGAAGAACAAAAAACGAAACAAAAGTTTCTGGATCAGAGAAAGCCATACATAACGTTTTGAATGGAATAATGGTCCGGTTTGCCCACGCCGCTAATGGGCTACAAATGAAAGAATAT
Source organism: Lordiphosa collinella (assembly GCA_018904265.1). NCBI lineage: Eukaryota > Metazoa > Arthropoda > Insecta > Diptera > Drosophilidae > Lordiphosa > Lordiphosa collinella. The sequence goes on from JAEIFV010000237.1 coordinate 177,004, forward strand.
TTAACTCAGCTAAGTTTAGTTTAGTTGCTTTTACAGCACATAATCTAGTTGCTAAACATATTCTTGCTATTTCACATATAAAGTCAAACAATTTTAATTTAAAACGCAAACGTTCATAAAAAATTCTGTTTTTAGCCTGGTTCTGGAAAAAGTCAAGTGCCTTTCAAAGTATGCTACGTTAATGAATACTACTATAAGTAGTACTATTTATTCAGAAAATATTTATTTTATTTTTGGCTTAAGCTTAGTATACACCTCAACAAAGGAGCTGCCAAAACAAAAATAGTAAAAGGGGCAATCAGTGCTCGTAAATAACAATTGTTCGTTCTGCCCTTTGCGGTCTGCTCAATAACAAAACCGAAAAAACCCATGCAAACCCTTACTCTGGCTCAGAGCAGGACACTTTGTTTCTCTTTGTTTTTTGTTTTTTGTTTTCAGTTGACTGTTCTCAGTTGAGCTGTTTTTGTTTTGCACATTCAATAACAGTTTATAGAGAGCGGTCCGACTGAGCGCTCTTACATTAAGAGTCTGCAGATGAGCGAAAAAAGAACTGTTCGCCTCAAAAGGTCTTTTTTTTCTGAATTTGTTTTATATTTTGTGTGTGTGTGTGAGGGCTTGTGCGAGTCACGATTGTAAGCCCAAACGTAAGCACAACCTAGGTGAGCTCACACACACACACAAACGCAAATGACTTTTATAAATTTCGCTCGCGTCGATTCGGTCAGCGAATGAACTGAGCAAACGGAATCAAAACCATTGGTTGTACGTTGAGCAAAGAGCGAAATGTTTAAGAGCCGATGAGAACGGCTCATCTCTGACTCTTTGCTCAAAGGGTCCGTAAGTAACTGTTATTTTTGGACAACGAAAAATGGTCAATTGTTATTTGCTAGCAAGGGGCTAGGGGCAATTGTTTTAATTTGGCCCAGTGTGGCCAGATGTTTGAGCCATGCATATATTATGGTCACACTGTTAAGTGGTATAATTTAATAATTGTTATATTTTCATAAGACCAGAGCAATTGCAAAGTCTCAATAGGTCCATAGCCACGGACACGAAAGTGTCACCTTGCACTGACATAGGACGCATCGGCTGCCTGGAATACAAGTATGCTTGGCATGTTCGGCATGGTTGTGGCTCTCTTTCTGCTGATCATCATAGCCCTCATTTGTTACATTGTGCTCTCCAACAAGCTGCGCAAGAGTAGCCCTGCTGGAGGCGTGGGTCTGGGTCGGAGTCGTGTTCATAGCCAGAATCATACTAGTGTTTCCTCGGCTAATTTGGTCAAACACGAGAAATTGGTAGAAAATGGAGGCGAACCCAGAAGTGTCACAAGTGGCGGTGCCTTTGTGCTGATTAATGAACCATGGGGGAAATATTACAATGGCCAATCCCATGAATAATGGAATGCATCAAGTGGCCAGCGTTGCAAGTAGTAGCATGGCCCTAGTCGGTTCGGGCGGGCTGCTGGAGAGAGAATGAGAGCGGGAGGGGGGAGCAACAGCGCAAGGCATTCTGTTTAGCGCTGTCGTGGTCGGACTTGCAGTGGCAGCAATCATGGTTCCACAACAACCGCTCGCTCTTCACAGCTTCTATGAGCTTTATTTTCTCATCCCGAGAAAATAATTTGGATCGTCGTTTTTAATTATACATTTTTATTTGGGCTACAAAATTAATCGATACAGCAAATGTGTATATCGGCGATAACTCTTCAAACAAGTATCTAGTATATTTATGGTCCTTTGTTGAGACCTTTTGTGGGAATTGTGTACTGGCAACAAAGCGAGCGCCAAAGCGCTTTGGTGCCAAACGTTTTGTGATTTTTTTTGTATGGACTTTTTGGTTTTGGGAGCTTCTTTGTTGAGGTGTATTAACTAACACAAATTTATTTTGTTTACCTTTAAGCACCGATAACTGAATTTCAATAATCTCATGCAAATTTATAAATTGTGAAGCAAATAAAGTTGGCATACTTTAAAAAGCATTTATCATGCAATATTTTTTGTGTGAAACATCTTCATTTTTGGCAGGGAGGATTTTAGTAGGAGTAAAATCTTAAATCAGCGTCACGCGTCACGCTGACATGGCATATTAAGCGAGTATTTATTATCGAGTACTGAGTATGGAGTACTTATTGTCGGGTATACAGTACTGAGTATCGAGTACTGAGTATCAATGTCTGAGTATCGAGTGCTGAGTTTCGAATACTTACTCTCGAGTACTTCGTATCGTGTACTGAATATCGAGTACTTAGTGTCCAGTATCAATTACTGAATATTAAGTACCAAGTATCGAGCACTGAATATCGAGTACTGAGCATCTTGTATCACACAAGGAAGTAAAAGTAGGAGCACACTGTATTGACAGGGTATGCGGGTCAGTCGATTGTTAATAGATGTCGCCTCTAGATAAGGATATTCCGAAAAAAGTTATTTTTCCTCAGGGATACACATTGTATGCTCTTATAGGAACATTTCAGGTTTTGCAGTAGCTAAGTTGACCAAAGTTTACATCTTACATTGAAGTTCTGTCACTGTTTTTGTCACTCAGATGCACTGCCTTGTACATCTCCAAAACCGTCCTTGAGGGTTTGGTTTGCTCGTTTACATGCCACAGCAGTTAATTTGCATTTTATGCACTTGTCTAGTTTTCATCCATTAAAACGCATTCATTTAACTTGACTTATTCAATTATGCATTATAAAAAAAAAAAAAACAAACTGCAGTTTAAGCATCATAAACGACATATTTTGAAATTATCATAAAAGTGCTGTTTTTTGCATTTTAATTAATGCTGCTTGGTAAATAATTAATCACTAGCTGTGATTTCTTTTATGTGTAATTAATTTATTTAAGTTTAACGCTTTGTGGCTTATTTTATTACACGTTTTTAATTGTTTAAACAGTTCTGACTTTTTCCCTAGACCCATAAACAACATGCAAATGGCTTTAAATATTTATGTTTATATTGAAACAATTTTTTTTGTGATTTGAAAGTTCATTAAAACTTTTTATAAAGTGACAAATATGTTGAAAAATGATTTTTAATGTAAAATAAATATTTTGTGGCGACAAAAAAATTAAAATTGCCTACATTTGTGCCGAGAAGAGAAAAAAAAACTCAAGCAGAAACACAAAAACTCATGCAATCAAATCTATAAAAACGAATTGTTTGTGTATGACTATGAAAACAGCTAAGTTTCTACGCGTTTTATTGACCTGCAGAACTCGCTTGGGCAAATTGCGATCATCTTCTTCCGTAATCTGGGTACGGTATGTGGGTCGCTCAAATACGGGCGGATTGTCATTGACATCCTTGACATGGATTATCACCGTGGTGTAGTTCTCCTTGAGATTATCGGAGGCAGCCAAACGCAATTCGTACTGCACAAAGGAATTTGTTAATTATATTTATGAATGAAAATGTTGCATAATTAAATTTTAATTCTCAATAACAAATATTTGCATGTCCGCAGAACTCCTGCAACGGCCTGCAATTGTTCAAATTGAAATTCAATTAATGCTACGTATTCTGTACAATTTGACTTTGACCGCAGTTGTGGCGTGTAACTAAACTTGCTTGAACTTTTCAATATTTAACTAGCCTCGCGGTGTGTGCAGCGTAAATGAAAATTCTAAAGGAAAAGAACTTGCCCGAAAGAGTTTCTTAATGAATTTTATAGTTGCCCCAGCAAAAGGAAATGATGCTGGCATATTAAATTGGCAAGTACGAACTTCACAAGCGGGGGAAAAATGAAAGAAATTTTAAAGTATCACCAAAGGTGATTTTGGAAAATATGAAAAGACGTCAAATCACTGGAACGGAAGGGAATTATTTATAAGACCTTCAAAGAACTAGAGAAAATAAACTGCTGATTGAATAGTTCTAGTACCTACAAATTATGCGAACTTAGTTTTCCGCCTTCCTGATCCTGATCACGGTAAAAAAAGGAAACGGTCGAGATGGTAATGAGTCTGCGGATAAACTGGCCAGGCAAGGCACCAGAGAAAAGCAAGATAGGAATGCCTAGAGTGCCTGTTTTCTTTACTTCCGTGGCCCTCGCTGTAAAAGCGTATGCGGTGTGACAGACACCCAAAATATGCAGTCAATTCAAACACATTCATTGTCTTACTAGTATTTCTGTGACTGAGTATCTTGTGTCATCGGGTGACAAAATTTTGTGTATATGCTTTGGCCCGATACCGCATTTTGTTTTCGTTTTGTGTGTATGTAAACACCAGCAAACATTTTGAATCGGCAAAGACTGTCTGGCGACTCGCCAAGATATTGCATTCTGATCGTCTGTTGGGAGAAAGTGAGCCACTTCGGCGACACTTTTTGAAGAGTTGCAAAAGAGTCTTCTAGAAGTTTCGCATAAGAGCCTTTTAGAAGAGTAGCAATCTCCATGGCGACTTCCAGGAGACTCTTTTCGGAGATTATTTAATCGCCCATCGCCTAAAAGAGTTTTCTGGGAGTCTCCGTGGAGATTGCTAGAACCCAGCAAGCAACATTTGGAAAGTCTGAAAAGAGCCGAGCTTAAGAGCGATTTTGTAGAGAGCACAAAAATTTTAGGGTTTTCCAAGATATTCGGATTAAGCACGGGCTCATAAAAATTTGTCTAACATATTCGGGTTTGTTTGTGAAACCAAAAATTTTGTTTTGGTTGGATGTTTGGCTTCAAGTGCCTAGAAAAGTAACTTGTATGTGTCTTTTAAGAGGTTCTTAAATGCTTCCCTGGGAGGGTAGATTAGACCCGGAAATCTTGCTACGGGCTCTTTTTTGATCACATTATGACGGTGAATGCTCATAAAAAAGCTTCAGAAAAGTGTCAGATCACGCAAATATTGCTTGCTGGGAAGATTAAATCTTCCGAGAATCTTCCCTGCGACTCTCAAAAGATTCAATCTTCTAGCGATCTCCACGGCCACTCCCAGAAGACCCTTTTCGGCAATGGGCGATTCAACAATTGCCCAAATGTTTACAGGGATGGTTTTTGTAATGTCAAAAGAGAGAGAACGGGACATACTCAATCAACACTAAAGTTTTTGCGACCTCTGTTTGCATGAGTATTTGAAATGAGCAACAAGAGTGTCGCGAGTAGCATTGGCACTGCATGAACGAAGCACAAGTATGCCATGCGTAGTGTAAGGACTGCACACATTTTGTTATAGTGGTGGGGACTCCTAGGTGTAAATAATGTCAAGTACTTGTAGTTGGAGTGCACCGCTGCAGATCAATGGCTACTTACAAGCTTCCAATAGAAAAGACGAAACTCGCAGTGGAAAAGCATTTGCTTTTCAGATTACGGAAAAGAACTCATAGAGTTTCTGATAACCCAACAGTCACTGTCTTATTGGAGGATCTAAACAAGAGGAGTAAACAGTACTAAAGCTTCTCTATCACTCTTCAGCTTTGAGTAGAAAGAAACTTAGGATACTTGTTAATCCAAGCTAGAGAACCTAGCTGTACTTTAGTTAGTTCTGTCCACAAAATGGTTCAGTAACCGAGGACTGAAAGTGTTTACAGGGAATACATATGGCATCTTGCCCTAACCTACCATTAGAAATGTAATGTTACTACCATCCATAGCTAATTGAAATCTACACTAAGAAGAAGTGAAGACGTGCACAAGAAATTTGCTCATGTATCAAGAATTTTCATTAATACCGCACTTCTGACATTGAAAATTCATGATCCAACAATAAAAAAATTTTACATTTTTCTCTGAATGTATGGTAAATCGATAAAGTTAACTATTCCCCTTCAAGCAAGTCTGCAATTCGCACTCTTAGCGAAAGCTTCCAGTTTCAAATCGCCTCGTAACTCGAAATAATCCTGATAATTTCAACCTTTTCCTGATGTCACATTTGCCATGGTCTCTCTATTCCCTCAACCATTTTGTTTATAATTCCACTGGTTTTGCGGTCTTTGAATTTATTTATGCATACTGGATGCAGAAAATCGAAAAAAGTAGGTAAAATCCTAAAAACATTTATTTAAATTTCCCTTTCATCTGGAGTTTAAAACTCCTCACCACAACTGGATTTTTTTTTTTTCTCTTTTTCAATGACATAAACAAATCTCACAGTTGACTAAACCCAACGCGCTTATGTCATAAATAAAGCCTCCCTTCTGCCCACACAACCCTCTAAAATATGCGTAATAAGAACAACAAGAACTGTGAAAAAATGTGTGTCGATTACAGCGAAATAAGGAAAAGACAACTCCCAGGAAACACTTACCCTGCGTCGCGTCTCATAATCCAAAGCTCCGGCCACATAAATGGCACCCGTCATGTTTTTTACCGCAAAAGCGCCGCCAATGTTGCCGCTGGTAATTTCATAGCGTATACGTGAGGCTGTAATTGAGAATTCATATTTGTACGTTGGTTAATTTACATATGTGTCTGTGTGTGTGTGGTGTACTTACACTCGTCGTGATCCTTGGCGGTTACAGTAAGCACTGTATGCTGAATATCCTCATTCTCATCCACTTCGGCCTCATACAGCGATTTGTCGAAATAGGGCGGATTATCGTTTTTATCGGCAATGCCAATGCGTATGAATTTGGTGACTGTTTTGTGGGAATGAAAGAGAGAGAAACGGAAAAAGTTAGAGCAAGTTTTTGGTGCTTCAATGACTATGCTGAAAAGTATGCAATTATCACGTACTAGAAGCATGAATGAATGAATTTTTGGTTGCTCCTAAGAAAAAAAAGAAAAGTTTTTCAGACAACGACGACTCAACAATTTGACGCCTCTTATTATGGTAGAGGCGACAATCTTTTGAGTATGGGAAATGCTGGTTGAATTTGCCTTTTGAATATTTAATCAACTACGAGGGCAGTTTGTAAGGTTAGTAATAATTTTTCAGTTCTTGTAATCAAGAGCAAACTGAGCTTAAGCTAACTCAAGTCGGCTAAAACTTGCTAGCTTAACAAATACTCACTAAAAGTGATTATGGTCGGGTTTCAGAAATCGAGCAACTCAGGTAGAACAGGGATGCCCTCAGCCACCCTATGGCTGCGTAGTAACCAACACAAATGAAGAAAATAATATTGAAGCAATAACGACCACAAGAAAATGAACCGAGCAAGCAAAGTCCGGAGGGCCCCAAATTATGTGTCTCGAAAAAAGTCGAGCGTTTTTGGAGTAAATCCCTAAATTTGAGGATTTTTGGAGCATATTCAGTGCTCTAAAAGCACGGGATCTTATGTCACAGCAGTTATGTCTGAGTATTTTTGGAGTTAAGGTGGAAAGCACTTAAATCTGTGTCAGAAAAAGCTCAGAAATCTTCCACATTAAGTGCGACCGTTTTCATAGGAAAAATCGCTCATTCCGGACTGTTTTTTTGTGCACATTATAACGGTGAATGCTTATAAAAATGAAAACGCACATATTGCTTCCAAGGAAAAAGAAAACCAGTTATTGCCTGCAACTCTTGGCTGTCTGATGTACTCGCAAACGCATGCGTATTGTGAGACGCACTAGAATTAGTACGTCATACAGAGTGTCACATTTCAGTGCCACAGTCACAGCTCCATTTGAATTCGACACTGTGACACTAAAATGTGACACTCTGTGAAGCAGTATAAACCCAGCGTTAGTCATAATGCATTCCTAAGTCACAGGCGCAGTCACCATTACGAACCAGTTCCGTTACCTATCCAGTTCCGTTACCTATCGGCCAACGATGAAACATTCCTAAGTCACAGGCGCAGTCACCATCACGAACCAGTTCCAGTTCACCGCAATGTGTCATCACTAACCCACCCACTCTGGTCACACAGTTTGGAGTTTCCGGGAAACCACGATAGCTGCCACATTTTTGGGCGAGAAAGCGAGAGGTTGTGTGCGCGGAATTCTAAGTCGAAGAAGAGAAGCTAAGTCGAAGCAGGCAATGCGAACCACATGTGGCGCGCATCCAAGCAAGGAACCCAGGCGAATACAACGAGAGACACGGTGAACTGGAGGCGGCGGCGGCTGCAGGTGTTACCCCCGCCCACAGGGAAAACGTGGTAAGCTGGCCGTAGGGTTTCTGTTTAGGCGATCTTTACCTTTGTGAAAATAACACTCGGTGCGGCATTTCCATTGAAAACACGAGAAGAATAAAACCCAGAATATAGAAAAACTGAACCACCTGTCTGGCTACTTGCTTTTAATTTTTCAAGCGTGAGGCTGAACCCGGGTGCTGGGCCTTCCCTCAGCTGATCGTGGTTGTACTTCTCACAGACTGCAAATGCAAAGTCTTCGTCTTCCAGTATGCTTGCCAGGTCGTCACCTGAAGTATATTCGGCACAGTTTCACTTTCTTGACAGACATTTCTAGGGCACATGGTCCAGGTTTTCACCTTCCATGTGGCTCTGCTAGCCCTAAGCATAGTTCCCAGTCTTCGCCTTCCAATATGCTGGACAGGTAGTCACCTGCAGTATATGGGGTTTCTAGGGTTCCTGGACCAGGTTGTCACCTTACATGACGCACTCATAGTTTCTAAGCCAAGTACACAATCTTCATCTTCCGATAAGCTAGCCAGGTAATCACCTGTAGTATATGAGGCATAGTTTCTCTTCCTTTGGCAGACCTTTTTTGGAGCACATGGTATAGGATTTCTCCTTAAGTGTTGTTCTCGTAGTTCTAAAGCAGAGTACAACGTCTTCGAATGCCAAAGTGCTGGCCAGGTGGTCAACTACAGTAGGGGTGGCATAGTTTCACTCGCTCTGGTAGCTTTTCTCAGAGCGCATGACCCAAGATTTCCTCATACCTGTGACTCGGGCCATTCCCACTTTTCCCAAGTCATGTAAATGGACCCCTAGACTAGGCCTTCGTCTTCCGGGGATTTCCATGCTCATATTTCCTTTAGAAAATCCTAATGGAGCTTCTTTTCTATATTGGTAGTAACATTTCGGGTCAGCTTTAACAACCTTTTCTTGATCCCTCATCTCTATGCCCCTATGTCCCAGCACCTTCAATAAATTAAGTTTGTAAGTGATCCAGGCTAGACTGAGACCGACCCCAGCCAAAGAGACACTTGCTTTAAGTTGATGCGTTAAATATTGCAAGAGGCATTGGAGAGAAATGGTATAGAGGCACGAAGAGAGATATACAAACAAATTGCTGTTGCAATTTCGTTATGCGTGAGTCCTATACGCGCGGCAATGCGGACGGCGCGTGTAGGCTGCGGGGATTCTGCTGTAGAGAGTCCCTAGTAAGAATGAAGCAGTTCCTTGCTTAATGTTGAACGTTGAAATTCACGGGGCTGTCCGCTTTCAATAACTGGCAAAAGCAACTCCATATTTGATGAAGTCTGCGGTTGAGCCCCAGGGCTGAAAAGGTTAAGGTTTCTCGCTATGGCAACAAATCGAAAATACACGCAGCAAGACCTGCTGAGTGAATAGAAGCTGTGCAATGCGTTACCTCTAACTAGTTAAGTGACGCTTGAAATTCATCAATCAGCCCCCCGTAGGAAAAATCTTAAATGAATATCATTTAAGTAATGTCACATTTAATATATTTTCAATACACAAATTCCTCTAGATGTACGCCAAACTCCAGCAAACAACCTTTGAGGTTTCAACTGTTTCCTTCTTAAGCCAAGCAAATGAATATCAAATTGTCTTTGATTTCCACTTGAGCTGAGCCAACAAAATATCAGGCATTGTCTGGTTGATAATTTAATATGCAATTGCTTTCAAATTGCAGTCGAGCAACATCAAGCGCACTTAGTTACACAATAGTTACGTTGACAACCCAGGAAAGTGCAAATACCAAAGGGCCAGACAACACCCACACAACACATACGACTAAACTCTGTAAGTGTAAGTAAATTACATATATCATTTATAATTGCACGAAATAATAGCAAGAAACCTGGTTAGCTTTAATTAAATTAATCCAGAAACTTGACCAACTAAAAGATTTTCCTAACGCACACTTACAGCAGATGTGCACAGAAACGGATCCAGGGGCCAAGTGTCCTGCCTCTTAAGCAAAACTTTCACTACAAATCAGCAAATTTGCTGAAAGCCTCTCACCGCACCATCCCCTTAGCCGCATTTTGTGTTTATCTTTGGCGAAAATTATGCACATTTAGTTTTAGCAGGTTGACAACTCCTGTGTGCGATAAGTCCTCACCCCGGCCCGCCTCCCGCTTGAATTAACAAATGTTTGAGACAATTTTCGGTATGGAATTTATGGCAAAACATTGCTAATTGCCAACTGAGCTGCCTGCATTTGGGGACCATGTGACGACATTTTAATTAAAACTTGTGTGCAAATTCATGTTGCTGACTTGTTTTAAATGCAAATTGCTTGCCAGTGCACATATTAATTCAAAATGCATAAAGCAATGAGTCTGTGCTAATCTGCAAATAAATCTTAAGTTATACACTTTGTTTATGTCTCTCAAAAGAGTGTCATTCTTCTACTGCATTCAAAAGAAGAGAAAAAACGAACTAAATTGGTGATAACTAACAGAAACACTGAGCTTATCGTTAGGAACTGATAAATAGGGATCAGAGAACAGCAACGAGCCGCCACGAGTACACTCGCTCAGCGCTCAAGGCTTGTCAAACTCGAGTGTGCCCCTCCGTACAGCTTCGATACTCACTGTTGCAGTCAGGTAAACTCGATAACTCCCGGTCCAGCACACCCAAAAAAAAAAAACTTAAACCGAAAGATAAAAACCCCCCAGCAACCCCACACCCCACCCAAAACAACAACCACCAGTACAATGAGGCCAAATGGGTACACACACATAAGCACAGACTTCTGATTTTTTGTGTCGGTTCTTAAACTTATGCTGTCTTGGAATTCTTTACCAGTTATAGCGCTCTTGCCATGAGAGGGCATCTGATGATTTGGAGTCAATGGACAAAGTTTATTAAGAATAAAATAGGTGGTGTGAAAATAACCCATCACCTTGAGGCGGCTACAGAACTCCAGATTGAAAACCATAAAGGTCATTAAAAAAGTCTCTTGGAGATATTGTTGAAAGCTTACTTTGTGGTTACAACAAGTTTGAGTCTCCTGCCTTTTAAAGTCTACCCTTAAAGTACCCTTCAAAAGTCAAAGCCTTATAAAGTTTCCAGGGAAACTGAGAAAGTGGTGCTGCGTTATTCACGTGTGAGTAAACAAAAACTAGCTGCTCACTGAACTGAACAAGTAGATTTTAAATTGAGCATTTCTGTTCAGAGACGCTTGCTCAGTGATTCTTGCTCAGTTACTCTCGTTTTCTGACTCTTGTGCAGTCACTCTTATGCGGTCTCTTTTGTGCAGTCGCTTTTGCGCAGCCAATCTTTCAGTGACTCTTGATCTGCGATTGATGTTCAATGACTCTGGTTCAGTATCGCTTGTTAAGTGACTTTTGTTCAGGGATTTATATTCACTTACTTTCGTTCAGTACAAGAGGTTGTACGGCGACTCTTGTTCTTTGACTTGTTCAGTGTCTCTAACAATGACCCTTGTTCAGTGACTCTTGTTCACTGACTCTTGTGCAGTCACTCTTGTGCAGACTCTTTTGTAAAGTCACTTTTTTGCAGCAATCTGGTTCGTGACGCTTGTTCTGTGATAGATGTTCAATGATTCTTGTTCGGCAGTTACTGTGCAGTTACTCTAGTGCAAGCTCTTTTGTGCAGTCACTTATGCGTAGTTGAACTTGTTCAGTGAGTCTTGTTCAGTGATTGATGTTCAATGACTTTTGTTCAGTATCTCTTGTTAAGTGACTCTTGTTCAGTGACTCTTGTTTAGCGACTTTTATTCACAAACTTTCGTGCAGTTCCTCTAGTTCGGTGACTTTCGTTCTGTGACTATTGTTGAGTATCTCTAAACAAGTCCCTTGTTCACTGACTCTTGTGCAGACTCTATTGTGCAGTTAATCTTGTTCAGTTACGCTTGTTCAGTGACTCTTGCATAGTTACTCTTGTTCTCTGACTCTTGCGTTTTCTCTTTTGGACAGTCACTTTTGCGCAGTTAATTTTGTTCAATGGCTCTTGTTCAGAAAATCTTTTTAAGTAACTCTTGTTCAGTGACTTCTATTCACAAACTTTCGTTCATTGCCCCCTGTTCGGTGACACTTGTTCTGTAACTGTTGTTCTGTGTCTTCACACATGTCACTTGTTTAGTGTCTCTTGTGCAGTCACACTTCTTAAGTTACTTTTGTGCAGTGGCTATTGTTCAATGACTCTTGCTCATTACTAGCTCATTTCTATTGATTAGTCACTCTTGGTCAGTGACTCTCATTATAACTTCCTTCAAAACGTTATTTTACGGGAAACATTGCATTATTTTTACTCAACATTAACAACAAGCCTTTAATTTAAGGCAACCTCCTTAAAGCGCCCACCCGCAAAGAGTTGTACAAAAAAAAGAGACCCCCCAAAAAATTTCATTCAGAGGATGCTTTCATGTTTCTTTTGAAGCTTCTCAAAAAGTCAAAGTCCTTCACTGGCATGTGGCAAAAATCTGCGTCAAATATCACAGAGGCCACATGAAATTTTCATAACTTAAGCGTCAGCCTTCAATAAAAATTGCGTTAAAAAGTCGATATACAAATTGAATTTTGATGTAATAAAGTCAGCAAAAAAAACATGTTGAAGATTTTAATGAAAAAAAATATGCATGACCCGAACAATGCGGAAAATTATGCAACATGGAAGGAAAAAGGGGGGGGATGAATGGAAATTAAATGCATATATATGCATAACAGTTAATGCGCCTGCATGTCTGATGGGCGTGGCCTTTGTCACAACATGCAGCGATTAATTAAAGAGCAGCACCATAATTTTTAAAACCAACAAAGATAACGGAGAAATGCATTAAAAGCTTAAGTTCTGTTGTGGTGCGATGATGGAAGACAACAAAAAATCAACAGCAGCAGAAGCAAATAGGCAATGCGATTCAGGCATAGTTTCAGGGATTTTGAAACTTTTTTTATTTACTTCTCTAAAATAAACTGATGGACGTAGTAAAGCCTTACGGAACAGCGGATAATGGTAAAACTGGTCCTGTTAAACTGAAGTCCTGAAGTGCAGATGATTTTGCTTCGAGAAGTCACCCTTAAAAAACCGGATTAGTTTTCACAAACCAGAAACAAAGGAAAAGACAAAGCAAGAGAATTTTCCCCAAAAGGAAAAAACGGTCAAAGATGATTCAATTGTAAATCACAAGACGAATAATCCTAATCTTTGGATAAATTAATGACAATTAATGGCATGCCATTATAGCAGACGAAAATAAAAACTTTCACACCGAAAACGCACCAGCACATCGACCATTGCCGTGGCTTCTACAAATCGCAATTGACCTAAAAACGATCCACTTCCCATACGATATGTTATTCTTAGTTTTAAGTCCCTTGAAGCCTGTGAAAGATATTTTAAAGAAATCACTTTTTTTTACATTTTCGCTGGCCCATCTATCTTCCCCACTCCAACAGCCAATAAGTGCTTTTTTTTGAGAAATTATTTGGTCCTTCGAGCCGGACAATAACCAGATACCAATGTTTCTGTTATCCAGCGGTGGGCTGAAAAATATAGCGAAATACTTGGAAACAAGCCATCGCCCTGACAATTAGATTCTACAATTAAACACACTAGTTTTCTTACTCTACTTACCATTTTCGAACTATTTCACCTGCAAAACATTCTCAGTTCTAAGTTGACAAAGTTTTCTTCAGCGTTGAAAGACACAATTTAATGCTTGAGTGCCCCCGAAGAGGGGACAGCTGAAACTCAGTTTACCAGCACTCACTTTTTGAGTTCCGCTGGCATCTTAAATGCCAGGCACGCATTGCGGTGGCGGAGGGAGAGGGCGAAATAAACTTCTCTTCGCCAGCTTCCTTTTCTAATGGATAGTGTAACCAATCAAGGAACATATGCCTGGACCATAAGCCAAAATGTTCGACATGTTTACAGAGTTCGATTGGCTAAGCGAAAGATGCTATTAAAAGTTTGCTGGCCAAGTTTTCGCACATAATTTAAACTATGACATGGGGTAAGTCGCCAAGAGTAGAAGTACGCACCCCGAGCAACAGTGGCAACAGCAGCAGGTGTGTGTGTGTGTGGTAAGTTTCCTGATGATATAGCACTTTTGTGTATAGCGAACACATTTTTCAAACTAAGCGAAACTCAATTTAAGTGAAACTGAACCTGACTGCAAATTGTCAACAAATTCTGCCCATTTATTATGCAACTGTTGGCCTGCATAAATTTTCAGGCATAAACAAGTCAAGTGCAAGATGGAACAGAATTATGACCATTATGGCCATTTGGTAATTGTACATTCCCAGCATCAGCAAAACAACAATGATAACCATTTTCGAAGCTGGCAACATGTTGTTGCCTTGTTTTCTGCCCCGTTTGGTGGCCTGACAACAGCAGGCACTAGAAACCAGGAGCCTCTGTCCAAATGGCAGAAACCGCAGAGCGCTGAAAACCTCAAGATTCGTTTCCTTTTTTTTTGTGGGCCACAATGTTATTATCCGGCGGCGTGTTGCACGTTGCCATTTCTGTTGTCATTTAAGACACCAATTTTTCTACTTTTGGCCAGGCCAGAGGAAATTGGAAAAACTCAAAGCTAAAATTCTAGCAAAGAAGTCCGAAATTTGCGAAATGACGGGGCTGGTTTGCAAATTGCAGGACTGGCTGTTGCACCTCAATGTGGATTGTTTTGCCCGAAATAGAATAGCAAGGGAAAATCAAAGCTCTGTGCATAAACTGGGAATACTAGGGCTCTTTTTAGGTTATTACGTGGCCTACTTTTAGGTTAGTATGAAAAATGTCATTTGCAAAATAAATCATTGAAAAAAAATCCATTACATATGTGACAGGAAAGGCAGGCCTTAAAAATGCATTTCTACATCATTAATCAAGGAGCAAGCTGAGCAAGACTGAGGTCAACTCTTAAGATGAATTTGTTAAATTTGTTTCTTAGATTTGAAAAGTCCGACAAGAGCACGACAGCTCATAAAAAACCTAAAAAATATGGAAATGGTTGAAATTCACGGGATAAGATATGCTATATAGAAATGTCGATATTTTTGTTGAAAAAAACCGAAATATCATTCTTGAATATTTACCGACGCGATATATTAGATATCGAATATTTTTGAATGATATTTTTGCACCGCTGTGGCATTAACGAATTCCTTAACTCTTCGTAGTGAGCACACGCCACCAGACCAACCACCAGACAAGTATTTGCCTAACGAATTTTGTATGGGTATGTCCGGAAAACGTGCTGATCGGTACGACCCTGCATTACCAGTCGTTAGTGTGGTGATGGGTGCACACTATAGTTCAAGTACTAAACTAGCGGGGTGATGCATTACGCTAAGTACGCGACTGACGCTCAGTGATGCATTAGATCGTTAGGCCTGGTAGTGCCTTGACACCAGCTGAACTACTGGGTAGTTTTTCGACCGATCATTCCAATGGGAGGTGTAAGATATAGTCATACGATTCGGTCGCTTCCGATATATTAGCAGCGTGCAGTAAAAAGAAGACTCTGTGCAAAATTTCTGCTCGATAGCTTTAAAACTGAGAGACTAGTTTGCGTAGAAACAAGCAGACGGACAGGGCTAAATCAACTCAGCTCGTCGTCTTGATCAAGAATATATATAGTTTATGGGGTCGGAAATGAATATTTCCATGCGATACAAACTTTTGGGCAAAATTATAATACAAGGGTATAAAAAGATACAAGCTCGAAAATTTTGAAAGTCCTGAAAAGCGTTTATCAATCCGAAAAGGCAAATTTCAATTAAATATTCCTGAATCGAGATTGAAATGAGTTCGGATGTCCTATGTCAAAGCGAAAGAAACCGAGAGCAATTCTATGAGGCTTAATGGGTACACATTAGCGTTTAATTTTTTCCATTGGTTTTTGCTTTTATGATTGGAATTCCCAAACAGTCATAGCAATGCTGGTATGAGGAGGAAGCTAAAGTTTATTAAAAATATATCTAGAGCCAGGGGTATGCGAACCAATAATGACCATGAGACGGGAAGAACTGATTTGAAAATCAAAAAAGTAGTTAAATATGTAACATAAAGTTTGAATATAGAGATTAAGTCAATCTCGGTCATCTTTGAATCAATCCTTTTTCGGATTGAATGCTCTGCGAATATCGAGCTCAATTCAATCTCGAGCTTGCACCAAGCCGACTTTAAAATCAAATTAAGTACAAATATTGAGCTTTTTTCAATATCGAGCCTTTTGGATTTGATCCAACTAAGGAATAAAGTCGAGTTCGGATAACAAGCTAAAATCAAGCCCATATGTGATAAAGTCGGGATCAAGACAAGAGTTCTTGGATTTAAACCAAATTTAATCCCTGATATCTTTGATTTTTTTCTGGTACTGTGTGTGTTTCGACTGCGCTGCTGTTGAGAGTTTTGCCTATGCGCAGTACATAGCGAAGCGCCGGCCTCTGGTCAAAACATTTGTTAAGCAAATCGAACCACAAAAAGATTTGACCTGTGCTACAAGTGTTTCCAACTGGATCAAGACACTTTTCTTTTCGGATTCTCCGCCCTTCGACACAGAAATCTCTCGAGAGATCTTTCAAAAAAATCCGTCGGTGCCACAGAACTTCGAGAGATTTCGTTTTCTTTTTCGAAAGTCTAGTTAAGAGGTGAGTGTATAAGATAATGGTTCAACTACAAAAACAGTGTCAAATCGCGTAGGTTCGTGAAGTCGATTTGGTTTGGTTTGCGTATTGGCTGCTTTGTGTATTTGTTGGTTTGCCAAAATCTCCACACAAAATACGATATGTTTCTGTTGCACCTAAGAATTGGTTTTCGGTTGGAATGTGGTTGGACGAGGTTTCTGTGCCACCCCCGATAATGTTTTTTCTAAATTGGTTTAGGTAAAGGCAGGTAGAGATTCAGTGTTCTGGGCTGAAACATTCCTTTGGATTAAGAATTACTAATCTCGTCAAAAAAACATAAAAAAAAAATACAAAACAAATTGCAATAATGTTTGGTTTTAGATGTTGTTGCTACACCCAGAAAAAAAACGATAGTTTGATCTTGAATTAAGTAAAACGGTGTCGATAGTACGTTAAGTACAAAAATACTTGATCCAAGCTAAAATCTCTTGGATCAAGTACGATTTTTTCAATCCCAAAATACTTGATTTAAGAGATTAATTAAGTACATTTCGTAATTCATAATGGGATGTAATGGCCTTAAGTCAAACCCGATTAACTCTCAAAATAAGTACAAAATGTTCTTTCTCAAATTCCAGTAATTTCTAACGACAGCCCAAAAACATTATTGAAAAAAAAATGAGAAATTCAAACAAGTACATAAAGCTTAATTGTAATTTTGTTTTGTGCTTGGTGCCAAGCCGTTCATGCTTTAAAAGAATACAGCCCTTGAAAGCCAATTTTGAGTAAAGGTTTAAGGAAAGCAGTCCCATAATTAATCGGCCTAACAAGGAAGACGCTGAGGGGTGCTTCCCAAAATAAACTAACAAATATTGGTAATAAATAAAATCCTCAAGCCATCGTATCACAAAATTATATCTTGTATTTGTTTTCTTTATCTGCGATAAAAATGTATACAATTTTAAAACAGAACAATTTGGGTTTTATGGCTAGAGAAAACCTCAGAGCACAATGTGTACACGGAAATCACAACACGAAGCGCTGACTGCAACGTGGCCCCGGTTGAACAGGAAATGTGTTGGCCATTAATAGAGCTTAATGTGGCCTGGTCATAAAGACCAGCTAACTGCATGGCCAAGTAGATATCACAATGTGTTGTGAGCGGCTAATGTCAAGGAAACTGATACTGAACGGGAGAAAGGAAGCATCGGCATCTAAATTGTTGCAAAATATTTTATTGCCATTCTTAACCAGTTCTCTCTATCTCCGTCTCACTCTTTGGTTTGTGGGAATCTCGTAAAAATGGTTGAAATGCATTTTGTCGCTTGACTGCAGCTTGGTTGACTGGCAGCTGGTTGGTCCTCTGGTCCTCTGGTGAAAGCACAAATTTATGCCACACACGAGGTGCAACAATGTTGTTGCGGTTTATTTTTTCATTCGTTTGTATTAAATGTACGAGTGAGTCTGTATGATTGTCATGTTTGTGGTTTTTGTGGATTCATTGTGCGATTTACATTTTTCACACCAACGTTTAGATTTGCCCGGAAATGGGCTGTGAAAATGGTCAACTCTTTAATTAGTTAATGTTCCATTAAATTTAATTGACATTCCCCAGGGAAAAATCGACAAGAAAATTTTTGTCACGTTTACTATCTGAAGTTGGGGGAAATTTATGTGTCTTAAATGTGACCCAGGAGTTTTGGAAAATTAATTGAAACTAGACAGAGCGCTGCAGTCAAGTGTTCCAACTATAAATTACCCTGTAACATTAAAGCAAGGAGTATGTCGTCACGATTAAACTGCTAGCGTAATGCGCTTTATTTAGGTTCTTAGTTCGTACTCTAAGTTGTTGTCGCTTGATATAAATTTCTAGTTTTTTCGTTTCTTTTTTGAAGTTTGTGGTTTGTGTGAGGCTTCAAGAATATAAGTATGTACCTTTACATTGCATTTGCACAACTATAGGATACCCTTTCAGGCAGTAATAATGGTTATAGCGTATAAAAAGTATTTTCTCAGCTGCATGAAAAATGGGCACACCTCTCGTTCTCAAAAAATGACTATAAAAAATTGCAAATATAATTGACGAAAAATCAATGCAAAATTTACTTACTGCTTATTTTATTTTGAAATTTCACGAATTCTAAAAGTTTGTTCGTATAAAAATACAGCAGGATTCATATTTATGTATGAATTCTTCTATTAAATATCGTTAGGAATCATTCAAGTGCAAAACTTGTCGATAAACTTTGCCAAAACGGCACGAAGGGAAAAAGAAAATTGTTAAGAAGGGCATGGAAAAAATATGGCGTCTTTGATTTTCACATGATGCCACAGCAAGTAATACATATACATACGAATGTTTGTGTTTGTGTGTGTGACGCATAAATTTATGACACTCCTCGCCAGCTGGAAGGAGGAGGCGAAAGCATTTGTGCAGCAAAGCGTGGCAACTAAAGTCGGCGGAAAAATATTGAATACTATTTATTCGCACAGAGTGACACATTTTCGTGGAGCTAAATAAGTGATAAAGTTGATTTTGATTTTGCCACTCACGCAAATACAACCTCCCCACAACACACATAAGTGCAGTTTAACCCAAATTGCTTCAATGTCAATTTTTATGGCAATTCAAAAGGGTTTTCCATTGTTGCCATTTCAAGCAGCTGCCCAAATATTGCACACTCCACCAGCACAAAGAAAAGCTTCGAAATCGGTTAAGAGACAAATGTGGATGTCAAAAAGGACTCTGTGTTTCTTTTGTAAGTGCTCGATGGAAGCAATAAAATTTCTGTTAAATAAAAAGTAAATACAGAAAATACTTGTAAATGGTTGAAAATGGATTGTGCTTATTTTAACAGCACCTTTCTGGTTAATGAAACTATGCATTAGATATTAACAAATTCCTATACCCCTATTATAATGTACGTAAGGCTACAAATAAAAAGGTATGAATTACTGAAAGTGACATTTCAAGCAGCTTGACTAAGTGATATGCCATAACTGAAGATAACGTTGGCGTAGAATTTGTAACAAGAACCGAGCTCGCCAAAAGAGGTCTCTTTTTAGTCAAAAGTTGTCCTAGGTCACCATGAAAAAGGGAGCCGAACAGTTATTCCACCTTTGCTCTTTGCTCAACCAATAAGAGTTTGATTCGCACTCTTTGTACGTGGATTCGTGAGAAACTTTGATAGGCGGAGACTGCCTTAAAATAGAACACTTGGCTTGTTATGCACGGTTGCTTATACTCAGCTGCTGAGAGACAATCAAAAATATCCCCTTCAAACTGTTATCGTAAGATAGCTTCTTGTATAAATCTCATTTAGAATCATGAAACAGAAAATACGAGTGAAACCTATGAACAAGAAGACCATGATTCTAATTTCGGAATCAACTTTAATAATAATATGTCTTGTAGTTATCTTGCTTAGTTGCAAGAACATGCCTAATTTTGCCAAATTACAGCTCAGTCGGATTTGGCAGAATGTGGTTCCCAAGAGAATGATATTTTGCATACTTCTTTTTACGGGGAAAAGTCACTACATAATTATTTTAGTATGAAGTTAAAAATATGTATGAAATTGTCACTACATTCTTTTTTCATGCGCTTAGAAGGCAAAAAGTCACGTTAACATGAAACCGTGCCTTCTTTGGGCTTGTGCCTTTGTCATGCGTAAGTAACAAGAAAAAACGCAATGAAAAATCCGAGCGATTTCCGAACGCTGCATACTGGGACAGAATGGAAAACTATCCGGCAGAAACTCGAAAAAACAAGGTTGCAATCCTGGAGTATTGAGTGACATAAACAGTGGCCAATAAACCACCGAGCTCGGAAATGTACAAATTTGAAGGTTCCATGAACGGTGCTCGGCAGGAATGGAACTAGCATTGTTGTAATAACTGTACGGAGGCTTTTTTGATTATTTTTAGCTTAACAGCCAGAAGGAAGCATCTCCGACCCGATAAATATTATATGCGCCGTCCGTCTCCGTCCGTCTTTCTGTCTATCCGTCTCCGTAGAACAACGATCTAGATAAGGATAAGGTACATATGGGACTAAGCTTCTTATACTTGCAGGCGATCAGTTTATTTCAATATTAACGCCCCCCCCTCCCCCCGCCAATTGGAAAACGTCAACCCCACAGTTTTACAGATAGAAGGTTCGTACCTTCTGGACATATTTAGTAAATGGGATTCTTTATCGATCAAAGGAATGGTGAAGATCGGATGAACTGTGATGGTCAGCACTTCACAGGTACAGAGTTTGTTATAGTCGGGCTTCTTTCTTGTTGTTCTTTTAATACTCTTGTATGGAGCTACATCAAAAACCTTAATCCTACCCCGTACCAATATTGTCCTCCAGTTAGAGGATTGTTTTTCTTTTTCTCACACCCGATCGGAAAAACATCGCCGATAGTTGGAGCACCAACCTTTAAAACGATACACTATTTAAATTTTTCTTAGTTTTTACCCTCTTCCCAGTCCATAAGTGGGCACCCTCCCACGCGATCGGAAATGTTGCCGATGAAATAAGAGCCCCCCATCCAAAAAAAACCCCACTGTTTTAGAATACCCCCCCAAAGCGGCCCCCTCCCCCGACGGAAAAATTGCAACTTGAGCGCCAAAACCATAAACCTCCTTTGATTTTGTGTTTAATTTTACCCCCCTCCCCCTCTATAAGTTGGCCCCTTCCCCCTGATCGGAAAGCATGGCCAAAAAGAAATTAGCACCCAAAACCCGTATTGATTGACACGCAGCCAAACGTCGTTGATTGGCAGTTTTCCACGTCCCAGTGTGCGCTGGTTTCTTCTCAGGCAGCAACCTAACTGACCGTCCCTTCTCTACGTTGTGTTTTTGGCACCTATTAAAAGTGGAGCCGACACACAGCCAAGAAGAAATATAATAAGAGACACGAAGTTAAAAAACAGGTTATCGGTCCTCCCCAAACCGAATAGTATGGGCAGGTGACACAGCCCCGGCTTGCAAGTTACACAGCCCCAGGGCCACCGAGCCCTCTCAATCTCTGCTCTGCGCCTAATTTTAGGACAGAGAGGGACCTACAGTTTAACGCGTCCGAACGAGTTTGAAAGCTTTTCACATCTAATTACTACAAAGCTGGCGTCAACAGCAAAGAGGTTGCCGGCGTAAAGTTTATTCAAGAAAACTTTCTTATTTCCGGACGAACCCACACCCGCACCGGCGCGCCTCCGCTGCATTACTATTATATAAAGTTATAATTCTTGATCGCTCACATCCGGTCGTTAAGCCACTTCGTCGTCTGTCTATGACAAACAGTCCGGATCTAAGATAAGGTTCATGTATGGGACATATACTTCTTATACTTGCAGGCAGGTCAAGTTTATTTTAAATTTTGGCCACGCCCCCTCCGGCGTCCTCGATTTGGAAAAATCGTCATATCTCCCACAGTTTTATGGGTAGAAGGTTCGTGACAAAGACTTGGTTAAGATTGGATGAACGATAGTCAAGTTATAAGGAAAACAAACAAGCCGAAACCGCGATGGGCAGCAATTAACACAAGCTTTGTGAGGTACAGAGTATATTATAGTTGGGCTTGTCTTTAATTGAGGACCTTAAAGCTTTTAAAATTCTGACTGTATTTTCATGTGTCTACTTCTCTATTCCACACTTTTGCCCAGTTATGGGCAAGTTATGCAAAAACGCTCAAATGTCAAAAGGGGAAAACTAAAACACTCACACATGCACGCACACGACCATTTCCGTGCCACCCCGAAAAGTAGACCAAATATTGAAAGCAAAATATTTTCCAACAAACAAACAAACATAAAAAATTTGAACTCTGCTGCGCTTCGCATTGTTAAACAAATAAGTTGCCAGTATCATAGAAATCCAGGTACCCATATCTGCGTAGCCTTCCGTTTCGATACATGCCACATGCCATAAATATGGGCAGGAAAAGGATTTTTGTTGTGTTAGATTTAAATTTCGTTTTAGTTTCAAATGGAACTAAACTATGTTTTGCCATCCAAACACTTGAACTGAAATTGAAAATGTCTGCTTGGCGATGACAACACAAAATAAACAATTTTGTAATAAAGAATATTTATAGTTGGATGAGGTGGCAGTAGTGCCAGCCTAACAGCAATGAGTTTGCGGCCATAAAAGCCAAAACAGTGTGCAGCACCAGCTGCTGCCATTAGAGAAGAAGTAAAAACCACAGTTGTCCGCCAGCCCTGCAGACTTTTATGAACCTGCTCTGCCGATACAGAGATCCTGGTTTATTCTATCTACATTTGAAGCACATTTCAATGGTTTTTATGGCAAGAAGCAACAACATCAATCAAATGGAAAATATTATTGACAAAACATGCGTCTGCCATGCCCGATGTCTTTCTGTGTGACAAAGCAGAAAAGCCAACAAAAACTTGCCAAAATAAGCAATTTGTGGGCGTGCGGTCTACAGTTTTAATGATACAACTACGTAATAGTTTGATAAATTGCACTCGAAATTTGATTGATGCCTTGGAGGCGTCTGCTTTTTATCTATGTACAAGTCGTCACGCGTGCTCAGCACTCGGCACGCGTCGGTGCATAAATCAATGTAATTAATGTGCTGCTCCGTCTTGACGCCTAATGGCAATTCGAGTACAATAATTATCGACATTTGTTGGCTTTGCCCAGAGTCAAGGTCGAGTGGGGCTGGCGCAGAGGCAGCAGACAGAAGCCCCAAAAAATAATAGGAATTTATATTAATAGCATTCTAATTTGTAGCCAGTTTGTCTCTATTACCAACTCAAAATAACGTGGGGTGAGGGTTAATTGTCTTGGAACAGATATTTAGATTGAAATTTACATGAGTTGTCGGAATATTTGTTCAATTTGCAAAACTGTTGAAAAAAATCAATGTAATTTTCTTAAGCAGGGGACGGCAAAGTTTGCAGAGAAGTTGCCAGTGGCAACTTATAATCGGAGTTTCCCAATGTTTCCTTGCATCACGGCAGAGCTTTGTGCTTTTTTTTCCATGTGTCAACAGTTTTTGCTGTTAAGTTACAACTATTTGTTTTTGCCATTTGTCATTTAAGCCAAGGCGCACAGAAAGTTGCTCTTATAATTTTGCTTATTTTGTAAGCAGCTTAAACTTATCCACGAATAAAGAGAAAACTGCCAACAGCATTAAGTCTCAGCATCAAAGTAATTAAAAGCTTCTTTTTTTAGATATTCTGACGTTAAGCCAAAAAGCATCACAATTCTTAGTACCAACCTGAAGTGCGGTTTGTAGTTTTATTTTCCAAGGGAAAGTGACATAATTACCTGCAAAGAAATGTGGAAAAAACAAAAATAAGTTTAATAAGAACAAGAAAAAGGGGACTAAGGAAATTAAGTTAAAGCTTGGAAATTATTTTTTTTATAATCTATTACAGGGGTACCAATTCATTTGACAAAAATCATTTGCCAAACAACAACAACCCCCAGATTGAGAGGAGAAACACCCCACTTAAATAAGGAAACGGAGTGGGTTGTCGATAATTTCCGAAAATTCACAAAATTAACATTTTATATATCAAGTCTTCTAAATGTCGATATATCGATAAATCGTTATTTTCTAAGACCTTCTAAAATCACTGAAAAAAATTTAAAAGAACATTTAAACATTTACATTTGGAAGAAGCGTTGGTGGAACTGTTTTATACCCTAAACGGTTCTGAAAAGGGCTTTAATTTTGAGAATTAAAACTTAAAACTAGTGGAAAGCTATCTTTAGCAATTTAGTTTTCTCTACAAACACTGCTAGTTGAGTGATTTCCCAAGCTGACCAAAGATGGCGCCTCTATTGTGGCCAAGTGGCAGCTCTGGACACACTTATCATCGCAACCACGAGCCATATAACGATAACCTGTCGCATCCATGAATTGTCATCTCAAACAGTATCTTTAGAGTAACTCGTGCCAGCGGCCTTGGGCTGGCGGCAGATTAAACAAATTATAATACACAATTTAAGTTTATCCTTGTATGATTGTCCCCCAACCGGCCGCCTGATTTCACGCGCGAAGGAGTCAGCCATATTAACCAATGTATTGCTAGGAACTCAAAATTTGGTCTGTAGGTTGGTATCACGGAGACGGATATTTAGCTGGTTCAGAAACGGTTTCGAAGCAGTTCAAAAATGGAACCGGTTCAAATGTTGTAGGCTGGTACTATGAAGTTCGATATTCTCGCGGCTCCGTACTATCCATGCTGAACCACTACAAATGTGGTTCAGGCCCACATTTATAGATTAGAAAAGTGGTCTAAAGGCTTATAATGTGGGAGTTAGACGACTTCCAAAATTTAAGCTATAATATATAGTTTGATATTTTCTGTATCTAAAATTTGGTTCGAACAAGTTAGGACGAGTTTAAATGTTAATATCGACTTGCACCTATTTAAAAACAAGAAACATTTTCTAAAAATGCAAAAATGCATAAACTTACTCATTCAATATTGGTGACCCTCGACTACGAACTCGCCATTTTCTCCATCAACTCCCAAATGAATCGCAGCCGCAGCCAACGGAAATTCCACGGAAATTGTTAAGCTCAACTGGCGCTCAGCAGGATTGAACGACAACGAGCCAACTAAAACCGAAGAGCTCGGCAAGATGAAAACATGGACATCTTCATATTTGGCAGGATTCACCAGCCGAACACGCTTCTCACGTCGAGACAACGTTGCCATTGTCATTGGCATTGCTGCAGTTCAGCAGCAGCCCCCATTAATTGTTCAGCATGCACGGAACCAGTTAGCCCTGTCCAACTTCAACGTGAGATAACCAACGACCACAAGCAACCGGCCATAGCCTCGAGACGCACTTTGCTGCCAGCCTGAGCCCTTCATAAGTTCTCGAACTCAGCAAAAAAGTCCTCACTGAGGTACCAACGATTCTGCTTCAGTCGTGTCTACAACGTGGACGTCTGTGAACCTAAACAACTATAACAAAGTCAAACTGAAGCACCACAAAGTCCTCGACCAGAGGCAACATCAACCTCAACTAAGGCTCCTCAGCCGAGGCACCTCAACGCGAAGCAACATCGATTCGGGTTCAGTCGTTTCTACTATGCCCACGTCAGTAAACCTGAACAACAAATCCCTCAACGTGAGGCAACGCTCTCGACGAGAGTCATACCTCAACTGAGGCTCTTCAACTAAGTCATCTCAGCCGAGGCATCTTTGCCGAGGCATCTCAACCGAGGCAGCTCAACTCGAGGCACCTCATCCGAGGCAGCTCAACGCGAGGCACCTCATTCGAGGCACCTCAACCGAGGCACCTCAACCGAGGCACCTTAACCGAGGCACCTTAACCGAGGCAACTCAACCGAGGCACCTCAACCGAGGCACCTCAAACGAGGCATCTCAAACGAGACGCAAGGCAACTAAAACCAGTCATGTCTACTTCGCGCACGTTTGTGAACCTAAACAACATCAACCGAAGCAACCATCAACCTCGACAAGAGACAACATAATTCCGGCTCAAACGAACTGGATTATCGATCCCCACTCGAAGCAATCCACAACCTCAACGGGTCTGTACTACGGACTCTGCAGTTTTTACAAAACTCATCTATGGACATTCCCTCCCACTACTTGGTCACTGAAAAGGGAGTACTGTGGCAGCTCTGGCCAAGCATCAAGCATCTGCAGTATTAAGTGCGCCGGCGGCCTCAGAGCTGGTCCACAGAATACTCGATTTAAGTAAAGAATAAATTTAGTTAGTGGAACAAAGCACAGACTTTTAACCCACTAAGAACCATTTCGATGACCAGTTATTTAAATGACAGCTATTCTTATTTTCATCAAAACTTCCCAAATGGTGCTGAAGCTGAAATATAAGGTTTGCAAATCTATAAACGCTACTATTGAAAACTTTGAGAAAAAAGCTTTTCGCAATAGAACTTGTTTTTTGACCAATTGTTTCGATTTCAGTCTTATAAGCCTTGCTCCCACTTTACCTTTCGCAAAACTTTAGCGACTTTAAACGGAATTTTGGATCGTTTTCGTTTAGAATTTACTTTTAACGCTTTCTCGAGTGAATGCTGCCCAAATATCTTACAAGACAAAATGGATTGTTTTGCATTTGCCCGAGAAAAGCAAGTTAATTCTTAAGCCAACAGCACGCTCGAGGGTTATTATGTTCAGTATTTAAGGCCGAGCTTATATTATCTTCTAAATGTTTAAATTTTAGCATCTAATTGTGAACCTTTTAGCATTTGCAGTATGTTGAAATCAGCGTGATTTCTCTTTAAACTTAAGTAGTTTTGCAACAAATTTTCTTTAATCTGTACAGGCTTAAGTTTACCACAGTGAATGTGTTATTTTCTTATAGAATTACATGGCAACTGGTTAATCCTTTGAACTTCTCAACTTTTGCCCAACATAACTAAATCCTTTCAGTTTTTTATATATTTGTTTTTTGCTGGCTACAATCTTAACACTTTCGTGAACTTTCGTTTGGAAGCTAAAATTTAAATATGCAAAATATTGAAAGGTTTTTGCGACTGCTGCTGCAGCTCTTGCTGCTGCCATAGAGCAGATAAGCTGCATCTTATGCAAATGTAATTAAAATGCAACAGAGAGCGAGCTGTTTTACAATATTTTATGTTATTCTGGAATCTTTTTTCGTGCCACACTTCATTCCTGGTTGTAGTTGTTGCTGCCATGGCGTTGCTTAGGATCAGGAGGATTTAGTGTGTGTGTGTGTGTGTCTGGGCAAGGACATTTCGCTGGGTCTGGGCAATTTTGTAAATGACCAGCGTAATTTCAAGTTTTAATTAAAACTAATTAAAGTTAATTAAATACATTTTGTAGAACAGTTCCCAGCCATGAAATTGTATAATGAAAACACCTGAACAATACAATAAATGGCTCGTGTCACTCACGGACAAAAAAGTAAACCGAATTGGCTTTTATATAACTGACACAGACATAACTCGGAAATTGGTTCCCTCCTAAGCTGATTACGAAGCACTTTTTTCCCTCAGTTTGTGTATATTTTTTCGTTTTCCTTCTTTCTGACTTTTTTTACCATTGTTTGTCACCTTTGTTGTGGATTTTTTTTTTGTGGGCCAAAGGTTGCCCCTGTACTTTAGTGAAAAAACGTGATTGTTTCACTCAACCATTATATCAATCAAATTCAACAAATACTTCGTTATGCAAACCCGTTTTATGTAATTACAAGTGAAAATTGCTTTTGTCAAATGCAGAAAACAGGAGAAAAAATTGTAAAAAAGTTTACATTTAATTCTCGTTATTTCTGCATTAAAAACCAAAACAAGTTGGACAGCAAATTTCTATCAGCATTTATTTAAATAAATATATCAAATTCCTTTGAATTCCTGTACCTTATGCCAATTGCCTTGAGGGGCACAAGAGTTAAGTAACCAGTAAAATTTGTAAATTAATTTGAATGTTAAGTAAACTTGATATTTTAATGAGAACAACAAACTACAAGTCAAAGACCCCAAGGGGTGTCTTTCCCTGATTTTAATTAAGAATAAGAATTAAATCATATTAAAGGTAGAGCGAGTAGGCGTAGGCAACCAAAAGCTTTGCGGGGTGCATAGCTGTGGTTATTTACCGCAAAAATCAATAAACTCAAGATTAAATCATAAACACTCAATCACACATTCAAAGGTATGTGACTTCAAGTAATTTGGGAATGGGCCAGACCAACCACAACGAAATTCAGTAATCCTCTTTAAAATCTGAAGAAAATTTAAGTGGCAAACTCGTCAATGTATTTCTGGATTCCATTCCGCCCTTTACTCATATTTCGCGTCCAGTTAGTCACAAATTCAATGCCAACCTTAAAAACATTCCCCCCTTTTAGAAAATTTCTCAAGTAAACTCAACCCCACACACACAACCAGCTTCCACTTTCCTTGCATTCTCTATCATAATAATTATTATGATAGACCAAATGCTCATTGTTCTGGTCCACAATGCCAGGAGTGCAATTGTTCCAACATTTTATCTAACGCCCACTCCAGACTCTCGTTTAGCTTTTGCACTTCTTGGCTTGGCTTTTGTCTCCAAGTGGACATTATTGTTTTTGTCTATTCATTTTTCATTTTCCTTTCTTTTTTTTTTTTTTTTTTGTGGCTTAGTTGAACAAAGTTTTTAATCAAAAGAACGGCAACTAATTTAGTTGAAAATTGAACGAAATTTAAGTTGCAGCTGGCTTAGTATTATCAGAGCTTAGCCAAAAGCAGCAGCAAAATCTTACAAATTAGCAAAAGCTTTGGCCAAGGCAAACATTTGCGTGTATATTTTATTGAGCTGACTCCGATTTTCCACTTCCACAGTGAGCACTAAATTTTGTAGGTGGTCCACTGATTGCTACAATACGAGGAGCAGGCACAAAACGAGGTCAGCCTTAACAAACACGCAGGCAAAGTCAAGTCCTATGGACCTAAGCCAAAAGCTACTACTTTTCCTGCACTATCAGCACAAAGTAGGAAAAAAAAAATAACATGAAAATAGAAACACAACACACACACTCACACACAAGCCCAGTTTTTGGCAAGGGATAATGAAATAAGCCACACAATAACAACAACAACAATGGCAACAGCTACTCGAACATATTGAGTGGAAGCTGGACAAACAAATGAACTAAAACTGAACACGTAAGGTAAATAGATTGAAGGTAAAACGAGTGTAAATCAGAGAAAGAGAGAGCTGAGAGTTAATATACTAAGGTCCTTGATACATCTGAACTAAGGACTAAAAAATTAAGGATTATTTATTAAGTAAGGGATTTGGGAAATGATTTACTAAGCTTTTTTCAAATTATTTGAATCGCTTCTCTTTCTTCATTCTAGCAGAATTTTTAGTTGCAGGCGCCTAAGTCTGTCGAATTTTTGCATGGCGACCAAGCATTGTAATAGTTTACTTTTTCCTTTGCCGCATGTCGTGTCACTCCAAAAGCTCCGAGTGTGAATTAATCATTGTGAATGAAAAAGCGTGCAAATTGTGGCTCTGAAGTCCACTGCTTTAACTGTTCATTGGTCTCTGGTGTTGTAAAGTAGCATCTTAGGCAGGGGTAGAACTCAGTCCGTCCAGGCCACTTTGCAGAGATATTTGTAAAGTGCTGAGATCTCTGCGAGTTGAGCATGCGGTTCAAAATAGGTGAGAGGCTTGACCACAATATATTTTTAACTACACATAGTTTAAGTAAGGGGAAGTTCATAAGGAATTTGTCAAAAATAGAGCAGTTCTCCTCGTCTCTTTCTCTCTTATATCTGCGCACTTGCGTGTTTAGTGTAGCATCCTGTCGACAGCACGAGGGAAGAGTTGTGCTTAGGGTATATACCCTGTTCACAACAAAAGCTAATAAGATATATTGGAAAAGCAGAGTGTAGGGAATCTATCCTGTTCACACGAAGAAAACTAGAATAACTTGGCAGACGCTGAGTGTAGGGTATCGACCCTGTTCACCCGAAGACACTGAGCTACCTGGGAAAACTGTGTGTATCATCACCAAATCACCAAATACCTTTGGATAAGCTGAGTGTAGGTTATCTACCCTGTTCATTCAAACATATCTAAGATACCTAGGGAATAGCTGAGTGTAGTGTATTGACCCTGTTCACCCGAACACAACTAGAATAGCTTGGAGGAAAAGGTGAGTGTAGGGTATCGACCCTGTTCACAAGAAAGCGATATAGAAACGTGTGGGAGCAGTTAGAATTACGTTTTCCTTAATGTTTTCGGTATTTGATTCCCTATACCGCACTCCTACACTTGGTCGTTTCTAAATCACTTCTTAAGGCTCGCGGCTCTGACAAGCTTACCCCTTAAATCCTCCCAAGCACGTTGCAAATCGTTTGCTCACTCCGCCGCTGGCCAAAGTCAACTTGTCTCAGGGTGGGCACTGCGTATTGGTCACGTGGTGATGGGCGTCTGTCTTTCGATTTGGGTGCTGGTGCCTCCTGCTGGGTGGCTGTTCGTCTGTTCGTCCTCAGGTTTCCTCGTAATTCTCTTTCGAATGATGTACTGGTGCTTGTCTAAGCTCTCTGCGTGGCCAAGCTGGATCTCTGTGTCTTCCGCATTTTTGATTGCTTCTCAGAACTCGTCTCCCTCACGTCTGGCCGGATGGCCTCCCAAAACTCGAGTCCCCCGCTTTGCACGTCTGGCCGGTTGGCTCGTCAAATCTGAACTCCACGAGAGCTTAGCCGCCGCGTGGCGCGTGGCACAGTCCACCGATCGTCGGCGTCACTCTCTCTTCTTCACCGAATTCGTGGCAGTGTGCCCGTACTCCGAGTCGTGAGTGTGGCGCGTGCCAGGGCTGCCGAGCTACGAATATTTCTTTGGAACTAGTTCCACTTAAAACTCAGGGTAAAATGCTAATAACTTTAAAGCTAGAACTTATGCTTTGAGCCAAGATGTGATTCTTCACAGAATGTCGTGATTGGTACATAATTCATTTAAGGTTAATACCTAGTAGTCGCAATTGTTTTGTGCAAACGTATTGAACACACTTGTTCTCGAGAGCCATTGAACGCACAAACTCCAACTTGACGGCTATTTGACAAGTGACATTTATGCTTTATTAGTGCATCAAAAAGTTTTTGGTGTCAGTTGTTTGCAATCATGGATTGGTGCTCGCTCTAAACTGGCTTTTATAAATGCTGCTAAGAGAAAGGTAAAATCTTTCGCATTGAATGTGTATCGTACCGTGAACGTTTTTGAGAATACTGATGGAACAAAAGACCGCGCGAAGTCCGGCCGTCCGCGCACTGAGCGAACACCACAAGCCGTCGAATCCGTGCAAGATCGAATTCGTCGAAATCCACTGCTCAAGCAGAAAATCTTGTCTCGTGAGATGAATATCACCAAGGACAGCATGTTGCGCTTCATAAAACATGATTTGGAACTCAGTACATTCAAAAGACACACCGACCACTTGCTGACAACAGCATTGAAACAAAATCGCAAGACAAAATCGAAAGCATTGCGTCGCCAGTGCCAAAAAAAATCGTTCGGATTGCAGTCCCTAAACCTTTCTTTTAAGTGTCTTGACATAAGTAGCGAAAATAGCGTTGCCACTAGATGCACAAGTGTCATGCAATAGTTGATCGACCATTTTTTATTTCAGTCATTCAAAATATATTATAGTAATTCGATTTCGTCGAAATTGACGAATCTTCTGTTTTTTAAGCTTGCCAAACAAGGTGAAAAACTAACAGTAGTCCATTAACAGTTGCTAGTTGACAGAAGCAGTGTTGCATTTAAAGTAAAAAAACTGCCCCCATATTTATTTTATATTTTGCACTACAAAAAAATTTACAGCTTTTCTTGGTAACCAACAAAACCACTTACAGCACAGTCAGCACCACAAAAAAGCTGCAATTAATCAGCGGCACGTGCCACGCCCCCTTGACTAGGAATGTCTGTTCCATCGTCAGCACGCACACAAATTATGGCCAAAAGCAGCAGCAACCAAGATAAAAATGCGCATTGCCACTTGCAACGTGTTGCCAGATTGTTAACGTTCCTCTATTTTTTTTTTCGTCGTTCAACTATTTGCTACAGTTGTTGCAACTGTTTTTTTTTTTTTTTTTGTATGTCCTTTTTTTCTTCTGTTTGTTTGGTATTTGTTAAATGGTCAAAGTTTTTTGTTTGTGCAAATTGTTCGAACAAAAACTGTCACTGGAATGACGTTGATGATGATGATAAGAGGGGATGAGGACGATGAGGGAACAATGCCTGGACAGGAAAATTGCCGACAACACTTGTGACACTTTTTGAAAGTAATTAAGTGAAGAGTGGAATTGTTTCAGATTTTTTGTTTTTGTTTTAAATAAAATCTGTGCAATTCAATAAAATGAAAATTTTTATGGAATAATTGTAGCAGCATTTTGTTGAAGTATTTGAACAAATATGTAGCAGAATTATATATGCAGCGCCTTAATTCGAAGCGAGGACACCATTTCAGAACCGAAAATATATTAATTCTCAAAAACCGAAAAACCTTTCTGTGATAAGAAATTCGCCAAAGTAAAAATAAAAAAGTAGCAAAGTCGGTGAACATATATCCTCCGTCGAACATGTATTAGTATATCTAAATGGTCTGAAACTTCTAAATTCAATGTGAAATGGTTTCCAGATTGCGGCAAAGGCTCAAAAAAAATTGATCCGCCTGCAAGTTTAAGTATTATACGTTCCTTACAAACGGCACCTCTAACTCTCATCAATACTGAGAACAGTTATTTTATACAGACAGAAGGAAGGACAGACTTGAAAACGATTGGACCAAATAGGTTACAATTGTTACGCTAAAAGGCAGAAGCAAAACGCTCCAAAGAGGACAAAAAACATTAAAAAAGAAAGGCAATCAATAAACAGCCACTAGCATAACGTGCTCGGAAGTTTAAGAAAACAAGGCGGCTGCCGACTTTTCGTTGATATTTTTTTAATTCAGAATATGAGAAAAACTATTATTTTTTATTTTATAGAATAACTATAAGAATAACTTCTAAAAAAAACGAAGTTTTAACTCACTACACCCCACAATATTTCGAAATGTCAAAAAATCGCTTTTTCCAAAATGACATGAAAAAAACAAAAAAATTTTTCAAAAACTAATGAGCAAACTTACATGCATCTTTTAACTAAAATACAAAATTTGCAGAATTAAAAAACAATGATTTTCGGCGAAGTTATGTTCGAAAAACCTTGCCCCAACTTCCCTACACTAACACACCACACAAAAATCCCGATACAGCACGACATAACACAAACGAATACGTATCTTGCCAACAAAAAACGAAAATTACAGAATTCGCCTCCAGCTAACTAAAGATGATATCGATTTGCATTTCCACAAACATTTCACCACAAAGCAAAAGCCACGAGCGTCGCAGTGTATTCAGCTACTTCTTTATAAGGTCGGAGATGCTTCTTTCTGGTTGTTACATACTCGTACATTTAAACAATCGCAATGTACTCAATGTTTCCTTGTTACAGACTATAATATCAGTTGGGTAACATGTGGTGATTTGAGTCGCTGGGTGTTGTGAGCCAACCGAATATTGGCTCCCAAAAAAATTAATTACAGCTGTTTTTTAAGTCAAGTTTCTCTCCTCTTATTACCTAACTTTTGACCAGCAACTGATCAGTCAACACGTGTCTTAAGTTGGTGAGCCAGAGCTCGATGTTTTCGTTTCAATTTAAAAGTTTTTTTCTTTTCAACATTTTTTTCGGAATTTCAAAAGTAATACTTGGTTTATACTGCGTCACAGAGTGTCACCGTGTCAAATTCTTATGGAGCTGTGACACTGAAATGTGACGCAGTATAAACCAGTATAAACATAAGTGTGAAAGAAATATCTTTGGTCAATTGCCTTTTTGCCCAAAATATGAATTTTTGACCAAGAATATTGTTTTGGACTTGAGGCGTCACTTTGCTAAAAAGTCGGCATGGGCTTCTGAAGGGAGTGTTGCAAAGATGCGCTAAAACACTCCAAAGAGGACAAAAAAAAAGGAAAGGCAAACAAAAGAACAGTCACCAGCAAAACGTGCTCGTTAATAGAAGAAAACAAGACGACTGCCGACTTTTCATTGATATTTTTAATTTAGACTTTGAAATAATTATTATTTTTTGATTTACTAAAGAATAATTTCTTCAAAACGCGAAAGTCTTAAACGGATGGCATAGCACCGCAGAAATTTTCGAAATGTCAAAAGATCCCTTTCGTTTCAAAATGAAATAAAAAAACCCCAACATTTTTTTTCATAAAAATTTATGATCAACTAAGTTACATCTTTTAATTAAAATACAAAATTTATAGAACGAAAAATTATGGATTTTTGGCGAAGTTGTCTTCGAAAAACAAAACTACAGAATCACAACATCCCATCTTCCCCTAGCTATTTCCAGAGACTCTAGGTTTTTTCATCAGCACACTTTGCCAAAAATGTAAATTTCTTAAAAAGCATTTCAGTGTGCTAGAAGCTTACAAACGTTGCTTAGAACTTAAGGCAAATGCCATGAATCAGTGCTTCCACTCGGGACTTACATATACATATGCAAGGCAAGACATCACTCCAATATCAATAGCAGACATATCATTTGCAAACACTTTACCAATACCATTTTTTTAGATTACGTGTTTGCCTGCAAGCCATTTCTCTATCTCTCTCGTTTGGCGTTAATTTTTCATAGAATCCACACACACACACAAACTCCGGATGGACGAGTGCGTGTGGTAGTCTAACTTTGACCGCAGAAAGCGCGTCGACGCCAGCTGTGATGAATGACAGCAACGAGTGTGTGCATCATTCATCAGACCACTCTGCCAACTTCATTCCTTCCCCCACTTCTCCACTTCATCACCAAGCTGTGTGTGGAAAAATTGAAAAATTCATTACAATTAGTTGCCGCCACTGGGCCACTGACCAGAGTTTCTCCATTTATTTTCTCTCTCTCACACTCTTTTTACTGGCATTTCCTGTTTCTTTTGGTCCCTTCAATAATTTGACAATTATCACATGCTGAAAAGTTGGTTTTTTTTTCCTTTTTGGCAGACACAAAACGAATGTCAAGTGACGGGACAGAAAAAACAAGGGTCTTTAATATGTTCGCAGATTATGTGCTAGGGGTGGTTTATTTATACCCTATAAAACTAAGGTCCATAGCAATTTCTTGGATGATTTGAATACTTATAATTTCACGTGTGCTGAAAACTTTTTCTACAAGTTCTGTGCTCTTATTGAAAAAATGTATTGAAATGGATAATATAAAAACCTGTTGAAGGGTTATCAATATTAAGAATATGTCTGAAGTTAGGCCAATCTAACAATTGGAAAATCCGTACTTAGCGAGGAATCGCATATTTTAAATTAATTTTTCAATTTCGCAAGCATTTGGTTAAAATTTGTTGCGAAAGTGAAACTTATTGTTCTTTACATAGTCCATAAAATTTTTGGACCCTTCTGATGTTTAATAAGTCAACCTTCCTCTTGGAAAAGCAACCCACGTCCACAATTTTTCCACTTGTTACCTTCTTACTTACACTTGTGTATGTGTGTGTGTGTATGTGTGTGTTATCACAATCTGTGCGAAACTTTATTAGCTTGGGCAGCTGTCAGAAGGCAACCTTTATCACCAGAAAGAAAAACAAAATACTAAAAATTTCATTATCACGTCTACTTAAGAGGGTCAGAGCTGTCTGCCTACCTTTTTCCCAAAACATACGAGTTTGTCTGTGTGTTGGTCTCTAATTGATCAAAGAAATTTCAACTTCAAGTTTTTTTTAACTTGACTCCTCACCAAATTTTCCACAAACTTAAAACCGCTTAAAACGAAAAAGAAAACTCCAACCTTTCAACTGAGTGGGCCTTTTCTTGAGCGAGAACAGCTACCGCATCATCTTTAACATTTTTCTTGGCAACTCAACGCTCATTAACATGCAATTGGAATGCATTATGGTTACCAGGCAGAAGTTTTCCCACAAGTTGAGTTGGATTATTATGCGCCGACAAACTTGGAATTGTTAGTGCGTGTTAAAGATTTTGCATTAATTATCTGTGTGTGAGTGTGTGTGTGTGTGTGCGGCATGGAAAAACTTAAATTAAGTCCTTATGCAATTGTGTGTCAAGTGACGGAGTAAAGAGTTTCTATTTTTTCCCCCAAACTAATTAAAATGTTGGCTAATTGAGTTTACTTAAGCCAGCAGCTACTCCTTCACCTGAGCTCTCCCAAACTCAATTATTTAAGCATTTTTGTGTGAAAATTCACCCAAAATATCAAAAAACAAACAAATAAAAAGAAAATTCGAAACTACATATGGCAAGAAACTTGTTTGGCTTTGTGCATTTTATTACCCAAAAGAAGGCAAAGTTTATCCGAGTTCAACTTTGACTCGTTTTCGCATTTTATTGATTGAACTTTGGCCAGAGTTTGATGATTTAATTGTGCCGGTTTCTTTGACTTAAAGTTGCGTCTTAAAGTTCAAATTGAATTGTGGTTGTTGTGGCTTATAATTCCCATTGTCAACGCTTGGACAATTGAGTACGACACTCACAAAGCAAGCTTAAATGACAACTAAGAGGGTCTAAGGGAATGAATTGAATGAAATATGTGGGTTTAAAATGTTTCCTTAAGCTGCTTTCACACTTTTTCTACCCTCTGCTGAATAAAACTGTCCAGATGTTTGTAACGCATAGACTGAAGTATCTCTGAACTTTTTAGTTTTCTATGGAAACTCCTCGAAGCCTTTTTATTTCTTAGTTTGCTGTGCTTTCCCTTGATTCTACTAGGCTGTAATATAGTCCTAGTGAGAAAAACTTTTTTGTTTCATGGGAAACGACCTCAACATTGGCATTTATTTATTTTACACAATTCTACAAAGTTGTGTCAAAATCGGATGACTGTAGCATATAGCAGCAGTACGAACGATCGGTCGAAACAAAAGTTTTAGTGAGAAAAGATAGGGCCTTTAAACTGACCAGATATAAATATTATCTGCTTAAGCACAATTTTGCCAACTTTGTGGAAAAACGGATGAATATATCATTTAAAAAACTGGTCACTGACGCTTGGCGCCATCTATTGGTCAGCTTTGGAAATCACTCAGCTAGCATTGTTCAAAGCGAAAATGAAAATACGGTATAAAATCATCTTATACGTGCTGCAAGGGTATACAAACTTCAGCCGAGCCGAAGTTAACTTTTCTCTATTTTTATATATATCTTAAGACACTCCGGACGCAGTCCCCTCTAAGGCGTTAAGTTGGTAAGAAGCTAAGTAACTTGTCAAATTAAACTTAAGTGCCTTTAAGCAAGGAAGCAAACCGGCTCTTAGGGCTCTAGACGGCCTCTTAGTTAGTCCTAAGGGCCACAGATTCCGCATAACGCGTTAGTATGGTACTATCTAAGCGCAATGAGTCAGCGTGGTACAACATTCACACACTGGAATTGAAAGAGGCTAGCGCCACTGCCAAAAAGGATGTATTAAGTCAGTCGCGCTTGACATGATCGGATTTAAGCGGATGCAGAAATTAGGCAAAGAAAATATCCTGATAACCCAGCAAATATTTTATGAAATTTTTGATCACATTTCCCAGCAAGCAAAGTTTGGAGCGGTCCAAATTATGTGTCTGAAAAGAGCGGAGCTTAAGAGCGATTTTGAAGAGAACACATAAGTTTGATGGTTTTTGGAGCATATTCGGAGCATTATGAGCACGGGCTCATAAAAGGCACGGGCTCATAAAAGCACTTATGTCTTTTTCATTTTCGGAGTTGAAGTAGGCAGGTAATCGAAAATTTTGTTTTGGTCGGATTTTAATATTTCAAGTGCCTAGAAAAGTAACTTTTAAGAGTCTTTTATGAGGTTTGTATATGCTTCATTGGGAGGGGGAAAGCACTTATATCTGTGTCAAAATAAGATTTAGATTTGACTCAGAAATTTTCCACATAAAGTGCGACCGTTTTCAAAGAAAAAATCTCTGGGTCTGCTGGGTAACCTGTGTTTTCTTCTTCCATTAAGTCTTCTTTAGCGTCCCTCATCTTTCTGAAAACAGGATCCCTTCCCGCTTCAAGCAATGTATTTAATTGAACAAAGACTTAGATCACTTCCCGCTTTGGTCATCCTTCTCCCTTTCACTTCTATACTTTCAGAAGTCGAGGATTCCTTTCCGCTGCCACCTTTATTTAGCAATCTACCCTATCTGAAGGCGAGTATCACTTGCCGCTTCAGCTATCCTTTAATCTCGAGCTACTGTATTTCTTGAACGAGGATCCCTTCCCATCGGTGTGCAGGATAGACTTTAGTGAGACCCTAAATTCCCTGATTAACCCACATCAATTGGTAATCTATATTTCCTAACCCTTAGTTGACTCAGACCTTCATTACAAATTTCTTGTAAAAGACCCTGAACGCGATTGAGATAGGTATTCTTTCCTAGGAGCTTACTTATAACTGTTAAGAGAAAAGCTAACATTTTTCTTTTTAGTGATATCTGCTTGCCTATTGCGATTTGTTTGAAAAGAAGATTTAAAATAAAACTCCAGGAACCGAGACTACTAAGTTTGGAGTATTCTTTTGTGGACAATTTGGCAAGTCAGATGGGCTGGCTTGTTAAAGGCTTGTTAAAGGGGTGTACTATGTGTACTTTTCTTTAACATGAGGATCCGAAGGTGCAGTTGTTCATCACCTGCACAACTCATGGGGGGACGCTCAAGCCCCAATAAAAAGTATAACGAATTCGCATGTCTCGACTAACTTTATCAGGGTGACTCAATCAAAAGAACGAAATCAGAAGGCTGGTGTCCGGATAGTTTGATGATCAATCTTAGATCGCGGTCTATCGACTCATATGCAAACTTAATTTAAGTAAATATTTGGATCAAAAGAGCTATGGTCCGAGCTGAGTTTCTTTCAGTCTATTCATTTCTACATAAATTGAGTAAAACTACTCACTTTGTTTATTTGTTTCCATGAGAAAATTTTATGGGCAGAATCTACCGAAAGTGTCTTTTACGTTTACATGTGTTGTGCTTGCGCCCTAGTAAACTGGAGTTGTTTATGCGTGTGTGTGCTTAACTGCTAGGCCAACAACAACAAAAATGCTCAGTTGCTTATGCTCACCTGCTGAAAGCCGAATGAAATTATCCCCTTCAAGCTGTTATCATTAGACAGCTTCGTGTGTACCTACCAT
Source organism: Lordiphosa collinella (assembly GCA_018904265.1). Taxonomy (NCBI): domain Eukaryota; kingdom Metazoa; phylum Arthropoda; class Insecta; order Diptera; family Drosophilidae; genus Lordiphosa; species Lordiphosa collinella. Next base: position 216,277 of record JAEIFV010000237.1, read on the forward strand.
GGCGAAGTATGAAACCGAAAACACGAGAGAAACAAAAACAGGTGTCTATGTTTACAGCAGCGATGTTCCTCCATAGCCCACAGGGGACGTGCGCAATCGGCTATTTACACGCACACGAGCCCACCGAATGCATATGAGCATAGCACATCTCTCTTTGCCTTCATTCGCTGGCCAGCCGTCGTTGAGGGCAGCTCAAAGCTGGGCTGTGTCGCTTTGATATCGCTCACCAATACACTCTCACTTTTTGGGCTCGCTCTTCTTGAACAACGCTGGCTTAAAGAGTGAGCGAGCCTCTTTAATTTGTACCTGTCATTTTGGAGATCAGACAGCATAGAAAAAACTGGTTAACCCACTTAAGCAAGCACTGGTCTTACGACTATACGGGCGTTTCTTAGAAGATTTTTAAAACTAAGCGGAACCTTTTTTGAAATATTTAGGAAGTTCGGTAAAAATTCAGGTTAGGAAAGGCTCAGTTCATGGTCCAGAACGAGGGTCGCTTAAAGCCCGAAACAAAATGGTTCTTCGGGGTTAGGCTTACGACCGGATTAAAGCTTCCCTTAAATATAATTTCAACGCCAAAAGCTGGTTTTTTCTTGAATTCAAAAGGGCTCAACGGAATTGACATATTTACTTCTGATTTCAGGTAAAGGCGTTTTACCACAAAATAGTGTGACCAAATTGTTTTTGTAGTCATCAAAGTTCCTAAGTACTAAATAATCTCACTTACAGAAGAAGATTAAGACTTCATCCAATGTCCAAAAAATCTAGATTTGGAAATACATTTAATTTTAAAGAGAAATGACCTTTCCCATTTTAAAATCCAATTACTTGAGCATCAACTGTATTGTCCAACACCATTGCTATTTCATTAGGGATTCCAACGATTTGATACACATAGCCTTGATATTTTAGCCTCAAAATCGAGCTGCAAATTGTTTTTCCAGGCAACGCGATGCTAATCGATACCAAATGGGCTCACACACCACTCGGTCCTCGAGGGGTTCGGTCCAACATGTGTTTGCTACGTGCAAATGAGTAACAAATTGAAAAATTTCCATTGTGTGGTTTTGGCTTTTAATTTATATAGGTTAAGGTTTAAAGTTCAAGCTCATCGGAGGAAAATTGCAATTTCGGATTTCACTTTGCTGCCATCGAGAACCAAATGAAAGAGCAACAGCGCCGTCAATTCTAATTTGCAATGCCAATTCATTTGGATTTTCCCCTAATTCCGCCACCGAATGCATATTCATGCCCCGAATATTGCCAAGCTCAGCATTTTTGAGGGTATAGTTTTCCAATTAGGCGAAATAACACAAAACTGAAACCTTCCACGCTGTCTGTCAAAAAAAAAAACAACAAATAATTGCAGTGACAGAAATGGGGAACTTGGACTTAAGATATTCAAGGCGCACTCATTTGCACATTTCCGTTCTGTTCGTTTCGTTTTCGTTTTTTAGCGGAAGTGCCGCATACACCATGTTGCCAAACAAGGACAGTGGGAGAGTGGGGGACGTGGAAGAAACTGCAACGTTGACAATTTCTTACGAGGTATTGCACCCAGAGACGCCATCTTGTCGCCGGATGCGAATTTATGCGTATTCAGCTTGAAATAAAAAGAGAGAACTTTCTTGTTCGCTTTATTGCTACTGCTGATTTGCTGTCCGCCTTTTTCCCATTTCTACAAATTAATTACGCAGACACGAAACTGAAAATCGTAGCGACAGTTTTGGTCTGGCTTAATTGAAAATTAAGAAATTATTTTTGCCACTTGAAAAAGTTGTTGTTCTGCTGAGGGAAAAGGAAAAGGTGTTGCGCTGAAAGTTGTGGAGTGTTATTTTTTTTTCTCCTTCACTTAAGCTTGTTTTGTACTTATGGAGAGTGTTTGGCTTTGGGAATACTGACAAAGCGAAAGAAAAAACGGAAAAAGTAATTACGTGAGAGTTGATTGTGATTTTTGCTGTTTTCTGCCATTTTTTTTTCATTACATGTAAAAGTTGGCAAGAAATCTGTGGAGAAGTAATAGTAATAATCTCTAGAGATTTGTTCTTGGGTTGATTGGAATTGGGATCAGAGGCTTATGACAACATAAAATCGGATGTGGGCTGTATTTTAGATCACAGCAAATCTTTTGGTATCTCAACTAATTTGGGAAACATCTTTAAGTTCTGAGTAAGCTTAAGCTAAAAACTACAAAACTTTAAGATTTAGATGTCAGCTTTGCTGATGTGCACCAGATTTTCGACTGTCTTTTTTACTTGACCATTATAATTTAATTTCTAATCTTTTGAATCTCCTATGTCGCATTTCATATACATACGTACATATGTACACACATACACTTTTCTCAAGTGTATTGTGCATATCCATTGTCGCCGTCTCCTACTCCTTTTTACCCCATGAAAAATGTCTACTCCATTCATCCCACAAAAATGTCACAATCATATTTCCACATGGTTCTACTTCTCCTACTTTTCAAACGTCCATTGGGGCATTGCCTGACAGTTTTGGCCCAAGACAAAAGACAAAATATAACAACCAAATGATTTATCATTGGAAATGGTTTGCAAGAGGGGAACAACAACAACAATAAGACAACAAGAAAAGAGTTCAGCGGTTCGGAGTTTGAGGCTTAAACAATAAGTTATTCATTTAGAAAATCGGGTTGGCGATTTCTCATAAATCAAACAATTTCATAATGCCTACAATAAATCGCGTAAAATGTATAAAATGTAATTAATAATTGTAATTTCCTTTGCCACATTCAAGCAAAAGCTGCTTGCAGGCGGTTGGGGTAAATGATTGTGTATTTCCCCTGAGGGGGGCATAAATATTAGATCAAATTGCCAGGTTATAATTGAAATTAACACAAGAGTTTCATTATTCATTAAAACCCAATGATTTTTCGATGTACATTTAATATTTAATTAGGCAAAATTTTATTACCCAAATCTTCATGCGGTATGCATGAGCGGGCGAATGAACGAGGTTCAGTCGAATGACTTAAATGTTATTTAGGTAGTCGAAGAGAAATTTGTGAAAATTTTGAACTCTATTTAAACATAATTTTCTACTTTGTTGATTGAAGTTAATTCGTTTGGTGAAAGTGTTCACACGTTCTAAATCTGATTTTCAAAATTAAAGCAAATATAAAGCCGTATGTCGACTCTTGCATAAAGGAATGATTTAATAAGACTGCAAAGTCGCCAAATATCTTAAAGGAATAGCTGCATACGTATACTCGTTTGTGGGAATGGTCTGACAATGGTCTGCATGGTCAAGCCATCCCAAAGCAGCTGAGCGAGATGGAGTAGCGAGTCTGCCACAAAAGACGAGGCGATAAGCTTAAAAGTTGGTAAAAACCAAATACGCACAAACTACTTGCACACAGATAAAGTTTATTTTCAATTTTTGCCATGCCCCACAGTGAACGAAATGGCCTATTAAACGGCGTTTAAGTCAAATTTCAAAATATGAAAATGCGCCAATTTTTTTAATATTCGATAATCAATAGGGTACTGAATTTATCGATAATATTAGTTCTCTGTTAAGTTGCATTTTGGATCAGCTGTGAGCTGCTTAACATAACATATGTTTTCACAGCTATTGAGCTTAATTCTAGCGCCACTTCTTATCATTTGCAACAATCTTCCTTTATTTATTTAAAGTTCGATTTTTTGCAGTCTGCGGCTAGTATATGCTAATAAAAAAGTATTTTTGTTGTGTGTGAAAATGTTATTGTTGTAATAAGCATTAGAAGTAGCCTTTTTCAGTGTCCCTTAAAAACTGTCACATTGTGAACCTTTATGGAGCAGATCTTGTGTTGTCCAAAGAGTCCAAGTTAATTTTTCGTTTTTTAGAAAGTTTTATCTATAAACAGTGGTCGTCTTCTGCCAGTTATTGCCATTCTCTCGAAAATGGATTTTTTTTGATGTGGAATGTCGGTTTCAAAAAGGTGCCTTTTTTCCATTTGGCATAAAGAGGTAGTGCCTCGTAACAAAAAGCTTACATATTTAATAACATTATTGATAAGTCTAAATGTCCGGATAACCAATTGGCTGAAATTGGAAGAAATCTTAGATCCTTTAATGCCCATTTAATGGAAAGTTGAAAAACATCCAAAGTTTTATCGCTGTCAGATAAAAACGATGAAATAAGTGCAAAAATTAAGAAATGCGTAAAAGGAGAAAGTGAACTTCCTGTTAAATATACTCCGGACGAAGCCTTGAGTCTTTTCAACAATGGATATTTTACAAAGCTCTCTTAATGCGTTTACTCAGATGAGATAAAAATTTTGTTTTTCACAATACTTTGCTTAGATAAGACTGCTGCTCCAAAGCATATCAGATTAAAAACTGTTCAAATGAGGTTCTATCCATTTGAAGTACTGAGCCGAACTAAATTTTTATCTTATCTGAGTAGAGGCCTTTACAAACTAATGCAAGCCGGAGCCAAACACAGAAGTGCTATCCCTGGAACATATCGATTGCTGATGTTTTCGCTGAAGTCAGTATACAGAGCTTGGTGGTTGACCACACCGATGAAAATAGCTCAAAGTAAGTTGCAGCTAACAAACGGGCATGCGCTGGTATCGGTGGACACTCCACCTATCGGCAAAGTTTTAAGGATCCCGAAAAGAATATGGTCGATCAGCATATTTTTGTAGTTTGCCTTGTTTCATTGAAAGTCACAAGTAAGTGGAATTTGTAGTGCGATGCCGAAAGTAATGAACGAATTGGATTTGATCAAAAAACTACCAGTAAAGAAAAACTTGTTTGAGTATGGCTCAGCGGTCCTTCAAGCGTGATTCGCTGTTTTGAGTATGTAATACATATGCAGGTTTGCGGCTCAAATAAGGACATCTTTGAAGAAAGAAAAGAATTCATACAAAGAAAGAATTAAGAACGAAATGAATTTGCTGGATGTTATTCCTTTGACTGGTTGTGGACATACAAACAACGGCAACACATCAAAAAGGGTTTTTCAACAACCTAAGCTGGCTTCTGAGTTATTCTGCGAGCTATGACTTGCGGCTACGAGTTGAGTGGAGTTGAGTGGCTGTTCAATAAGTAATCGCAATCCAAAAAAAAAGATGTAGTGGTGGTTGGCAGCAATCCAGGACTCCCAGACATCGGAAATAATAAAGCAAAATGTTTTCTTGACCAAAATTAATGTCATTATCGCCTCATAATAATATGATCATAAGAGAAAACCAAAAAAATTCACAAAATGGTGGCCATTCAAAGCTGAAAAATCAATTTTAGACGCCTTTTTTTGCAAACTAGTGTAAAAAATATAGTAAAAACAGTTTTTTTTTAGGTCGATGAGGTAAGGGCTATAGCTACATTAATTCTGCGTCGATTAAAACCTGTTTCATTCAAATCGGTTGTAGGTTGTAGTAGAATTCGCGCAAACCTGCCAACCAGGTCAACAACATTGTTTCGAAGACACTGGGCTTAAAGTTTGAAGTTGTAGGGAAATTAGAGTCACCTTGGGTCACCAAAATTGCTATATCTCCGAAAGTATTCCGAATTTCAAAAAATCCTATTGGGGGATATTCGAGCTATAAAAAAAGCAAAAAAAAGTCTTAAAATAAAAATAGTTGCAACCAACAATTTGTCTAATACTTTTTCCTCGGCTAATTAACTGATGAATATGTTAATCCAGATAAGTTGTCGATTTGGAAAATATTGAAAACTTTGTTATCCTTGAAAGTAAGTTTCCCTGGACCTAATTAATATCTAAAGAACAACGCATATACCTTTCACATTTAAGGCATGAAATGTCGAAAAACAATGTGTTTGTTTGTGCGACTTCTTCTCTTTGACAATTATCTCCGATTATTCCGTCTCTTTGCGTGAGTGGAAAAACAAAATCTATAAAAAAACTGTATGATTTGACAAATTACTACTTCGTTTGTCAAACTAAGCAATTGCATTAGCATTTATAAGCCTTTTAGCATTTCAATTTATTTTTATTGACCCCCCACTCCCTGAAAAGTATGCTATGGCCAAAAGCCTTTCACAAACACCTGCTGTTTGCTGTACACATGTTCTTTTGGCAACTAATAAATCGCCAAAAATACGCTGATTTTTTGCCTAGTGCCGTCATCAATGCCAGGGAATGAAAACTCAATTGGGTGCATTATACATTGGCAAATGCAAACACATGCCAACAAATCCAACGCTTATTCTTATTGTGCAGGTGCACACACAGATACACACACACACACAACCGGATTTGATTGTGATTTTGGACTTTGGATTCGAATTTCTGATTCCCCTTCTGATTGCAATGCACAAGCAAATAAATTTACGTTGTTCAGCTCAAAGGCTCAAATTCCAATTGAAAATTGACTGACAAATGTGTTTGTTTATTTGCCAATGTCTTAACCGCTTCAGAATAGGCTTGAGGCGTAAAGTTTAAATCAATTGCATTTTAATGAACACTTGACCCAAACTCACTCATTATAAACTCTTTTCTCGGTTGACTCTTAATGACTTTTTAAACTGTTCATAATTTACTCTAATGAGTCCCCGCAGCTGCAGCGACCTTCAACTTTAACAAACACCCAAAGCGAAGATATCAAAGTTGCACGGCTGCCAAGCAACAACAAAAACAAAGACACAGTTTTAATTGTGTGACAGCAAATTATGAAGAAGTCTGTGGAAGTAATTAAGTTAGCTTCGGCTAACACAAAAGGGCAGCCGCAAAGGAAAATGCTCTGAACAGCGAAGAGAAAATATTTAAGAGAGAGGTTGGACTACTGTTATACAAAAAGGGTGACCAAATTTATGGCTTTGAAGATTCACTGGATAACAATTTATGGGCAAGACAAAGTTTTTATTTCTAAAGTTTTGTATTTAGGAGTAGTTTTCTGGTAAAGCTTTCAAAATATTTCCCTTTATTTAAACACAAAATGTGGAAAGCTACTTTCGACAATGGAAAAGCCTTAAGGTCTTTTTTGAAGTATTTCATCGACTTCTATTGAATTCGTACCAATTCTTTATTGTCAAATTTTACTTACTTATTTTCATATTTTGTTAGACCTTGAATTTGAATCTTTTAGTAACAACTAAATAGTATTTAGCAAAGTCTACTTGATAAAAACGATTATGTTCGAAGCGTTTGATTTAGGATTAACTAGATTAAATTTGAATATATTATAATAAATGCTCAAAGCAAATGTACAACCTGAACCCAAACTTCTCCAGGAAACCGAAATAAAACAGTTCCTAAAACATTGTCAAGCTATGAATTCCAAATGTAGCTGGTTAACCGAAAAAAATGAGTATAAGAACATATTTGTAGCGAAAGCATTCGCATAAGTTGTTATAATGGCTGTATATGGCTTTTATACCAAGACTTATACTCGAAAATTTCGAGTATATTTCGAGTCGAAATATAAGTTACATCCATTTAAGCTCTGGTACCTAACCCTTTTCAATTTGTCTGAAACATTTTGTATAAGAATTGGAGGCACCTCTTTAAAACTGATATTTGAAAACTTTTATATCAACTTTTATTATCAAGACATAATTTCAAAGCGTAGCCAATAGCTAAGCTCAATATAAGAACATATTTATAGTGAAAGCATTCGCATAAGTTGATATAGCGCTCGTATGTAGTTCTTATACTAGGACTTATACTCGAAATATAAGTCGATAGTCTAAGTAATAAATGGAAAATTATATTATACACACTTTAATTTTGGTCCCCAACCGAATCAACTTACGGATTTTTAGATTTTTATTGTTGTGTAAAATAAACCGAAATAGACCAGTTCTAAGAAAATTGTCAAACCATAATTTCGAAGAGTATATGACCGAAAAGCTTAGCACAAAAGCATTCGAACATATAAGACTTCTCTGTCTCATACAAAAAAGCCGAAATATAAGACAGAAAAGCTTAGGAGAAAGTTTGACGTAGAAGAGAACGGCGTTAAGTATATGTTCTTTTCCTCTTCGTATACGCAGAAAAAAGCTAAGGACTTTATGGCAGCAAAACATAGCAGCAAAAGCTGGCGTGGTTTTAACGAACATTATAGCAAATATTTTGTGTAGACTTTTGTTAAGAAGTTAAAAGCGCTATAAAAGTGACTTTTAGCAAACAAAGAGAATGGTACAAAAATATCATTAAAGTTTTATGTCTGACTTTAAAATTAATGTTATTAAAGCAATATAATGTAATTGTTAGTAAAGCAGATGCATATTTTAATAATCAATTTGACATATTTTATGGTTTGTATTTAATTTTCACATTATCGTACTTTAACAATTCAAAACACAAGTTCAAAAAAATTTACAGAATATCTAATTTTTACAATAGTTCTGCGCCAAAGCTTAAGGACAATCAGCTGAAATTTATGTACATTAGGGTGCACTTTTGAAGGATAATATTGAAATTTAGAGACGGCGGCCCCTTTCTTCCTTTTGTATCAGAGATAATAAAATTTCAAGCAAAAACAAAACATATCAGTATTAATGGGGGCGACGAGGCCAAAAATTTTGCTCATAAAATTACACATGCGCCCCGTTAGCTGCATCGAAATTCCAACAATTAAATCTGTGACACATGAGTCGGGTGGTCAATTTTTGAAAATCTGGCAAGGTATTTCGATTTAAATAAAAAAAAGTCGGACATATTGCCCACATTTCATCGTATTTTCGCCCAGGTTAATTTGAGGTCCTGCTGGGTGCAAAACGATATAAAAAAAATTCTTCATGAGGAATGGGGAGACTTTTAAGAGAAACCGAACGATGCCAGAAAATAGCATGGCAGACGCACGACATTTCATTGTGATGTAGAGGTTAGTGAGTATGTCTGAAATACCGTCTAAACTGTCTATTTTGGAAAAATTAGAAGCACACAAGCCAAGAGATTGCGGATCGGTAGCGCTTACGGTTATCCTTTAAAGACTGCCGAAGCCGATAGCTGTCTGACATCGCCTGGTGGATAGCTGGCACTTAGTACACAAGCTCTGGTGAAGCAGAGGCCTGCACGTCGCTATCTGCTGAGCATAGAAAAACTCTCAAAAGCAGCGGCTTTCACACAGTATAAGCACTATAAGCGTCGCTGCGCTGCGTGTTCGGCTCTTGTTTAGATGCGTCGCGATTGAATCAGTTTTTGCTCTCACACACACCAACGCAAAAATAGAATTGAGCTTTTTTCCGATCCCTGCCCTAAACTGACGGCCGAATCGTTAACAGAAAATATATTGTCCAAAAATCGTCTGCCGTGCGGCTGACATTTCAATTATAGTCTCCGATTACCCTTTACTGACTGCCTGATTTATATTTGTATTTGTATTTTGTATTTGTACTGTACCGAACCGGTCACCTGACGGCTTTCTTTCGGCAGCACCTAGCACAGAAAAAACTACTGAGTACTGAGTCTGCGGCTTATCAACCCAGCGTGCTTTCCAAATCTTGCAACAAATTGTAAGCACACTTAATATAATCTTTTATAAAAACATCTGAAACCACTTTTAGAACTAGGCCATCAGTAAGGAAAGTACAAATTGGTCAAGATTTGTATTCTTCACTGTGCTTTTAATGTCATTTAAATTTGAATACGGACCTTACGCCCAGGAGCTTAATGTCTCAGAAAGGCTCAGAAAGTTTCTGAGTAATATTTCAAAGTAATGATTGAAATTTTTCATTTGGCCCCGTGGGCGTTTGGTCATGTCACCTACCGAAATGTTTGTAAGGAAAGCAAGGTTTTAACTACCAGCTCTTACGAATCAGAGCTGATTTCAGTATTGATCCAACCTAATGGGTTCTGTAAATAATGTGGTCCAATAAAAACGACGAGTGGCTTTAGCCAGATAAGCCTTGAAAAAGAAATTGCACAATAAATTGCTGCTGAAGACGTCAAGTACTATTTTAAGCTAGTCCTTATCCTAGTGGATGGCTTAAACAATTTTCTGGGTTTTGGTGATAAATTGTTTTCGGGTTGCTTTCTATTGTGGTTTATGCAAAGATACATTGAAAAACCTTCAAAACCGGTACAAATAACTTTCGTCTACCCTACAAATGGAGCTTAATAACAAGAAGGCATTTTGCGTTCTTGGAATTCTCAAGTTCTTATTCTCCGGGTCGTAGTATAAATGGAAATTTGCAAATGGCTTGATGGTGTGACAGCATTTGAAGCGTACTGACGAGGCTTAGCCGGGAGGCAGCCGAAACAGTACTGTCTATGCAACCACTGCGGTTGTTCATATGTAATCTTTGTTGATTTTCTAATGATTATTGAATTATAATCAATCCTCGACCTAGAGCCGGCTAACAGCCACTTTGACTAAAATGGACTTAATTTTATTCTCCATTTTCGTTGGCTCTTTCTTACATACCTATTATTCCAAAGATCTGCACTACGCGGATACAGCAAATGTTTCCTCGTCTTTGACTTGACAAAATATTTATGGTTAATTGTTAAGTACCGGCTGTTCAGCTCAGTACTGAGACTAGCTAATGTTTGCTAAGAACTGATCTATTTTTAGCGTTTTTGTGCACCGATTACGGATCGGCCCGGACTTCCAAAGAACCTTAGCAATCTGACTCCAGAGTGTTTTGCCAAAGACCAATATAATCTCTAAGATGAGTAACGCCATACGATTTTTTTGCACACGATTTTTTCGAGCTGGCTCCAGACTTTTTTGAAATTGTGTTCAAAAGCCAAAGAGAGAGCGCGCTCTAGAGCCAGCCGCGCTCTTGTCATCGACAGCCGACGACTGTATGTGTGCACACGTACTCTCAAGCATTGTTAATCTGCCTGCATGTATTTGTTTTCTACAGCACAACTACGCACTTGCTTGTGTTAACTCACACAAGCAAGCGCATTCTATTTTAAAATTTTTACGCTCTCAACTCAACAACAGCAACCAAAAAAAATAGCTGCATATTGCATAACCATTGTATGGCCGTTCGGCATCTTAGAAATTATATTGGTCTTTGGGTTTGCCCACCTCACATTAAGTATTTTTGTAATCTTAAATCATTGAAAGGTAATTGTTTTTTTGTGTGAAAATCATGAAGATTTTCGTTTTGTTGCAATTGAAGTAGCGAAAAGAGCTATCGAAATCACGGACTACGAGGTTGCGGAGGTCGTGTTAGTGATTTTAAGTTTATGGATCGACGATTCCACTTAAAACTTGACTTTGCATCGAATCTATCGGAATGAGGCAAAGGGAAACTATCGGAGAACTTCTACACCAGCAAGGCCATGCAGCTTTGCCTGCTTCGACTACAAACACCCAACACCTCTTCCTAGCAAATAAAAACTTCAAGAAGAACTTAATGAAGCAAACTTCACCGTGTAAACACAGACTTTTACTATTTTTAACTTGAAATTCCTGCAGCTCTAATTGGAACAGTATTGCATTTCATCTAAGAAATCTGCTCAATTTGAACATGGTTTAAGCCTACTTAAAATTCCTAATTAACTAAGGTATACAGTTTTATACTTAACAACTGTACAAGTTTGCAAACTACTTAAATCTTAGGCAATTTCACGACTAGTTATAAAAACCCATAAAAGAAACTGCAAAAACTTTATGAGCAACGAAACTAAGTGAAGAAATAATCTTGGCCATCAGATGAAAATCTACAAACCAGCAGATTAATCCGCCCAGAAAACAAAAAAAAAAAACTGTCCTCAGCTGCTGCATGAAAATTTTGCTTACATTGTTAGATGCAAAAATCTGTTTCGAGTTTTTTATGGGTGCGCAGATTTTTTTTAAAGTTTTATAACCAAAAAACGAGGCGACACTTAAATGCAGAACTTGCTGCTGTTGCTGATGATATTGATGATGAAATTGTCAAGTTGAGGACATAAACACTCCCTCAAGATAAAATCATAAAAAAAATCCAAGTGAGGTTGCTTATTAAATGCAGGAAGACACAACAAAAAATGATGAGCAAGTCTTTTCAGGACACAAGCAAATGAAATAAGTTGTGAGATAAGATTTTACTAGTTGGCAATAACAAAAAGTTAGGCCTAAATTTGTAAATCCCCATATTGAAACAGAAAGTAGCAATAAAAGGTTCTTAAACTACTCGCTAGCTGGAAATGAATATATCGAATCGGAACCCACAAAGGTAGATCAATAAATTTTTAGTTGTTTAAATGTTGATAATTTCGAAGAGCAAAAACGGTCATTTGACTTATGGCACATTTCACACTAATTAAGCCATTATACGATAGCTGCTGCCCCTGGCAATGCTTCTCAAATTGTTAATAAAAATGCTTTTTCCGTACATAACGAAACTTTAATTGAGTGAAATTAGCTTCGAAATAAAATTGACCCAATTTCAGAGTGTGCATTTAATTCAATTTTGTCTGTTCATATCCCAAAGAGAAAGCGAAAAAAAGCGGAGAGGGCGAGAGCAAAAGTTGAGTTTTCAATCGCAGCAACTTTTTGACATTTCGCATAATTTATGTGGAGCAATTTGTTTCTGTTGCTTACAATGCGCATTGTTTTTTGGGCAACATATTGCACCAAAAACTACATGCGGCCATAAACAATCAACGGACACGCACACACAACGGGCTGACCCCTAAAAGCAGACACCACTTGAAATCATAAATTACTTCCCGCACGCTCGCACACCTGCCAAAAGCAAAAAATTTAAATAAATTTGCTTGTCAAATATCGCCCTCCCCCCGTCCCCCTCGGACATAATTTCAAGTGCATTTTAAATCAATCGCAAGCGGGCCAGACACGCCCACCAAAACTGTTGCCGCCTCCTTTTGTGTGTAAAAATAAGTCAGTCAGCTGTTGAGCGGTGGGTGGGGGGAGGGGGAGATCAGGGGTTGGCAACCACTTGCTTGTTCAATATTTATGACAAATGTGGGCGCCGAGCGAGGGTCGTCATGAGTGTTCAAGATTAATGGCGCGTCTCAAAAAGCTTCACGTGCGAAAAAATCTATAAAACTGACGCAAACACACGCAAGAGGAGGCGTGTCGCTCCCTGCTGCTGCTTTGTGTGTGTGTGTGAGCGCGTGTTTTTGACACTTTAACTGCGCTTCCACTTTGAGCGCATAACTTGCGTCAGAAATGTTGTTTTTGTTGCTTTTGTTGTTTGTTATTGCAGCTTGTTGGCTGTCATTTTGCGTTTATTTTTGCCAGGTTGTAAATGGCAGCGCAACGCCTGCCATTGTTTCGCAGGTAGCAGGTAGTCTGCCATCGCCACTTTCCTTTTTGCCGCCTAGCTGTATGCATTACATACTAGAGGTTGGAATATCCTGTATATATACAATAATTTAACTCGCGATGATAATCCGATAATGGTTTTACTAACTTACCAAGTGCTTTTTTGTCTTGGGAGATGCAAGCGGCAAGCACAGTGGTTCACAGAAGTAATGAAGTAAGGAATTTTGGCAAGGATTATAAGAAGGTTATGGAATACACGAAGGCGGTAGGTGGGCTGCTATTTTTTTTTTGGTATCTTGCGGTGCATTGAGATGTTATTTAAATTGCAAATTGCTTTAGAAGCAAATAATTATGGGTCAGAAAACACAAAATTATTCTGAAAAGAATCGAAATTTGTAGGTAAAAAAATTTACAAAACACTGGGAGCGTTTACCACAGATCACTGATCAGCTTAAATAAACTCTATCGATTACTTTTAAAGACCGCCAAATTGACATTTTAAGGACCAATTTCACAAAAATACAGCTAATCGATAGGGTTGTCGATATTTCTCAAAATATCCAAATCAATATTACCCATTAGTACCCGGTAGTACAGCTGGCCTAACGACCTGATGCATCACTGGGCGTCAGTGGCGTCGTTAACGACAGGTAATGCATCACAGCGCTAGTCTAGTACTTGAACTATACCCTGTATCTTAGCTGCACCGGTGCGGCATTAACTAACTCTTCGTAGCGAGCACTCGCCACCAGACCAACCACCAGCCAAGTATTTGTCTAGCGAATTTTGTATGGGAATGTCCGGAAAACGTACCGATCGGTACGACCCTGCATTACCAGTCGTTAGTGTGGTGATGGGTGCACACCTAGTCACGATTAGCTAGCGCAGCCACCGTCGACGACGCGCGCGCCAACACACGTTAGCTGAGGCCGGACACCGGACTACAGTATGCACACACACCACATAAAACATTTTCCGGACATTCCCTACAAATTCGTTAGGCAAACATGGCAGGGGTTGGTCTGGTGGCGAGTGTTCACTACGAAGAGTAAGAGAATCGTGAGCCGACCTATGTGGCGACTCGCCACCTCTAGAGACAAACGACTATCGTACCGCGACTAGGTCACACTAGACGCAGCTATCATCTCTCATCCCAGCATCTCATGGTAGTCACTGTGTGCAACTTTGAGCTGGCTGCCTCGGGCCAGCTCTCAAACAACGATTTGAATTCAATAAATTAAGTTAAGTGAAACAATTTATATAAATAGCAGATTAAGCACGGCCTCTTAATCGCTATAGAAGTTTCTTGTTTGAGATATCAGACAAGTGTAGGGGGCGTTCAAACACACAGGCAGGTTGCCATATTTATATGTTCCAGTTTTATGGCTGGCCTGTTCAGACATGTAAAATACATGAAAATATTGACAGATTTCTCAGACCATATATGGCACCAATCAACTGGCACTACATTGGGAGGTGTTTTTTCACCTGTATGGCAGCAACTGGCTCATATAAATATGGCAACCTGCCACTGTGTCTGAACGCACCCTAATAGTCAATCTGAGAAGCACAAAATATATCCAAAGCTGCATGAGAAGTACATAGGCTATCTTAGTTCTCATATCAGTTTTTGGGCAGCCAACTCACAGTAGACTGAAGTATTTTTCACCCGTCTTAAATGAGATTTCGACAAGTGAAAATACAGCTTAAATAATATCAAGGTACAGATTGATTCTAAAAATCTGGAGTCGTTAACCACTTTTTTGATTGCAAATGCCATCTGTTCAGATGATACTGAGCCATTAAGTATCGAAAAGTAACTTTACATGCACTATATCTCTCGTTAAGATATTGGTTTCGTGTCATGGGCCAAGTTGTCTATCTCTTAGGACTTGCTCATTTCATAGAGTTTGGTTCTCCAGAAATATGGAAGTCTCGATAAAATATTGAAACCCCTAGTAATCGTGCGGATATTGCTCGAGATGACCAAATGGGGTTTGTTATTTTTAAATGCTATTGGTAGTTGTTGAACAAAATTGTTCGCGATGAAAAATCAAAGAGAAAATTCAAAAAGACCAAGAGGGAAAAACCTTTTCATGTCATTCAGATCATTTGCTTGTGGACCATGATACAAATATACAGGTACGACGGATATATCATTGAGCTCTCAATTTAGTCCAAATTATTTCAGTTTGTTGCTGTCATTACATGTGAAAGGTTGTCACACTCTCCTTTCTTCGATTGCCGGCGGAAAATTTAGGGGAGGGTTTTTGATGTCACTGCTCACTTTGTTGTTATGAAAATAATTTTTCACACACACACTCTAAATTTGAGTGCGGGTGCCCTCCCAGTCGGACTTGACTGCATGCCAGAAGCACATCCTGTATACAACTTTTGCCACTTAGAAGTAGTTGCCAAAACCTGCAATCTTCCTTTCGCTTTTGTATAAAGGGCGAAACGCAGCAGGAACTGTTCTATTAGAAGCGACGTTTGCATGGGTTGTTGTTGTTGGTTCAACTTCGTCAAAACGCTCGGCTGTCTCTGCCTCATGCTGCATGCGTGCCCTTAGAAGGGACGTTTGCATGCTATGCTGATTTTATGCCTTCCAACATACGGCAAAAAGAACATGTCTGGAAAAAGCGAACGGTCGTCTATCGTTCGGGACGTTTGCATGTTGTGCAGACTTCTTCGCTTCTAACCTAATGCCAAATGGAACGGGCATCAGTTTTCATACAGATTATTTGCCTTCTATCATACTGCAAAAGTTGGTAGTGCTTTCTTCCTAGTAAAACGAAGTGTGCCAGAGGGCATTCTTTTGGGAACCACGTTCCGACAAATCAGACTGGGCTGGCAGGACTCTCTCACTTACACACTCTCTCTAACATACTCTCTCTAGCTCTCTTAGCAAGTGCTGTCAAGTGCACATTTTTAAATGTGTCATGCTTGTGGACCATGATGAGTCAAACAAATAAATTTTGGAGAACAAAAACAAGATTAGGCTTGGCATACACTTGGAGATCAGCTATCCGCTCAAGCCGCAGTTTAACGCCCTTGGAAAGCGTGATTCAACGGCACGGACTGCCAAGGAACGCCGACTCCACAAAAGTCATCCAAAGTGATAAGGAAGTTGCTTCTTGCATCAAATCGCAGATTCGCTAATGTGTAGTTTGCCTTCTGAAATCAATGCCTGATTAACAATCCGAGTTATGAAAAATTTAACTTAATCTGCCGTTCTAACAATAATCGTTGAACATATTTGTCATTATCCAGATCAGTAAAATAATAAGGGCTCTCCCTGTAATCTCTTGCATTATTTATTCGTTGCTTTGTCTCTTCAAATACCATTTCCATTGCGAGGAGGTACAAAATTGGTTAATAAATAAACATTTTGTTTCAGCCATTAACAAGAAATGTTGGAATCAGCTGTTGGTCCATCGATTAAAATATCGAAATTCTAATCTAGATTAAATCTAGAGATGAAAGTTTGACCTGAGCATGAGGCTGCGGTTTTCGCCATACACTAAAACCTTATTCGGCTGCATTGAGAAATCAGGCCCAAAATAAATAATTTTTAACATTTTTTTTACAAAAGTAAAAAAAAAATGGATAGATTAGAGGAAATAATGATGAATACTTGTTATATTGATTTGGATTTTGTTACTCTTAAATCTTGATTTAATGCATTTGCTTCTTACTCACTCTGATTTAACTAGCTTAAGTAGTTATAATTTATTCAGAAATTCACATACCTGCAAAGAAAAGAGAGTACAAATTTGATTAGTTAACTGTTTATTTTGTCAAATCCATAAAAGTATGAGGAATGGTAAAAAGATGTTATTATCTTTAACCATCTTCTAAGCATTGCCATTCCGTCAACCACTCGCCCGCTAAATCGGCTTACGAGCATACGGAAGCAACTATGTAAGTACGTATATGTATGCCTAGGACATTGATTGAGTCAATGGCAAAACTGCAGCTGCATTTTTGACTAAGCCAATAAGCGTTTGAGTAGAACAGTGGAGGAGGGGCGCGCGCGCATTCGAGTGCAAAAGTGCAAGGAAAGGACTACCACCTAGCTGCTGCTTGTTGCACTCTCTTGAATTTACTTCAATGTCCTGCGTCCTGTGTCCTTCGTCTGTCGTCACGTTTTAGCGCTTTAGTAGCTGCAATTTGTTGAAGCGTGCGGCTGGGCACAAAAGTGCACACATGCATGTGCAAATAACTTTTTACGGTAATGCAAATGAATGCCAATTTACGAGCCAAGGCACAGGCAGAGACGACGACAAGTTGTCCTCCGATTGCCAACTTTTCAGACAGTCGCTCAATTGCATTAGTCAGGGCAATTTGCGACTGCCGAGGTGTGAACTCAATAAAATAGATTAGGCAAAGGCATGGCTGGCAATAAATATACAAAGGTGCGAAATAAAATAAAATATACAAATCAATTGAATTGAGTTCAAGGCTGTGGGTCCCAAGTGTTGATAAGTATATACTTATCAAAAACTGGTAACTATTTTTGGTGTGGAACAGCCTGTTGAGTGTTTTATATATATCCAATTTTCATTTAAAAATCTAAATGAAAACCCTTTCCCCAACTGGATTGAGTGGCACATGATTAGGGCTACTCATGCACACGCTCAAAAGTCGTACAAAATTTGCATACATATCTCTATGAGCCGAAAAAGAAGGGTTAACCAGGCTATAAGAATAACAGCAACAACAACTACCAAGCAAGACCTGACACGACCCGATTCGACCCTCACACGAGATAAAGAGAAATTGCAAAGAAAAGAAAGCAGGAACAGCAACGCAACAATTTTTCGGCGTGGCTGCTGATGTTTTATTTTTTATGCAAATTTAGTTGCATATGAAAAATTGCCAGAGCAGCAGCAGCACCAGCAGCATGGGAAGAAAATCATATATGTGAAAAACTTTAATAAAATACCACACTCATTGTGGGTAGGAGGGCACCCTATAAATTTATAGTGCAGAGACCAGAACAAGG
This sequence comes from Lordiphosa collinella, assembly GCA_018904265.1. Classification (NCBI taxonomy): domain Eukaryota; kingdom Metazoa; phylum Arthropoda; class Insecta; order Diptera; family Drosophilidae; genus Lordiphosa; species Lordiphosa collinella. The sequence goes on from JAEIFV010000237.1 coordinate 234,432, forward strand.
GGGCGGCACTTCAAACAAAGCAACACTCAACGTCGCCGCCAGCTACAACAAAATAATTTTGCGGGTGGCTTAGGAGGAGGGGCCGTCGCCCCCCGCACTGCATATTAAAAGTCAAAAGTGTTGAGCTGTTGCAAATGGAAGAGCAAGAGTGGCATTGCTTCTTCTGCCTTGTTGCATGCTGCACGGGAATTTGCGTTGACAACGCAAATGCAACCACAAAACAAAAAAGAAATTACTTAATAATAACAATGTTTGCATGTTTGTGGGCGCCTCACTTTGCATATTAAATATTCCAACAGGAGTACCCCACTTGCATCCAACTTTTAGATTAAGAACTCTTAATGAAAATCATTTAAGCTTTCACTTTGCATATTTGCCCAAAGTTAGTTCCGTCTTTACACATGCAGGCCAGCCAGATAAAGTTCCGCATTTTGTATGCTTGTGAATCTTCAATTATGTTTTGTGAATTTTCAGCAAACTAATCTTTGATAGTTTTTAATTTGTTGAGAGTAAATTTGTACTTGGATCTTGGAGTTGGAATATCAAATTAATGTAACAACGTCAAATTTCTGAAATAAGCTTAGGAAAAGCTTATTAATAAAGTTAATGAAATACGTGCTCCGAGTTTCAATTTATGCAGGAACGATTCGTTCTTAGATATTCTTGTTTACAGAACAAATTCTTACATAGCAATACGACCGTTAAGCATTCAAAAAATAATTCAAATTCTTGTATGCAGAAATCAATTAATCAAATTAAGATCATTCCGTTCTTAGAGTGAAAACGAACTCTTACTTTTAGTACGAGTCGTTCTTATTTTGCCCTAAGAAACTTCTAGATACAAGAACAATTTAGGATAGATTCAAGAATAATTCTTATTAAGTAACAAAGTACTTTATCCAAGCATGATTCATTTTTTAGCCAATATGCTATATAGGACCATTGTCTTAGTTAGGATCTCATTGAGTTTTAAGTGTTCCAAAAACAATCCCAAATCGTGCTAAATATTTATAAACCGTTCTTGAATTAAGAATTTTGTACCTTAATGAGCTAACAACCCACCTGGTGTCATGAACGAGCTCTTCGTCACAGAAGATAAACTTGTCTATTTGGGGATCCAATTGGATTCAAAACTACTGTTTTCAAGCCCCTTCACAACCATTGTTGGAATCGAAGAAACTGCACTGGCTAATTGCAGATCAAAGTTGGGTCGTATATTGGAAAAGATTGGGATACCACTCTAACGAGAAAGCCAGGGAAAGAGCCCTGAGGCCAGTTGTGCCTGTAAGGCATTGTAGACTTGGAAAAAGATACAAGGAAATGCTCCAAATATGCGTCCCTTATGTGCTACGAGAGCTACAACCAAAAGCAAGAAATAGACGGCCAAGGCACCAAGGCTCCAGAGAATAAGGTCTCATACGAAGTAAGCAGGTCCAGCAATAATTAGCGTCAAATTCAACTCTACAACGAAAAATAACCCAAACGGAACATACCTGCAACATGCAGACGGTTGGAACCCATCGACAGTTTACAATCAATTTGCCAAAATTTCTAGATAAGCCGATATCGGTAAAGAATTTGTTCAATATAAGATATTGGGCCAGTCATAAATCAAATATCAAAAATCAAACATCAACCACAAGGTACTATTAGTAAACAAGAAAGAAAGTCGGTCAATTCCGACTATAGCATACTCTGTACCTGCGAAGTGGTGCCCAACAATTGTTTGTTTTCCTTATAACTCGACTATCGTTTATCCGATCTTTACAATTCCTTTGGCGGATCGATAAATAATCTTGATTTCAAATTATGTCCAGAAGGTACGAACCTCCTATCTATAAAACTGACTAAGATATGACGGGAGGGGGCGTGGCCAAAATTGAAAATAAAATTTTTTCTCCAACACATGTCGAACCTCTATCTCTTATCATCTCAGAGATCTGTTTGCTCATACGGACAGACAGACATGTTTCCACAAACTTATTATACCTCTGGTACAGAGTATAAGAACAGTATGCGTGAAAGTCATAATTTTGATTTTCAGTGACAGTTTGAATTTTTGTGTATCTTCTATCCTCCTTATCACAAAAATTAGCACTCAGATTGCACATTACAATAGTTCATTACAATTATCGAATCCATCGATTTTTTGTCATCGATTTGTGCTGGTGAACTAGAAACCAGAGTTTCCACTTCGAATTATAAGGCATTTCTATCAGCATTGTGGATAACGTGTGCATTACAAATGCTTTTAATTATTTTCGATTTCTGATACACGGAATTATGCTTTCCATAATTCACGGGAGCATTATTTGCTGAGTAGGAACTACATTTTTCGATTTTAAGGTGGCGACTCTCTGAGCTTATCATTAGCTGATCGAATATCGCTTGTGAAGATTCTTTAGTTTCTTATACAGTTTCCTGTTCCCCTTGTTTGAAGCATCAGTTGTATTTACTTAGTTCAAATGGCGGCCCGGCAAAATTTTCATTGGCTGGGCGGCCCGACGACTATTGCCGGGCAAGCACCAAGCTGGTGGCAACCTTATCTGGATGATATAGGGCGAGAGAGACGTAAAACCGCCCGGGTAAAACTATATAATCTTTTGATTTTGCACCAACATTGAACCACTTGCAGCCAGAGCTCGCAAAAAACTCTAAACACATTCATCGTATCAGAAAAAAAAGGTTTGGTTACGGACACAACGAAAACAGGGAGCGAAAGACAGTTTTAGTTTTGTATTTGCTCAATTCTGTTGCTCTCAGAGCAAAGACCGGATTTTCCGTTCCTGTTTCTTTTCTGTCATTCACTGACACTTTTGCCGAGAGCATACTTCCGAAGTGTGTTTTGCGTATGTATATGTGGTTGTGTGTTGCGCTCGTGTGTGCCTTTGTATAACGAGCGTCACACATACAAACCAAACGCACAAAACAAAAAACACTTATCGTAGACACTTATTGTGTTCTGCTCATTTGCAGACAGTTGTTTAGTGAGCGCTTGCTCAAAAAAATTGCTGTCAGAGGTTGTCGGATGACCGACACGTTTGTTTTGCTCAACCGAAAACATGTAACAGAAAACACATGAGGTGCGAGAAAAAGTGTTTCGCTCAGTGAGAGACCGCATGTGCTGCGTTTGTTTCTGTTTTTCACTGATCGCATTGATAAAAGTGCTAACAGATTTTTGCGAGCTATGTTTGTGAATTTACATTTGAAATTTAAATTTGCGCTGTTTCACTTTTAACGTTTCGTCTTTTTTAAATCCAATTTCTGGGCCGTTATTTTCGGGCGATGTCGTTTATTTTCAGTTCAAATAGATGTCACTTAAATCTTCCTCTTTAAGGTTCTATTTCATAGTAGCAGTTTGTGGGATGGCTTTATTTAAGTAGTTCCGATAATTTACATTACTTGCTGAACTGAGCGCCACCTCCTGGTCACTTTCAAAAGTAAATTTTCAGACTGGTGCAACCATAATGCTTGAATGCCTACGATAGATATTCAAATTCGCTATCGATGATTTGCAAGACAGTTTTCCTTAACATATATTACAAATGGCTAATGAATTGACGACGAAATGAAAAAAATGAGAATTTAAATCAAGGGTACAAATAAACACAGAACTTAAGAGCACTTAAAAAAAAGTAAAGTAAAATAAAAATAAAGCTCCTACTAAGCAAATAACATGCCAGTCGACCACAAACAAAACGGAAGCAAAGTGAAATCCTGTCTCGCAATGAGCAAACAATGGAGGAAAGGCAATGTGTGCGTGTGGGTGAGGCTAAAGGGTTCAGGTGGGGTCAGCTGTGGTCAGTTGGGGGAAATGCCTGGCCTGCATTTGGTGTCAGGACAACAAATTGTTTTATAATGCCTTGTCCGCCCACCCAGCAGACAAAAGCAGACCCACACACGTCCCCGGGCCATCCATTTTCGGACTTGGCCCAAACAAAAGCCGCTGTTATTGTTCATTTTGCCTAAGCTCAAATAATTTGCTCGCGCTCCGGTCAAAAGTCACACGACAAAAGGTTCGAAATATTTCCCACAATTGCTTTTTGTTTTCAAGCCGCATTCCCAAAAGGACTTCGAGAGTTCCACTTACAAAAAGCTTTCAAAACGAAGCTCCACTAATTGTTCACCTCCTCCCGCCCCCCACCAAAAAATTTGTATGGTGTTATGAAAAAGTTTTGCTCAGTTTTCTCAATGCTGTTGCTGTTGTTGTTTGTTATTTTTTTATTTGTTTTGCCCTTTTTTTTTTTTGCACCTGCCTGTCGAACAATTTCAAACTAAAAGGCATTTGTTATTGGCTTTTTTGCCTAGTTTGGTTGGTCGAGAAGCACTTTGACCAGTCTCCAGTTCAACAAAGCTATTGCATATTTTCAAAATTAAATAGTTTTCATTGTTAGCATGAAAGAAAAGGGATTCTGTTGGGTTATCCGTTTTCATTTGGGATTTTGTTATCAAATGAATTTGTCATGGAATTTTTTTAAGAAAGTAAAGAAATAAAGAAGTTTACAGTTTTAAGTACCAGGAGGATTAATATTAAAGTCTTAATAAAGCAAAACAATAAGCAGATCTCAGAGATCCATTTTTTTTTTTTCTTTATGTTAAGTTTACCCACCCGACAATTTCTCGTATGTATCCGGACATACGAGAATTACGATAGTTTCTCTTATAATCGAAATCCGTTTTTCTTAAGAGATGCGGGTTTCAAACGGACATTAGCTATTTTTTCTCTATATGTGACAGCAGCAAAGAAGAGAAACAAAGGAAAAAGAAAAATGCACAGAAACTCAGCTGCGAAAAAACGTATTTGAGACCTCAGAGCATTGTAAAAAATATCGGAAAAATATAGAAAATTTTAAAAACAACAAAACTAAAAAAAAAAAAAAAAAAAAGAAAGTCAAAATAATTTTAATTTCAATGCCTTGAATAGGATTCGAACCCACGACCTCGCGGCTGCACGGCAAATGTCTTGCCATTCTACCACCGGTCTTGATTGCATTCTTTACTGTCATTTCGCCACCGTCTCGCGCGACACTGTTGTATCGGTGAGCGTTAAGATGTCCGTCGTTCGTGTTAGAGTGCCGAGGTCCTGAGTTCGAGTCCCAGTAAATTTAAAAAATTATCACAGCAAATATATAAGGGGGGAAGGAGGGGTGGTGGGCGGCTTGGTTGGGGGTGGTGTGGGGGCAGCAGCAACTTTTTTTCAACTTTCGCGCAACGTTGAGCGACCGCTCACACTTCCTAGCGCGTATAACGGTTATTTCGAAGCGAAACGTATTGAACGGTTAGTTTTCTCCGTTTTCGCTATCGATTCGCGGATCCAACATATCGAACTGTTTTGCGCCCAAAACTAATACATTTTCGGACCGACGGAACACATTCTCGTAGTTTTTGGACACCCAACGGATCCGTTCTCGTTACTGGTTGTCGGGTGGGTAGGTAGGCGAAATGTGGTAATAAAGCAGGCGCCGGCAAAACCACAATCTCATTTTGACATTGGTATGTGTGCGCAGCAAGAGACCCGAAGTTGGGAGCAGCACAAAAACTGATTCAATTTGCTCGGCATCAATAGCTGCAACGCAACCAAACAAGACCCGAACGCGCAGCGCCGCTGAGCGCCGAAGCAAAACGACAACCTTATACTAACGGTTTGTCGACTGAGCTGCTTTTGAGATTTTGCCTATGCCCAGTAGATAGCGACGTGCCAGCCCCTGTCCTTAAGGTTCGTAACATTAAGGCGAAATAAATTTGGATTGGAATATTGCTGTCTTTTCGCAAATTATACTGACCAAACAACAGATAGAAATGTACATATCTTGATAATTCTGGAAAAAGATAACAAGAAAGTTTCAATTATTCCTCTTTTTTGTTAACTTTTGTCTCTTTTGAGAACAAAGTAAGCCACGTATTGAAAATCAGTACTCGCTTGGAAAGAAATAAAATATTAAAACCCGGAATAAAAGTTTTGGTAAATCTATTCAAAACCTTTTAAAAGCGCTGCAATATGAATGTAATTTCTACGTGAGAAATTATCCGCAAACATAAGCTCAGCTTTTGCAGCATCAGCAGCAATATGTTTACATTTACAGTTCAGAACAACAGCACGAACAAAAAGATTGAATAAAAAATGTTGAAAAATGTTGAAAATTGCACTTACTCAAAGACCGAGCTGCCAATTCGCTTCGTTTTTTTATTGGGAGATGCCCCAAAAATGTTCAACAAAGGACGCGAAATTGCAGCCACGTTTTTTTTAGCATAAAAATTGAACATGTGTACGGGTATAGGCAGGCAGGAAGTATTTCCCTTCACCCCTTTCGCAATGCTTTGTGCAGGGACTTGTTTGACTTTCATTTTTTTTTTTTTTTTTTCGCCGCCTAGATTATCCCTTGGATTATACTGTGCAGCATGACTGAGTTTTAGTTGCAGTTGCAATTCCTTGGGTAAGAAAATTGGGTGGAGCTGGAAGGTTGGGGGTAACCCTTTCACATAATATTTGTTTAAACTTTTGTCCTCCTTTTGCGTTATACAAAACTTTGCCTAGCATTTTTCTTATGAAACAAAAGAGGAAAAACTTCCATTTTGACTAATTGAAAATGTGTTTGCAAGTTCAAAACGAAGAAAAAGACTTTCCATAATTTGATTTTGCTCACAAAAAGTTTACAACAGTTTACGTGGGGCGTGGCCCAAAAAGGCGCCGTCATGTTTACAAAAAAAGAGCACAAAAAATATTGTGAAATTAATTAAAAAAGGGCTAATAAAGATGCCTGGCGGTTGTTGTTTTTGGATGCCACTCTAATTGAGTTCATCAACAAATTTGTTCCTGTTCTCTGTTGTGTGTGTGTGTGTGTAATACGCTTAGGTACGTGAAGGCTTAAGACTTACTTAAATTTTCCATTGTCGGTCGTATTTGTTGTAATCCAATGCGATTAGATGCGTTGGGTTTTATTTAGCATGGGAACAAAAGCCCTGAAAGTATGCCGCACAATTATGTGGCTGCAGCTTAAAGCGCGCTTCAAAGCGGCAAGAATTTGGGGCAGAATGAAGGGTAGATGACAGGTGTAACGAGGATTATGAAACATGAAGAAAAAGGTACAATAATTATGATTGTAGTTCTGGCAAGCAATTTAAACAAAAGCCTCATAAATTCAAGGACATATTTGGTTATCTGTATAGCTGTTTTATGAACAACATTGCTCTCTTTTACCCTAAAAAAATTATACTAAAATATTAAAACAAATGCATTCACCTCAAATCTGGGTCTCTGTTCCCGCTTTCACTTGAAATTTATAACTGCTTTTGATTTATTTTACTTTTCTCTTTCCCTCTCACATTTTTGCTTCCATTTTGCCATCATATTTCTTGGACTCCATTTCAGATAAATCAAAAATTCCAATGAAAATGTTTCCTGCTACCGCAAAATAAAAATGTGAAACTTCTAATTGGTAATTGCACTTGTACTTTTGCTTCTTGTCTGAACTCTTTTGGTTGAAGTAGACGCCAAAAGTTGTTACCGTCTACGTAGAAACTTATAAATTATGTAGACAGTTTTATGCAGCTTTTGACCCGAATCGAGTGTTTTTCTTCGCACAAAAAAAAGAAAGTAGTAAATGAAGCCAATATTGTTGCATAGTTTTAAAAAAAGAAAGAAAAGTAAGGGCTACAGATTTGAGTAATTTGAGAAATTAGATAAATGTTTTCGCACTAATATCGCTGGCAGCTGATACAATCGTTGGTCTTCACACTATGTTACGCGATAATTTATCGATAAGTAATTATTTGAATCACTTCAAGAGGCATTAAAAATGTCCTTATTTCTTATCAACGTTCCTTTTGGCTTCATTGGGGCTCAAAACTCAGTTTGTCGTCATTTTCTGTGCCTATCAAAGGACTTATATTTTTTTATGCAAATTTTTCTGACAACATGGCTTCAATTTTTTGAGCACTTTTCCGTTGTTTATTAAAACAACAACAAGAAACATAAAAGCCACTGTGGGCCAGCATAATTAAAATGTTTCACTTTTGTTCATTTGTTATGTAACAACAGCAACGTCAACCAAATACACAACAACTGGGACCTTTTTTTGAGGGAAATTACCGCTAATTAGTTATGAAAATGTGCTTTTAATTGTACGCGTAATTAACTCTAATGAATGTTAATTGTTCCATCTTTACCCCATAATGTACATAAATTTAATTTAATCAAAGACAATTGCAAAATTGTTGGTGTCGGTGTTGTGTGTCAGCAGCTGTCACAGTCTGCGGTTTTTGGTCAAATTTTCACATAGTACTATGGGCTAACGGAAACGAACTACAAGCAAATGTGACTTTAGAAAAATCAAAGTCTACTAATGATGAAAATGGGTGGTTCTTGAAATAGCTCAAAAACAGCTTAAAGTAGTCACAACATTCATGATCTCCACCCGTAGAAACTAGTTCAATGCTACCTTAATGGGTTAAGATTACACACAACATCCGTACTCAAAAATCAAAAGTCCAGAGAAGAATCTTGGTGGTGTAGGTCTCGTCAAGTTCCTTTGACCGCCGCTTACTACACACAAAAACACTCCTGGCCTTGTTAACAGTAGTAGTCATATACGAGTAAAATGTTCGTTCAAAAATAATAGATCATTACAGTGAGCAAAGACTGAAGCAGGATTATTGATGAAGAGGGGTACTTCACAAGTAATCTGCATGTACCTAAAATATGAAGTGCGAAATATAACTTTTTGGGTTCTAATACTTAGGTAATCAGAGATCCAACTAAGAAGGTTAGTTAGAGAACCGAAAACACTCGGTTTTTAAAGCAGCAAGGAGGGATTAACAGTATCAAAAGCCTTACTTAGTTAGTTCAGTATAAATGACAACAGCTTGCAGTGTACAAGAGAGCCCCTTTAATCCCTAAAGATGCGAGTTCTAATAGGTTAGTACTCGTAGATCGACGGTTCACTAAGCCATTTTAAAGATGCATGTAGAACAGTTACCCAGAATTGTTAAATACAAAATATGCCTCTCAAGGTATGCTGAAGTATATAAATAATTCGGGAGAATTTAATAAACACCTTCAACTGCTCTGAATATACAGTGAGCATTGGGAATGGCGCTGAATATCAATTACCAAAGCCAACATAACTTATTTTTTTAGAGCGAAGCTCTTTTACGGAGGGTAGGCTGGGTGGCAGATTTAAGAAAACGGTTGTCTTTGCGACAGATTTCTTTGGCTACGCTTTTGACTTTCGTCTTTGCAAGACAGCCATAGCAGCAGGATGGTTGTGAGTGAGGTGGTGGTGGTGGACTAGCAGTGACCAAGCAGTGACCGATCAGTCACCAAAGCAGTGACCAAAACTGTGAAAACAGTGACCGAAAAAGTGACCAAAACAGTGGTAAAAACAGTGACGAAATCAGTGACCAAACAGTGACCAAAACAGTGACTAAAATATTGACTAAAACAGTGACTTAACAGTGACCAAAAAAGTGACTTTATTATGTCCTTTGAAGGGACAAATTCCGGTCATGTAGCATAGGTCAGAACACAATAAAAATAAGTAGGCGTCTCTAAAATATCTTAGGATAGGAATAGTCCCGAACAATTTGCAACATTTTCAAGTGCTTCAAAAGAATCCGACGACTTTGCCTTGTGTTATCGTTTAGATATTAAAAACCTACATGGGCATATGGAAATTCTAAACGAAAAACATTTACATTTAGTAAATCTACACGAACGTCTCTAGCTTCCTATTATAACTGTGTTTTGCAGTATTTCTGTGCGAGTGGTAGATAGCCGTATGGGCTAAGATGCCGGCAATTGAGTCTAAATTCCCGAGACAAGTCCCAGACAAGGTAAGTGGAAATAAAAATTAATTTGTACGCTGTAATCGGTTTTCCAGAAGGAAGACCTTTCCCTCTTTGCGTCCCATTCACCCATTCCACAGTACCCTTATCCCCACAATCGCTTGTGTAAATAGTATAGAATAGGTATCATTCTTTTTTTGTGCTGGGCTTTAAACGTGGCGTGTAGAAAAACTGCATGCCGCATGTTAAAATGAGAAAATTAAACGCGGCATGTAGAATCGCTAGTAAGTAGTGGGTGGAAAAATCAAGCTACATTTTCATGTAGTTCTTACATATTTTGTTTACTCTGTCTAATAATAGTAAAACGTGTAACTTCTGGAATGACATCTGGATTTAACCCATTAATTCAACAACCGCTGTCGCCTTAGTTAGGAATTTTAACTTAAGATTGTTATAAATGAAGAGCTTGCTTGTATGATCGAGCGATGTCGACTCGCTTTTGCACTCAACGTTGTGCTTGAAGCTACACATCGCTCACGGTAATTTCAACCGTAAGTACACTTCTTCTGAAATGACTCACAAAAGGTAATATAAACGGCTCGGCGTTATGTCAGCGGGCGTTGTTAAATGCACCCATTGTTTACACTAGGCAAAAAGATTCAGTATTTTGAAGGGTTTGTGGTTCTTTTAGATGATTTTCGTTGGCTGCACACGAAACTGTTTCGGAAATGCTCCGTCATGTCTACATTTTACAAAACTCGAGCTTAAAGACGCCAAAAATTTACTATCTTCATTTTTTTTGCCAATTCCGTGAAGAAAAAATGCTTTTGCTTAGACTCTCTTTGATTTCTACGATTTTTTCAAGCGAAGAAATTAGCACATACATTTTTTATTGCCCATAAGTATGCAATGAATGTTTATTTTGCATTGCATACCTTTGGGCAGTAGAAAATTTTGTCATTTCAACCAAATGTATTCAAAATGGTATTTCTTGGCTTAAAAAAATCGTAGAACTGTTTGGTATAGTTTGTTTTAAAGTTAAAGAGTAGAACTTTCCAATTATATCAAAGAGAATCAAAACAAAAGATTTAATTCTTTACAAAACTCCATGGAAAATAAAAAATAGGTACAAATAGCATTGTTTTGACATTTAAGCTGCTCCGAGATTTGCCCAAAAAATAGCAATTCATTTCCATGGTGCCTTGTTATGTGTGCGGATGTAATGGAAAATACGGGAGTAGTCACAGGAATAAATGAAGAAACTAAAGCAAATTAAATTAAACACTAAGGGGCAATTATTATGCAACTGTTGGAGTATATAGTTACTTTGGGTTCTATAAAATAAGTTTGAGTAACTGGAATTTGATTCTTATATATTTGATGTTTGTAACATAGGTTAGATTAAGATTCTAGAAGTAACTCTCATTAAGGATTAACAGGCTCATTGTTTTGACATTGCCAGAATTTTTACCTTTAGTGTATTCGACAGATTGAGTAGAAGAACTTGACTAAGTATCCTTAGTCTTCTTCTACTCATAGCGTTTTTTAAAATGGCTTGACAGAGCCCCAATCTCTTGGCTTGTGCGCTTCTAATTTTCGCACAAGAGAAAGGGACCGACAGTTTAACGCCAAATCCGTACTGCAGTTTGAGAAACTTTTCATGGCTAATTACTACAAAGCTTGCGCCAACAGTAGAGGGGGGTGACCGGGTGTAAAGTTTATTCAAAGAAAAAACTTTTTCACTAGATGTTCCGAGGCGGGATCGAACCCACAACCACTTGCACAACGGTCGCGCACACTAGCCGCTGAGCCACCCGGCCTCATAGCGTTAAGTGTCAGAAAAATCTCTAGTCCAACCTGGCCACACTAAAACTAAATGAAATTTTGGATGGCTTAAGACGATGTAAAGCTTGTTTAAGATTGTTGTGGCGTTAAATTTTAACTGTCTTTATGTCTTTCTCCCTTGACCGCTGCAACCGACTGACTCGCCTACTATCCTCATCTAAGCAAAGAGTACCTGAGCATTATGGCAATGCGTTTAGCGCTGGCAGATAGGTTTGACCGCTCCTGGTATTTATGAGCAGGGTACAAGTTTTCATTTGAAATCCCACATAAATAGAAGCCTACTTCACCAACCACTTAAACAGAAAAATGCGAGAAAAAAAATTCCTTACAAAGTATAAAAGACCGAAATTTCCTTATTTATTTTCCATAAACTGAAAAGTCTCAATAAATTAAGCCTCTTCAATATATTGTTAAAAAAAATGGAAATAAATTTCCCAATCTTTGCCTGATCTCTTAATACTCTTAGAAAATTTTCTGCCCACCAACAGGCGGCACCCAGTACTCCGAAACAAATGCAAAAAACGATAAGAAAAATGCGAACTCAGCAAATACAGTAAACAACAATTATAAGCAACAACAACAACAACAAGTACCAGCACCAGCAGGAAAATTGTCTAGCCACGTTTGCGACTTTTGTTTTGCTTCGTTAGGCGTTGGCTTCCTCATTTCCATCTTCATCGCTTTTTTTTCTGCGTGCGGTTTGAGTTTTGGAGCAAGTTTAAGTGGATTTTCATAATTTACGCGCAGTGCGCAGTGAAAAATCATAAATTATTACTGCCCCTCTGCGTCTCGCCCAGCTAACTTCATTGAGGGGGTTTTGCTGTGGCGTTCAAACAATTGCATTTAATTGTAAGTAAAATATGTGAAAAGTTTTGCAAGCAAAACAAAAAAAGAACTTTTTAAGCGTCTGAAGTGGATAGGCTCGTGTCCGCTCTGTATCCACCCAGAAGAACATGTCAGCGACATGTTGTTTTCATGAAGGAGACAGCTGTGTGGGTGTGTGTGTGTATGTGTGAGTGCTTGTGTCTCCATATTGGCTGTCTGGCTTTTTTGTTTTGCTTGCCATGATGATGATTTTCCAGCTTGTGATTCTTATATTTGCCTTTCGTCAACGTTTATGACAATATATCAAAAAAGCCCAGCTCCATGAGCAACTTCGTCTGGTACTTTATGCTTTTATTGGTTACATGAGAATATTTTCCACTTGTTTGTGTTTGTTTTTATGTATTTTTTCCTCCACAATTGTCAGCCACAGAAGTTTTGAAGTATTTTTTCTTGTTCTTTTTTTTTTTGAGAGAGTGTTCGAAATGTATTTTCTTGAATATTTGTTGGATGCAAAAACGACATGTTGGTATAAAGTTTTTAATTAAATTGTTAGATTTTTACATTGTCGCAAGCAAATTGGGTTTTGCTTGTAGACGAGAGTTGCTTCTTCTAATGAAAAGCTGTAAATTGACTTGATAGGTTTAACAAGGCAGAGAAATTGAATATTATCAGCCGTGTGTGTGAAGGGTATATAGAGACTGGGATGAAACTAAGTTAATTGGTCAGATCGGGCAGCGTTATTGTCATTTGTGCTTAGTTTGATTGGCCAGTTTAACAGGAAATTTTAAATACGCAGACAACATAAGCGCAGACAACATAAAATCCTTTGTCAGAAAATAATAGACACATAAATGACAAGCCAGATCGTATTGCAAAAACAAATGAGCAGCTAGGGCCCCTCGGCCGTAAAGGAATTAAGTCTTTTTGCATCTACATTATGGAATATTAAACTAAAAAATCTCGTTTTACAATCTAACTTGGTCTGACTGCCTATTATATCAATATATATAAAATAGTAATTGTGGTTTGTTCGGATGCTAAAAACTTGACAACGACTGGACCAAATTGGATAATTCATTTTGCGGATTTGTTCGTAATTGCAACGCAAAGGTTTACGCAAAACGAAAAATCAGGTGAAGCTGTAGGCAATCATTTGTGTTGCAAATCAATTACAGTTCAACAAGTGGCGCAGTAGGCGGTCATTCATTTTTTTATTATTATTTAAACCAGCAGTTTATTATTTAGATTTTAATTGCAACAACGTCTACTAGAAACAGTTACCATATAATACAACCTAAAAGGGATAAAAAGAAAAACATAAAGATTAAATTAAACGCCTTCTGATCTGTTAGGGGAACCCTATCAGTCACAATGACCAGCTACGCCCCTGCTCGCAGAGTTGGTGATCAGAAGAAAGTTCAAAAAAGTACTTCAAGCTATGTAAGGGCAAGATTGTAAAGAATAAAAGAGCGAAAGCCTTCATCGGGAATGATACCACTGAGAAGAGGGAAGATCTTATTGTAATCCCTACACAAGAGGCGAAACGGACAATTGAAGGCATATAAAGAAGCAGCCAAGGTCTTGATAGGACATTAAAATTCACACACCCAAGTAGGTACTTTGCGTCAATGTTACCCTCTATAAGCTTGTGCAGAAACATTATACCCAACATAGTGCGTCTATATTTAAGAATCGGTAAGTCTAAGACCTTAGTCTGGATTTATAAGGACGAAGCTTCAATTGTGGGTCTTAACCCGAGTTGCGCAGGTCGAATAAATGGGGGGCTCTAAACACACCACCCAAACTCCAAGATTGGCCTCACTAGGGATGTAAATAAAAGTTTAGTCGTGTTTAGTCTTTGGATCAGCGTTTTATTACATTAGGAAGGTTGTTCCAATATGGCTGCCCTGAGGAACTCCAGAGGTCACAAATTCCGCGTAGGAGATACACCTATTAAATATTTACAACTTTATTAGTTCTAGAGTCTAGACTGAAGATAAGATGAGATCCAATTAAGAAGACCCAATGGAAATCGCAACAAAGGCAATTTCAAAACTAAAAGACAATGAGAAATACTGACTAAAGCTTTACTAAAATCCTTAAAAATAACATCTGTTTGCTTGCCTTGAGTAAAACCTTGAATTATTGTAGAAGTAAATCCCAGTAGGTTTTTAGTAGTGGATCTATTTTTAACAGATCCATGATGGTTGGGTGAGATAAAATTCAAACATGAGTGTGTGTTTAAGCAGACAGGTTATAATTTGTTCGTAAAGTTTGTGTATAGCAGAGAGTTTTGCAATACCCTTTTTAGAAATGTCGCAAGCGAGCTTGCGCATTGCTATATGATGCACAAAGGTACATTATCAGGGCCAGGAAAATTGAAAGATTTTAACGAGAGTAAACCATTTAGGACAGACGAAAATGAAATCGAGGGACAACGTAAGAAATCATACGGAGAAATAGGGTAAGAATACACATTGCAGGCATCTGACGAGGAAAATGTTGATTGAAAGAATTTGGCAAAGAAACTGGCAATATCGATGTCAGAAGAGACAATTTCATGTTTGTAGTAAAAAGAAGAAGATAAGGTGTCCGTTTGAAGTAAAAAGAAGAAGATAAGGTGTTGGACCGTCCTTTGGTATTAACGAGTTAATAAAAACTCATTGGATAGTTACGAAGTTACTTTGAACTCGAGAAAGGTAACTTTTATAGCGAATACGAATTTGGGCTTGGAATTTTTTTCTGCTTTGTTTTATTTTTCCAGTTGTTTTCCAAATTTCGATATTTGTTACGAAATCATCAAGAGGTCATGGAAGCATTGTTCGGCATTCCCAGATTGCCAAGCAACACTGAAATGTTGCAACACTTCGAACGGAAGACAAACGGAAGGGAAATCAGCTGTATTCAAAATAATCGATGGGAACAACAAATTCTAGAGTTGCTTCTACCACACTTTTTAAACAATTTCGTTCATTAATTTTTGTTCACAAAACAAGCCCGACGTTCACGGCAAAACACCAGCTCTGGTCACACTGGTGTTGGTTTTGCACTTATGCTGAATTAATATTACCAATCAGTTATAGCAAAGCTGGCATGAGGAACCCTCTGCTTCTGCTCTAAATTGTTTGAAAATGTAACTTAATGTGTTACCAAAATGAGACCGTGATGTTTCCAAAACAAGACCGAGATGTTCCAAAATTGTTCCCAAAATGTTGCCAAAAAGAATCCCAAGTAGTCTTAAAACGTTACCAAAAATGTTTTTAAAAGAACCAGGAAAGTTTTTAAAATGACCCCAAATTGTTCCCAAATTGAGCTCAAAATGGTATTAAAGCAACATCTAAACCAGCGATGTTCCTCCATAGCCCCAGGGGCCGAGCGCAATCGGCTATTTACACGCACACGAGCCGAGCGCATGCCGAAATCGGGCATATGAGCGTAAGCAGAGCTCTCTTTGCCTTCATTCGCTGCCCAGCCGTCGTTGAGGGCAGTTCAAAGCTGGGTTGTGTCGCTTTGATATCGCACACCAATACACTCTCACTTTTTCGCCTCGCTCTTTTTGACGGGTCTTCAAATTCCGTTCATGAAATGACACCGGCGTTCACAGTTCACGTAAAAGCGGGATTGCTCTACTATTGTCAATGAATGGTCTTGATTTCTGTAGATTTTGAACGGATTGTTTTCTGAGTGCAGCAATTCCCAAGTTTTATGACTTCATATTATTATGAATACTTAACAGATGTTAATTATTAGTAGGAAATTGGAAGGTCTTAAGGTCTAGTCAAAAATTTAAGTAAAATACTTAATTTCTTGATGTACAACTTTTAGTAACTTTTTATACTTTATTTTCACTCAATAAACAAGTAAAACCATTTCTAGCTGCATTTTGACAGTCAAAGTACCATCTTATCGCCATTGGCACGCACCTGTGGGCTATGAAAGTTATTTTAGACAATTGGGTACCAAAAAAAAAAAATGCTGCTGACCTATGTGACTTCTGTTGCTGACCCCTGCCGATAAATGTGCGAAATGTGCACGGTTTGGCAATATTTTGCGACTACCGCGACAAAGGAACGAGAGCGACTGTGTGTGCTGTGGTCTCATGATAAAGTTGACACTTTATGCGTTTTGGCGTGGGTTCAGCAAGCATTGCCATGTGGCCTGTGGGTCAGGATATGCCATGCTATGCAAAGGCAAAAATACTCATATGTGAAGTTTTTGCCATAAACTTGATGCTTTTTGATTTTGTTTGGACAGTTTTGAATGCCATTTGTAAAGGCATTTGCCAAGCCGCAAAGAGAATGCACCGAAAAAGGGAAGCAATTTTAAAAAGTAGCAATAGTTGATGTTTAGCTTTTGTTTTAGTTTAACTTACACAATAAATTTGTTTATTATTAGAACTCGAAATTTGATGAGTACGTTGAAAAGGTTCCGAACCAGTTACGGAAATTTTAAGTAGTATTACATTTTCCCGGCATAAGTCAGGTTCCCAACCTGTTAAAAATGAACACCGAATAGTGTAGTTCAGCACTGGTTCAAAACATTTCAAAATTTTGCGATAAAATATTAAAATTATTATTAAAGCACCAGCGATGCCAGCTATTTAGCTTTTTATATAAATTAAATTGTTCCAGCAAATAAAGGTGTGGACATGTCTGCGCATATAATTAGGGTAATTAGATTGCCAAAAACTGATTTTGTTTTGAATAAGGGGGAAACGTACATACACGTGTTGGTTATTTAAGTCGATTAGTTGTTTATGATGTTGTTTTTCGTGCTGTGTACCAACACAAAATAAAATAAGCCCGACCAAAAAAAAAACCAGGTCAGCGAATGAAAATATTGCGTATACGCCATGTGAGCGCGCTAAGCGCTCTTAATTGATTTTGGAGTAGAAAAGCAAAGCAAAGGGAAAAGGATTTGTTTTTTTAATAAAAATTGAAAGTGAAAAATTGGGCTAACAAATTCCTGTACCACCATAAGTCACATATCAATAAAATCGTTAAATTTCCCTCTATTTACTCAGCCGTTCTTCTGCTATGGCCCGCAATCAACTTGTCCAATAATTTCGAGTGCATTACAGAGAGCGAGAGAAATGAATTGAATTGGATTGAATGCATGACTGAGTGACTGACTGAGTTGATTGAGTTGAATTGTGTCTGTGTGTGTGTGTGTGCAGGGCGTGGCCTAAGGGAATTTTTTGTCTGTTTTTCTGTTACCGACAAACGCAACGCCTTTCAATCAAACGCGGTAGCTGGAATTTCCCAAACAAACCGAGGGGCCATCTGACTTACACCCACCCGTCGTCTGTCACTGCATGTGACAAATGCCGACAAACGACGGTTTGAATATTCCACTTCTTGCACTTCCACTTCCTCACATTCTGGTTCAATATTGTTGCCAGGGGGATGGGGATTCCGCTACCTGAAATTTTGGTTTCTGGTTTTGGTTTTGACTTTGTGTTAGCGTGGAAGTTACCCCCTAATTTGAATGCACTTTTACCCCATTGGGAAAATTATCTCAAGGAAACGTAGTTGGCTTCTCTTTGTGGATTTCTGATGAGTCAGTTGGAGTTGGCCTAACCTTCGCGCTGATTAATTTATGCAAATGCTTTTCGGGGAAGCTCAAGTGGCCAAACAATGTAATCATCTTGGCCGTAATCATTGCTTATCTTCATCATCATCATCATCGTCCACGTCCTGGCGCCAACAAGTAGATTTCCATCACAGGCCAAAGGAAAAGAATAAAAGAAAAAAAATGTTCCTACAGGCCAAATCGCTGTCATTAATCATTTGGCCCAAAAAGGTGTCAAGCTTCGTGGGACGTGGACGTTAATCTTCGACCAAGGGCATGAAATAAGTGAAATTTTCATTTGAGTTTAAGCTGAAATTGAAATGCTCTTTGGTTTCTTAAGAAACGCTAAACCGCTGACTAGCAGCCCCAAGAAAATGGAAAGTGATTAACCTTTCAAGTGTTTAATACAATAAATTAGCGTTTGTGACAATCGCAAAATGTCACAAAATACGAAAGTATATCACACAAGCCAGGGCTGAAATTCGACTAAGTTGAACTCCTTAGATCCTGTTGTCAAACTCATTACCTTTTTAGCCTTAACTTAATATTAGGTTTATAAAATTGTTGGTTTTAATAAAGAAATTTTTGGAATTACCAATGGTTGTTCCTTTGTGCCAATATATCAATATATCAATCGCAATAACAAGAAAGAGCAATAGGAGAAGAATTTGTTTACAAAGCAAATCAATGTCCAAATCGATGAAAGCGGGCCAGTTACTTGTCTGCATAATTTTTTGATTTTATCAATTGCAAAATTTGAAATCAACTTTCAGTTTTTTAAACCATGCATACGGATCCAAATCCAAAACAAAATAGTCATACGGCAAACTTTTTAAAATAAGTAGAAATTTTACAAGCATTTAACAGTTTCTTAGAAAAACCAAACAAGGTAAACTTGTTCTTCCAAAAGCACAGTTAAGGTAATCTATAAAAACAACCATTTTGAATAAAATCAAAATAGGTCGCTAAACCCCAAAATACATAAACCAAAATAGTAGTCTCGCTGTAATGTTTGTTACTTGGTATTTATAAAAGGAAGCAAGCCCTTTAAAATGCATACACGAAATCTGGGCACTGTTATGTGATTACTCTGTACGATGTTCCGAAAATTTAACATTCGCCAATCAACAAAGATTTAAAGTTACATTTGGTACAACTTTCAAACCCAATTGCTTACCTTTCGGCTGGATCAAAATCAGACCTAATAATAGAACTAATGGCATTTCGCATTCTTACAGTTCTCAAGCTCTTATTCTCCGATTAGTTTAAGTTAATGGGTATTTGGAAACGGCTTAATGGTGATTCAGCGTCGAAGCTCACTGATGAGATGTTGCTGGGAGGCCGTCGAAACAGCGTGTCTGTGTAACCTGCTGTCCATATGTACAAAATCTTTTTTGATTTCTGATGATTATAGAACTATATTCAATCTTCTACTTGAGACGGCTAACAAACACTTTGACTAAAATCAAAAGAGGTCCATATACATTTAATCTATAAATCTAAATCTCTTAGTCCGTTTCTTTTTATGGTGGACAGGTTATATTAGTCCAAATATAGTAAAAGTGTGCGGGACGGGAATGCATCTTGACCTGAAACTTACTACGGGGTCGTAAGGGACAGTAAAAGTTGTAACAACCACTTTTTGGGATAGGATTAACTCTAAAGTTTTTGATTGTCTCGCATTACCAATTTGGTTCAAGCTTTTTAAGTCCTTTATCCAATAGGCAAGCAATTCAAAGTATTTGCCCTGTGGTTAATAAATTATTTATACCTACATTGATCGAATCCTCCTCGATAAAAAAGCATTTCTCAATTATACAAATTATACAAACACTTCTTAGAAAAAAAATCACTCGTTACTTTAGTGACCACTTTAAATAGGTTCTTAAAGAATACAGTTGCACAACTGAGAACCAGAAATGAGTGAAAATTTGGGATCATGAAAGAACGATTCCATCTTTCCTTTATCACTTTATTATAAGGCATCAAGCTGGGCAACACGCAACGCCTCTAACCATCTCATCTCATTTTACGCTATGGTTCTCAATCGATCGTATCGATTTCTTAGATATTTCATGTGGCGATATAATCGACAATCGATATTTTTATAATGATAACCATTCCACTATAGTATCGTCTCACTTGACGGGTTTTTAAAGTAAGCTAAGGGGTTCCGCCTCATTTTTTAGACTTAGATTAAATATATCTGGTATAAGAACAATCGGTTCAAGCATTTTATACTTCTTTAAAAGAAATGTATGGCACATTTTGTTCTGATTTTTCAGATTATTTGGACTCGCTCACTTAAAGGTTCTATAAGATCAATAGAAAAGGTTTAATAATGTAACTGGACCCAGTTGTTATTGGTTTACTTAAAGAACTTCAGTAGAACTGACAATTAATCAAATTTAACCCACGAGGATTAATTAGACGCAGGGGCCCGAGCACCAGCCTCCTCACCAAGACCAAGTCTAAGCAACACACCAAAATTGAAAAACCCATGCTTAAGCTGTGTGTGTGTGGGCGGAGACACGGAAACACAAACAAGCGGCATATTTTGCCTTCCTTTCCGAGGCATGGAAGAAAGAGAAGAGGACCAACGGGTGCGCGGCAAGGCTTGCGCGAAACTACAGCAAATGCGGCCGAAACGTTTAGAGCGCAGGTACCCCTGTTCTAAAGCAGCGGTGGGCTAGCCCTTGCTCCCGTTGCTCCTGAGAGTTATAATAAGACTACTGGCGCCACGCGCATTAAAAATTGCTTCAATTCTTGGCGCTGCCGCAAACAAGCAGACAGAATGACAAGCACAGTTGCCTCGCTTCGAAGCAAAAACAAATATATGAGCTGGGGCTCGGCCGGGGGGGTTCGGGGGTGTGTGCTTCCAAAATCAAATTTTGAGCCCACCTCTGTTCTAAAGCGTTAACGAGCATTAAACTCTAAGGGAAGGACGCACCAACAGCATCTATATTTGTCAGTTTTATAGGCAGATTTTAGTGCCAAAGTGTTTTTTTTGAGGCTTGAACACGAAAATGTACCTTAAGCCCAAGTTCTAAGAAATCCTAAGATCCCATTTAAGTTAACCTAAATTGACATTCAACCGAGTAAGAGACAAATTGAGATGATAAAACCGATTAGTGTACGTTGAAGTGCCCTTTTTAGGATGGTACACCCTCTCAAGGCAACCTTTTGATTGTGTGCCTAAAGCTAAACATTGGAAATATTCACTTATTAATCAAGAAAACTTCGAAGAAGAGTAAGCGGCTAAAAAAGTCGAGTTTTTTCTCATTCAAAATAGACAAAAATACAAAGCAGTTCCCGCCATCAATGACCAAAAATAATATGATTTTTAGACGTTTTCTTAAGTTTGGTCCTGGGTTGGTACATCATTTTATTGCGGTTTGCAACAAATAAGGATTCCGGCCATAAACAAATCGAATTTTAACCAACTTGTTATATTTCAATACTCTTACCTTCTCCGTACAAAATTTTCTCAACAAGTTTTTGACAAATTGCTATCAAGAAATCGTTTAAGTGAATGTGACCCGACTTTCTAAGTGTATGCCATACATATTACCGCTCTTCTCTCTTCGCCTACGCATAAACAATTAAAGCTGTCTACGTGGTCGTGGGACTTTGTGTGCTGTGGTTCTTGTTGTTGTTGTTGTCGCGAGTCCTGCGAGTGACTTTTGACACGTGTCATTTGTGTTTGTAAGCGTCAACAGCAACGACAATGTCAAAGCGACTGAACGAAAGTGAAGTAAGTGCCGAGTACTTTGTGAAATTTCTCGCATAGTTTGCGGTCAAAATGGTGTGGCTACAATTACAAATTACCAGCATTCTTTTGCTAATTAAAATTGTTCAAAGAAGGTACAAAATTTGTTTAATTAGCCTAGGGCAATAATTGCTATTGAGTGCGATTCAATTTGCAAACGGTTCATCAGAAAACGCTTAGGTAAACTCGATTGCAAATGGGAAGCTCCAGGAGTTGCACAAACCCGAAATCTGTTGGCGCATGCAAACGGTAATTTATTTGCACTTTGATAGCAGCAAGATGCAAACAGGGGGTGGAGGATGGGGGCAAAGGGGTGAAACCTTATAAATCACACCGAATGCAGGCAAAGATATGGCCAGCGCGTTGTTTGCCGGGCAAGACCCGACTAAGCAGTTTATTGAAAAGTGGTCGTCGTGGAGTTGGGGGAGCCATAAATATGGTCAAGTGAAGCGCGCGCGCGCCCACCAACTGACTTGCATATAATTTAGTGCAGGTCCCCAAAGTGTGTGACTTTAAGAAACGTGCGGCGAAATGGAAAGTTTTTCTTTTCAGCTGTCAAGGTCACTTGAACATTGCTCACACTCACATGCATATAATCATGATCAAATAACTCTTAACTTTCATTTGCTTTTCATTCACACAAAATTCACATTGCATTTCGTTGCATGCGCTTCGATGGACACTCAACAATTCTCAACAAGCACACTCGAAAAACGCCAGGAACACGGCACACGGTAGGTGGTGGGAGCAACCAACCAGGCGATTTGTATGTAAGAGGCCTTCCCCATTCACACACAAACACACACACACTCATGCAGGGGCACTTGTGTCAGTTCAAAGACCTGTCGAAAGCCGGCATTTCGTTGGCACTGTTAACTGATAACAGTTAACATAAGTTCCACCCGCTCACAGAAGAGAGAGAGAGAGAAAAGGACACTCACTGAGAAGTTAAAGTTTCGAGAGAGATTTAAGGCAAATGTTAAGCAATTTATGTAAAGGAATTCGAATTGACTTTTCGGTAGATTTTCGAATTTTTCTCCTTGCTGTTATGAAGGAGAGTAAGCATGGATGTTGTTAGGAGAATAGACAACAACAACTTTGTATCTATGCCTCTTGCAAAATTAAACGCAACAACAAATTTGTTTTGGTGGTCTTCAATGTAGATTTTGTTGTTGGCGACGAATGATTTTGGATGCATCAGACAGCCACGAGCCACACACACACCTCACCAGTTAAAAAATCGGATTTCTGTTTATATTTATTGTGGTTTTTGTTGCTTGAGAAATGTTTTCTTCATTTGTAGTCGTGTCTACTCACCCAAAAGAAACCATAAGTAAGCAGAAATGCTTAAGAATATTTCATAAAGCCGAAGCAAAAGGAGAAATTTCCAGCATTAACATAACATAATTTCAATACTGCAAATGCTTTCCGGTTTTCGAAAAATGTTACGACATAACTTGGCCCTCGATTTCCCCTACTGCCTTCTTTTTCGCTGTATGTTAAGTATCCCCTCTTACTGTTGCGCTCGCAAATTCTCTCACTGACTGTGAACTCTTCGAAACTTCGACTAATTAACGAAGTTTTGCACTTCGTTTAACTGCGTGTGGATTTTAACCTCGTTTTCACCCCCCAAAAAAAAGGTCCATATTACTGTTGTCTAAGTTGGCTTCTTGTTTCAGCGATTTTCAGTGTATTAGTTTGGTAACTTTTTATCTTTCGTTATCTTCGCTTGCTGTTGCTCTATAGTCGCGAAAAAAGTTGTTGACAGGCGAGCGAGCAGCTCGGCTAGAAATAGTTTAGCTTGAAATTCAAATAATCTCCAAGATTTATAGCCTTTGAAGTCTACTTTTGGCGGGGGAGGTGGGTGGTGAGGAGTACGCCTTTAAATAAGCTTTAGTATTCATGTGAGGTTAGCCATTACAGAAAACTGCAGCAAATTGGTCCAAGTACCCTTCAGCATTGTTTAATGGCTGAATGTACATATTTGTCCTGCTCACCCACACCTCTCTCCATGGTTTCCATTTGCTTCAGGGCTTTTGGGCATTTCTCAAGAAGTAAATGCAGCTGCCACTTTAGCCAACTTGTTGACTTGTTGCCATACACCAAGAGAGAGAGAGAGAGAGAAAGCCATTCGGCAGCAGAAAAGGAAATGAAGTTGGCAGGGCGGAAATGCTATTTTTCATGATTTGTGCCAAAACGAAGAAGTTGTGTGTTGAGTGAAGTGTGTTTTTTTCCCCCCACTTGCATTTCTTTGACAAATTGTTTGTTGTATGCGGGGAGATAATATTAAGAGAGTGCAGACAAAAGATGCTGCATTTTGTGGTGCTTAATTAAATTAGGTTGAATTTTACTTAAGCAGTGCGTAATTATAGAGTGCGGCGACTGTGGCGTAGTGGTACTGCTACTCTTTCTCTCTAGAAGACTAAACACGCAGACGTCTGCATCTTACACACGACCATTAAGAAATCGCAAGAGATAGCAAGAAGCCCAGTAGTCTAGTGAGTGGTGAGAAGGTGGGAGGAGGTGAGGTATTTTAAACATTATCTATATCTTTTACAATGCATTATGGTTCAAAGATCGATTTGTTACATTGATATAATAACATCAAAATGTAAAGTCACAATTTAAGAATAAGTTTTCCTAAGTTGTTCGTAGATTTGGAGCGTATGGTTTGTTTTGAGAAGTAGGTCATGTTTTAAAAATGGAATGGGTATAAAAGGTAGAAATTTCCGCAAACTTTTAGATCGCCATTTGTTTCTGAGTGCAAAACCACTAGAAATGAGCTGTACTAAAAAGTCAACCAAACTCAATTTAGTTAAACGTACTTCAAATAAGTGGAATTTGCTCTTAATGAGAACTCCAAATCTATAAAATTGAGTCTTAATTAACATAAGAGAATTAATGGTGCAGTTATTTAGAAATGAGTACGGAACTTGAAGATGGACACCAAACCAACTACAAATCGACTTACGTAGTTTTTTTTAGAGTTGTGTGCGTAAAAACATATTAAAAGTCTGCCCTGAACGTCATCGAATAAAGTTTTTAGGTTTGCGTGTACTCAATTCGAGAGTTTTGTTCTACAGAAACTATACTAGAAATAAGTTAAGCCATTTAAGTCTCAGTTGAATATTCAGTTGATGGTATTCTTTCGATATATTGCGCCGTAGGTGTCGATATATATAAAAATGAATGTTTGTCTGTCTGTCCCTTATGCCTGCCTAAATCGCTCATCCGATTGCAATGAAACTTTGGGAAAAGGGGTCCAAAAGCCGCGAAATCTGATTGCAATGAAACTTTGGAAAATTTCTGAGTGGTGTCCCGGGCAGGTTTCTAACTTTATGAAATGGGAGGGACCGCTAAATTTGCAAAATTATATACCGGTGTTAAACCTATCATCCGGTTGCGATGAAACTTTGGGGAATGGTTTTTCGCTTGGACGCGAAGTTTTCTATGGTTCAAAAACTGCGAAATGGGCAAAATTATCATATGAGTTTTTATGGCAGCGCTTAATGTTTAGATTATAATGCAGGTGTTGGTAAATGATACAGAAGATACAGATTGAACGATCCTAATTTTGCTAATTGTTCGTTTGAGCCAAGATTATTATGAAGATTGAATTTTTCATTTGAGCCTAGATTATTTGACTGACGATAGTTGTAGACGGGTAAATTGGAGGTGTGAAAGTCGCAAAATTTTAAAAATTTTCGTACAGTACACGTTATCATTAAGAAGGGTAAATTGGGTCAGATAGCTCAGCAAAAAATCAAAAACAACACACATAATTACATTTTTCGATTTACGGGAACAGCTTAGCAGTTCAGTATGTATGTATATCTGTCCCTAATGGACCACTGAACTGATCTTTACGAAATTTTGAAAGTACGTTCATGTCGATCAGGAAGAAATCATGCGCTGTGTCCTTAAGTCTTTGAACCGTTTGGAAAGCGGTGGGTAATACGGAGTCGGATAACTTACAGGTTCAGAACAGGGCTAGAACTAGTTCAAAAGTGATTTAGAGCATTATTTCAGAGTAACTAAGGCACTGAACTTGAAAGTCGGCTTACATATTATTATTATTAAGTGGATATGTAACTGTTTTAGAAATTATTTTACCTTAGATCTCAAAACTTGGTTTGTGCTCTGGTACTATGAAGATAGACATTCAAAAGTGGTTCAGGTCCACACCTTTCGGTTGGAAAATTGGTCTTTAGGCTAATAATGTGAGTGTAAGACGTTTAAGAAATCTCATAATTTAAGCTCTTAACTGGAAATTGGTTGTATGGGCTGATAATTTGTAGTTTTTGTAGCTTGCTTATAAACGCTTTCAAAAGAGTCATATTTTCAGAATGCAAAGGACCCGGGCGACGCCGGGTATTCAGCTAGTATCTTATAAAATCTCTTATATCTTATAAGTTTTGAGCTTTTCCACATCTTTTCACCTTTACTGCTACTGGCAACGCCTTTGAATCTTGTGCTGTTCTTGGCCGTATTTATTTTACAAATTATTTCACTTTAAGCGTTTCACTCACTTGATTATAATTATCGGTCATCAATTATAAAGCATCAAAATCTTTGTTACATACCTAAAAATAAAAGAAAATATTAAATGTTAGTTTAAAGCTATTTACAAATAGTTTGCCATCAATTGAATGCCCAAGCGAATGTGTCAGAACATGAAAACATTATCAAATATGAGTGCCCACTTCCTGATATTGTTATTGGTTTTCGGGTTTGGGATTTTTTATGTGCAAGTACATTTTTTACGAGCACTTATTTCCGCCCCAGAAATTAGGAAACTGCTTTCTATTTTTCTGTTTTTTTTTTTTGCTTGTTGTTGATACATTTTATGCTCAACTGGCCCAATACCTAATAACTTTTTGGCTGTCTAAGTAAAAGGGGAGGCGGCTAAAGAGTTGCGCCCTCTGGGCGGTTCTATATTTCTCTTCTCTGCATTTCTAGGAATTTATGATGTGTGTAACAATTGGGCTTTACTTGGCTGGCCGTTCCGCTCAAGTGTGCCATGCAAATTTTGCTTATTTTTATTTAATGTGAATTTTATGAGTGGCCAAATTTTTTGATGGGCCACTCGTAAAGCAAAAGGATTTAATTTGCCTTTTGGTAGTGGCTTTATTGAGGTATTTACTGGCCATAAAGAACTTTGTCTGAGATACAAGATAAGATAGGTTAATGGGAGGAGCATAAAATTGAGTTTTCAATAGAGTCATTTGACGTTTGGCGCTTCGAATTTTATTTGCATAAGGAATTTCCTCAAGAAAAATTGATTTTAATACATATAGCCCGAAAAATATCACTGACCACAATTCAAGCGGTGCAGCTGAATGCACCCTTAAGCCGAGTTCAACCTGGTGTCTGATCCATATATTGTGTTAACTTTCTTTGATACTGGACTATGTATTTTTTAAAGTGATATTAGCCGCATTAAGTAGAACAGCTTGATCCCTGATTAACAAAAGAAACGAATCATTGAAAAGGTCCCAAGGTGAAAATGTAGTTTCAAACTACTGCTCAATGATCACCTGTTTATGATAAATACGCCAATCTTATTAGCTTAAAATTAAAAAATTTTCTTAATTGTTTGTGTTTTTTGTAATAAAATTTTTGTCTTTTTGTAGAAATTTTCAGGTAGTCTTTAATAAAGACTCTTTATGTCGACGAAAACAGCTGTTAAAAATATTAGTTCTAGTCGTTTTGTACCTCGTGTAGTTTCAATAGGTGCATTCAGCAGAACAGTATGATCCCTCATCAAAAAAATCAGTTTTGGTAATTTATATTGGACTTTTCTTTGCCATATACAAATTCTACGACCTTTTAAGGACAGCAAGTTAAAAAGGTAGTGAGTTAAAAAGGTAGTCACTTTTAGTGATCAGAGACCAACTGTCCCTTTGTGAACGCGTCCATTAATTTTATGATTGATTGATCCAATTCAAAAAAAAAATAAAAAGTTGACCGAAAATTTCTGTTAAATTTAAGAGGATAAGTGATTAATTTTCAATCTCCCAAATTTCTTCGGTAATTCCGTACTTATTTTCTCAACAGAAGCAACCGCCTTAGGTCAGTTACAGTCTGAATGCTTGTAAATATTTCGCATCATTTCACCGTGACTGACGAATCACACTTAAAATTACGTAAAATGACCAAAGCAATAAACATAATAATAATGCAAACAACATTTAAAGCCAATTGCTGATACCCAATCAAAAACAAAGAAAGCTAAGCCAGCCCTGTTGATTTTCTAGCAGCTTCGAGTTCACTTTCATTTAAATTTTCACAAATGAACGGACTTCGAATTGAGTCCATGTTCGCCTGAAAATTGTTTGCATTGAAGCCTAAAAATCATTTTTCTGACATTTGTCATGTTTGTTTGTTTGTTTGCTTGCCGATGCTGTTGATGTTGTTGCTGCTGTTGTTTTAGGTTTGGCCCATGGCGCAGTTTATGCATGAAGAAGTCAAGAGCCTGGCGGAACGTGCAGGCGGAAAATCTAAGCCTAAAAGTATGCATAACTAAAAAGAGCACGTTTCACAGATAACAAAACAAAAAGCGAAATACAAGAAAGAAAACATGCTATTGATAACTGAATTTCTGGGCATGTAAGTGTGTTTGTGTTTGGTAGATGTTTTTTTAAGGCAAATGATTTGGCACTTGGGTCAAATAGCAGGAACCAATGAAGCGGTAAATGCTAGACGCACACAGATGTGGCCACAATTCAAACGGTTCAACCCCAACAAGGAGAAACGGAAATAGAATAGAATAGAGCCACAGCGAAGCCTCAGTGAAATTGAAAACAAATGCAGCTAAACTGCTGTGACAATACCTATACAAACCCTTCAGCCAAGGTAAGACGAAATTGAAAACGAAAACACATCCAAACGCAAACAAAAGTCAAAAGTGGTAAAAGTGAACGAAATAAATATTGATGTGAAAAAGACACAAAATATGCATCCACCACACAAGAGATAAGACTAAACTAAGTCAATATGGTTAAACAATTGAAAAAGAAATGGGAAAAAAGAAATGAGAAAATGTTTCTAAGTTGAATGCTATTGAAGAGATTTTGACTTCAACAGAAATATAGGTGTTGTGTTCAATGTTGATCAAATTGGAATTCATATTTACACAACCCATCTAAAGAGAAAGTTCAGAGCAAAGTACTTCTCTGATTGTTCAAAGACAATCAGAAACGTCTTTCCATCGTAAGGGAAGATAAAAGCTACGATTTTTGGATAAGAAAACTTATTTTGTTTGGCTACGAAAAATTCTGTTCCGTTCTGTTCTGTTTAAATAGGTAGCTGAATACCCGACGACCCCAAGTTACTTTTTATCTCATTGACTTGAAACTACGTAGAAATTCAATTTGATATCCGATTTATTTGAAACACGATTTAAATGCTAAGAGATGAATAAATCAAAAGTTAAAGTGCCCGCAAAATGTTGTTTCGGAAAATCGTTAGCTCTTTGGGTAAAATAAATACATGGATAATTATATCTAAATTTTCGGAAAATCCACCCCCATGGTCTTATAATGACGAAGTAAGTCAATATATATATAAGTAGATATCTGTAAGACTCGGATAGTCAACTCAATAAGGGCCGATTTCTATTCTCTACATAGAGCTACCTGTCACATAAACTAACAAATAACAGAGTAAAATCTATGTTTATCTGACACCTAGCAACTATCTAGAAGATGAGAAAGCGGCCCTAAATAGGAAGCAAATGTTATATTTTGGGAAAATCCACCCTCAAGTTCAGAAAATGGGGAGACAGGTTTTCAACCCATTGTAGCTCAAGAAAAACTCGAGAACCATTTTTAAGTCTACGCGATTGTGGCAATAAATCATTTTTTTATTTTGGTGCTAGAAAAAATATCTAATGTTGGCATGGTTTTAAAGATGCTCCATGTCGAGTTCTCATCTGTTGATTTACATATGACCAAACTACAAACCAGAGACCAGACTGCTTGTGGTCTCTTCACAATCGAACACGTTGGGAGTCTGTACGCGAACTTTGGATTATAAGTTGTTGATACATATTTAAAACTGAGACTTTAAAGCTCAAAACAAAGAGGAGCTTGTTTTATAATTGATGTAAAGGCACACACCCCAAGGGCCCGACCCCCCCCTGGTTTTCGCTTTTATTCTAGCTACATTGCTAATACACAAGCTCGCCACACGAAGGGACCGTGAAGTTTTCAAGAAAAACCAAACAAACACAGCCACCCGACCGCCGACGCACCACCATACCACCGCCACACCAAATCGCACTTCACAACCCCCGAGAATTAACTACCAGACATTGGTACCTGGCTCTCAAATGACACAACACCCCACCTACCCTTTAACAAACTATCACCTTGGCAGGCCCTTACCAGCTGCCTTAAGGCAATCAGTAACCTGCCTAGTGTTAATTGACATAAACCAGAGTTTAGACGAGTGCCAAAACGACAAGATAAAAAAATAAAAATGTCAAGACAAAGGGGCAACAAGATGAAAAACGAAAATTGACTTCACAGCGGCTACCGCCGAACATCTAACGAAAAGTTTTTCTTTGTAGTAATTAGCCATGCAAAAGCTTCTCAAACTGCCGTTCGGATTCGGCGATAAACTGTATGTCTTTTTCTCTTGTGCAAAAATTAGAACCGCACAAGCCAAGAGATTGAGGGGAGCCCGGCTTTGGCTCTTTGGGGCTGTGTCCAGACTTTTTACATGCAAAATAGCTGCATCAATAAGGAAAATTAAAACAATGTATGGAGTAGGTCTTGGCGGCTCTTTAGTTCTTCCCTCTAGTACGGCTGGGGTCAGTCACAGTATTTTCGTCAACCCAGCGTTACTCTTTGTACGGTGATGCGTCGTGACGTCCACGATTGAGCCTTATGTTGCTTTGCATGGCACTTCGTCTATCGAGCGTCGCTCATGTCGACCTAGCGTGCCTGGAGATCCATTAACGTATTGAGTGGACATCGCCTTGTAAAATACGTCATGCGAGCACATTGTGAGAGGGGTATAAGGGTGGGTCGACGACAGTCTCAAAATCGTTGACGGAACGTTGATACAGCGTTGGTCGGCCAAAATAGAGGGTTGTTAATGACAAATTTTAATTGATTTGTTAGATTTGCGAGATGGAGGAACCCTTTGCTGCATTGATCAGCTTATCGGTCAAGCAATCGGCAATGATATTGGAGTTCCTGAAGGCATCCCCACGTGCTCTAGTGCACAGCAGCCAGATGGCCTGGTTACCGCGAACATTTTACGCAATTTATTGGAAAGTTTAATCTTTATCTTCTATTAAGGCGGGTACAATTGCCATTTATCTTCATAATAATCAAAGCTCATATAATCAATTGGCAAATAGCACCTCGCTTAAAAACACCCTTGGTGTTTTGATTAAGTGTTTGTCTCTCAGCACCTCTCACGGATGAGATGTCTTCAGCAAACTTCTGCCGTTGATTGCTTGCCTGCTCCGGTGTTTGTGCAGGTCTAAACCTTGCCTGCCGCTACACCTGTCATAGCGCAGCGCCCAGATCTCTGGGATGCGATGAGTATAGCAAATTGCTACCGTCGTTTTAAATTCATATTTTACAAGATCACAAAGTTTATGGTTTTAGAAAGTTTGTAGAATATTTATTTCTACCCAATTTCAGTTATATAGATTCCATTCGATCTTTGCCTCCTATGCTCAGATGAAAAATGAAAATTTTGGTTACATTCGCGGACTTTTGACCAGAAAAAGAAAGTTATGCATCATACGCCCTATACCAGGTTATCAACTATCTGCGCGATTGAGATACAAATATAAATGCATAAAACTAAACAAACTTTCAACTTTATAAATTCAAATTCTATCATTCTGACATCTAGCGCGTCTTAGTGTAGTGATGGCCATTTGATTCTCACTCCTTTTGTGCCCTTATCAAATTGCAGCTGAAGTCAGGACAGCACATTATTTTTTTGAAAACTTTGAAATTAATCCACCAAAGAACCAAATCGTTACTCAACTTTGATTGTTCTTGTTTTTGTTTGGAAATACGAAAGGAACTTAAAAAAAATTTTACATCTTCTTCATCCTTGCCCCCATAAAGGGCTTTGCTTTAGAGTATTATGATTTTATTCCCATATTCTGTACAAAAATATTCAGCTTTGTTTGTGGAAGTTGTTTGAAATGTGTAAACCACTGGCATAACTCGTAAATATTAATTAAGAAAAATAACTGCAACTGAAATAAAACTAGCAAGCGAAAATTCTTTTAACATTGGAAGCTCTTACATGGAACTCTCTGTTTATGGGAAAATAGTTGCTCTGCACATTTCAACGGTTTTATTTGGGCGTTGAAAATGTATGCAAAGAATTACAATTTCAGCATTTTTCAACAATATTTGTTGGTGAGCGCGGTGTAAATACAAATAACAAGCAACATCAATTAAAAACAATAAATAAAAGCCAGCTAGGGCCTTGAGAAGTATGCTGAATGCACAGGAGGCTTCAGTGAGTTTTTAGCAATGGCATAAAAGGTCAACGTCCTCGAGTGAGTGAGTGAATAGTGTGCATAGAGCTATTAATTAGTATTCATATGTGAACATTTTGCAAAATGCATTTGTATGCATTGCATTTCACACATAATCAAATTGCAGCTAATCAAAAACATTTGACAGTTCTGACCGGGAATCATAGCCAGCTTCTAGCTATTAGCTAAATACTTCACAAAAAATAACCCACATTGTTTTTCGCTTGATTCATTGTTGAAAATTACCAAACCATAAGCTATGGCCACATTTACCACAAACTCTCCTGCCCCCTTCGAATAAATATCAATATTTGTAATCTCCGGTTCGGTCTAAAAACTGTTGTAATTTCGCATATTTATCTGGCCCTTACCCCTCGCTGCTCTACCAGAAAAACTTTTCAATTTTCGTTTTCATGGCCAAAAACCTCTACCTCTATCTCACTCTCTCGCTATCTACTCATCATTTTCAATGAAGCCGCCAAATGTTGAATTTTTATTTTCCATTTACCACGAGCTTATGTGCGGCTCAGCAGCATATTAAACAATTGAAAAAACATCATTTCGAGTGGATCCAGTGGGTAACGTTGAACAAAAAATTGTGAAAATTGCAGCAAAATCAACGCTAACCACTTAAAAATGACACAACAAGGGCGAAAGCAAAAGCAGCGCATTGCCACAGCCCACAAATTGATTGCCATTTCAGGGGCAACATTTTTAATGAACAGCAAATAACAATAGCGAATGGGGAGGAAATGTGTGCAAAAAAGTTACAATAAAAATAATTGTGCGTTGATATTTTTTGACATGCGTTTATAATTGTTTATTTCTGATTTGTTTGACAAATATCTGTGGGGATTTCGGACATTTTGACAAGTTTATTTGGTTTTTGTGTGGTGGCAAATTGAAAATCGACACAATGGGAACGATAATGGAATGGAAGAGAGAAACTGCGAGAGGACCAACTAATTAAATGGTTTTCCTTTTGACTGGTTACTATTTCGAACTGTTTAAACGAAGGCTGTGATTTAAATTCTTAAACTGGATACTAGAAGAGTAAGCTGATTTGATTTACCACTTTCTTTATTGGCTGTTTGTGTCTATTGCTTAGATTTTATATTTCTTCAATATGTATTTTAAGCTGTTTTAACAGCGGGGAGTAAATATCTCTCACTAATAAGGTAAGGCAAATTGGGGACACACACATTAAGGACTTCTGTCTGTGTCGGCATTGTCTATCTGATGTCAGTATATGCGCTCATGTTGATTTGGAATTCCCATGCCGCTATGGCATCGCTGGCATGAAGAGTCAGCTGCTGAACTGACAATCGACTGGCAACAAGACAGCTGAAACAGCTGATAACAACTGTTGAAACAGTTGTACAGTCAATCAGCTTCCTTTCTGTTGCTGTGTGTCCCTGTTTAAGGTTTAGCGAAAGCATAACATGATTTTGACTCGGCTTAAACTGAAGGTTTAGAAAAACAAAAATGTTTTCTCACTAAAACTTGTTTTCCAACCTATCGTTACAATGACAGCTATATGTTTTAGTCTTCCGATTTGTGCTAAAAAAAGAAGGTGTGAGTGTGGCTAACACTCACGGGGCCATGATGTGAAACATTTTATATACGATATGCTCTGCTTATCACATACTTATGTGTGTGTTACTTTATACTTGATACTCAAAACTCTATAGGCAGTACACAAATCTGGATATTCAGTACTAAATACTAAGTATTCGGTGCTAAGTACTCGATACTATATACTCTATACTCAGTACTTGATACTAAGTACTCGTTACTGACTACTCGATACTCAGTACTCGAAACTTAGTAGACGATACTTAGTAGTCGATACTTAGTACTCGATACGAATTAATTGATACAAAGTACTTGATACGAATTAATTGATACAATGTACTCGATACTCGGTATTCCATACTCACAACTCGTTGCTATGTACATTATGCTGAGTACTCGATATTAAGTACTCGATCCTCAGTGCTTGATACTCAGTACTCGATTCTAAGTACTAGATACTAAGTTCTTACAACCAAGGACTAGTTACTAACTTCTCTATACTCAGTACTCGATACTCAGTATTCGATACTCAGTACTCGATTCAAAGTATTCGATACTTTGTATTCGATTCTCAATATTCGATACTTAGTACTCAATATAAAGTATTCGATACTTACAACTCGATTATCTGTATTCGATACTTAGTACTCGATACTAAGTACTCGATACTTAGTGCTCCATACAAAGAACTCGATACTCAGTACTCGATTCTAAGTACTCGATACTCGGTATTTGAAACTCAGTACTCGATTCTAAGTTCTTAATACTCAGTACTCGGCGTTGTTGTGCGCCAAACGCTTAACAACAAAACCACAAAATATGCAATGTCAGCGTGACGCGTGATGCGTGACGCTGAAATCAAATTTTACTCCTACTAAATTCTTCCATACCGAAATTAAAGATGTTTCACATCAAAAATTAGTGCAAAGTTTCGTAAAGATAGCTTTCAAACTGAAAGAGAAAGAATCATAGTAACAGACTGACGGACTTGCGAAATGCTATCATATTACCATAAAACAATAAATTGAACATTCTCAACTCAGCTATGACATTTTGGCTGACCCCTTTTCAAGTAATAATGATACTTTATCAATATTTGTATGTAACCAAAAAACTTATTCAGCAAGGGTATAAAAACAGGATAAATTTTGATACTTTCTAACACGCTTAGGTTAATTCCGGTACCTAAGCGTGTTAGTCCTCTGATCGACACTCGCACTTTCATTTTCCTTTTTAACCTTTATTACATATCACTCTTCTCACTCGCCCGACTGAATCTGTATTTTTAAACCGCCCTCCACCCTTTATGCGAGCCGACCAGGCACCTGACAGCACACACGCCCCCACAGGAGCGCCACCACCTATCACTTGAGGTCAATAACCAAGCACGGCTCCCACAACTAGCTACTCCTCCGGTATTGATTTATTGCTCTCTTCATGCACTCTAGCCAGCTACTTCCCTTACTGAAAAGCCACTTGTGATGCTTCACAAACCCGGAGACCCGATGACTGAGCACAACCCTAGCCTCCTCCAGCATTGGCACTCTGGAGATGTCTACTGCGAGACCTACTCCGCACACGAGCCTTCCTTCGTCCTGAAAGGATTCCGCGCCAAGGAGTACGTTGTGGCAGTGAAAATGTTAACAAACCGAAATTCTATCATTGGAATACCTAACTAAATTCTTCCACAAATCTATTTACAATGACAAATTATAAAAGGCAACCCTCGTAACTTTAACACTGCTACACACCTCTATGCCAAATATTTCCATTCTACCCAGTCAACTCCGCTGGTCAATTGGAACTGGTTGTGGCTTTGACTGTTGTTGTTCTGCAGCTGCCTGTTTTTGTCAACGGATGGAAAAATGTTTTTGATGTACGCACATTTATTTGCCAAACGCAGGGAGCAGCGTCCAACGAATGTGGCAAATGCGTGGCCAACATGGCGCATAAATAAAAGCCGAAAATGCACTTGGCTAAGCACACACAAACACACACACACATTCACAGAGACAGAGCCAGCAGGAAGAGTCCAGAGCGGACATTCTACATGGCTTATTTGGGTCGCACCGCGTGGCCAATATTTATACAACAAACAGGATTTGAGGGGCCCTGCCATTTGGGTTAAACAAATTTCGTGGGCAAACTATTGGCGAAAATTTGTTTTGCCTTCAACTCGGGCAAATTGTTCCTTCACTATTTTTACATAAATGTAAATAACTGAAAAGTTTCGCCAGCTACAAAGTTTTTCATTTTAAGGCAATCAAATAGCTGACCAAACATAGTTTCACTCACCTGAATTGGGTCCATTGCTGTTGGGCCGGGCCGAGGGCGCGCCATCACGTGCCTCCACCTCCAGGGCGTAGGCACCCTTCTTCTCCCTGTCGAACACGGTTTTGGTGAAGATTTCACCGCTTTGCAAATTAATTTCAAAAAATTCTTTGCCCTCATTCCGCGGCGAGTCAACGATGTAATAGTAGACCTGAAAAAAAAATGTTAAATTTTTAAAACATTTCAGCAAATAGGATAATGATCATCAATTCCCCCCACGCTGCCACCCACTGAGTTAATTAGTGAGGACATGCAAATTACTTGGCTAGAGGACACAAAGAAAAAAAAATACTGAAAAAAACACCAGAATAACCAAAGTGGCAGATTATTATAAACGCGACGCTGCGGCTTGAGGGCCACATTACACAAAAGGCGAATACCCTTCAGGACTTGGCACTTTTTTTTGCATTTGTTTTTACTCGTCCTTGGCGTAAGAGAAAAAACTAAATGTTAACTCTTTGACATTTATTAGCCAGCTGCCAGATGTGGCGTTACAAAAAAAAAAACTGAAAGGGTAGGCCAACTTTGAGGAAGTCGAATTTTGTATACCTTAGACGGCACATAAGCAACTTATTTTGAGACGCGAAACGCTGAATGCTTTTTATTGCTTCTAAGCAGAATAGTAGACCGGTGTTTTAGGTACATAGAGAAAAAAGAATAGTGGTTGATGATCCAATTAATATTTGGACTGAATATTAGTCTATCGGCGGTGTTCCAGAAATCTTTAGAGATTTTCGTATAAACGGTTTCATTTTGAACTGCAACTGCTGGCCTTTACATGTGGAGCCTCTCCAAAATGCTAGGCTACTAGATTAGATGACTAAAGTTTAGAGATTTGAAACTGACTGCTCAGCACTAAGTACATTTCAAACGTACAGTTTTCCTTTCCAATAATCCAGTAGTTCAAAACCCAATCGCTTATACGAAAATCTCTAGAGGTTTCTGGAACACACCCGTATATCCTTTTTTTAGATTTTAAAATATCCATGTAATGTCAAATTGATCTTAGATTTTCATCCAAAGGAGCTGAAAATCATCAAATGGATATGAAAAATGGATACTATAATAACCAAAAAAATATATTAAATTCCAAATGGATTTTAATGAATCATTTTCCGATTAGGATTTAAATTCTATGTGTCAGCAGTTGATACCAATCAAAGTTTTCAGAATCAGATTTAATATTATATTATATTATTGGATAAAATCAGCTTTCTTATCATGATTATAATAACTCGATAAAGTCGAAACTAAAATGTGTTACCAAATGCAATCCAGATTGTATATACCCTTTCAAAATTATAAAACAAAGCAAAAATATAACAGTTTTAAGGGCATGAAGGGCTTCAGAAACCATGAACAAAATGGCCACGAGAGAACAGATGAGACTGTTAAAGATTTTAGAATCAGACGACACAGTAAGAAAACACAAGTAAGAAAGTCGCTCAAACCCGACTATAATATCACACACGCTTAACTAAAGACGCACAACTTAAAATTTGTCATTTTCAAGGCGTTATTTGTATTTTTTAAAGGTACGGCCACACTTTTCCCCGGCTTACAAACAGTTTAATGAGGATTTCAAGTCGCAACAATAAAAAAATTTTCTATAAGAAATGCAAATATTGCCATATTTGAAAGATTTGCTAACGATATGAGTATATCGACAAAGCCAAGAGAGATTGTAAGATCTAATGTGATTTCACCCAATAGTTCGAGTCACAGAAGTGTTCATTCAAATCTTCCAAATGAGCGCCAACCGTTTTAATTGGCTCCAATACAAAGCACCCGGTGCAGACGCGATGCGAATCTGCGGGCGTGCGAGATCAATAATTAATAAATCTTACACATTTTCATTATTTATTTATTTTTATTTTATAAAAGCTAGTATATATTAATATGGTTTCTATTCATTTGCATTGGCCGGTGCAAGCAACAAATTTGTTGCTGCTTTTTCTGGACTTCAAGGCTGACTATGGCAACTGAATCAAAATAATCAAAATATTGATGAGGCCCCAAATAATTATCTTTTTTTTCTTCCTCATGAAATCGCTTCAATCGAGTTTTTATTTTTTAACACATTTTTGCTCTACCGACCGTCAAAATAAATAAATTTAATTAGTTTGGGCGCACAAATAAAACTCTATCAGCTGTTCAATAAAATTTAAACGTTGCGAGAGTTGGCAACGCGAGGACGCCCGTGTAGATTTTACCACCCCTCCCTGTTTGCTTGTCAGCATACTAGTCGTAAAACGTTTTGGTCAAAATGCGGCGGTTTTTGCTTTTATGAAGATTTTTTGCGGGGGCTTTTTGCTTTCAAAACAACATGGGAACGCTCCTCATGTTTTATCGCGAGTCAAAAACTCCCAGATCTTGTTCTACACAAGCGTCTCTGGTCTGGCGTTTTTGTTTGGGTCCGGTTATGCAGTTTTTCAGTAATAATCGATTTCTTTGCCTTGCAGCGCGACGAATTTAATTGGATAACAACTAATCGCGTATAGACGTAACTTGGAATTAGTCCTTTTTATTACCGCTGTTCGTTCCTGCTTTGTATTGAACAGAACTCTATGCTCATCAGTAAATCAACATGATTTCGTGATGTTGACAAATATCTTATTAAATGGGGGCCCGTAACTATCCCTCGGCCGATTTCCCCTCGACGGGCCTTATACTTAGTTAATAGAACTGCTAGAAGACTGGACGACCATATAGAGTATATCAACTGACATGATCTCAAGGATATGCAAGAAGATTGGGGTTATAATTTCGAAAGGAACGTGGTGAAAGAGAAAATAGAATGGCACGATATTAAACTTCTTAGAGTTGGAAACGAGAGCCCTGAATTCTTTTTTTATAAGACTTCTTACAAGGACGTAAGTTTCAGCAAAGCCAATGTGTGTAACATCAAAGTGAGAGGTTCGAAGTCTTGGAAATAAATAAGGTGCATTTTTTGTGTCTTCAGTAGTCTACATTTTATTTTTTTCGTCTAGTGTGTGATTTGTAAATAATACTTAACTATTTAAGTTTAAATGTTGCTAATTCCGATACGCTGCCCTCATCAGAGAAGAAAGCCAACAAGAGCTTTGCTCTATTTTTGAAATGTTAGATTTATGTAAAAAAAAAAAGTTGCAGGACAGATTAGAAAGCTTAACACACTTTAGTCGACTTGGACTGTATTTTGAAAAGGGTTTGTGGGGCAGCTTTGTTTGACCTCGCTCTTTCTTTAATGCCATCCAGCTTTCCCCGTGTAAGTCATTAGGCAAATGATGCTTTAAACACTTTAACCCACCAGAATCCTTTCATCTGCTGCTTTTTGTCACTCAGTTCTTTTCGTCACAAGTCATTAATTTGCCAGCAATCTGTTGGCATTTCCGCCCGCTTCGCTCATCTCTTGCACAATTTTGTTGGCTGGTACTCACCTGATTATTTGGGAAGGTGCCATCCTTGTCAATGGCGTTCACTTGTGTCACTTTGGTGCCAATCGGTTCACCCTCCAGCACCGTTTCCTGTTCGCGTTCGGTGAATAAGGGTATCTCGTCATTAACATCCTCGAGCATTATGTAAACGGTCGCTTCCGATGCCAATTGCTGAGCACCATTATTCTGTAGAGTAGAAAAAAAAACGTAGAGAGTTTAGGCTTTAAACATTTATTCCCATTGTAGCCAAGAAATCTGTTGCCCATTTTACTTATGATTGATTAAGCAAATGCAATCAATCAGCAAAATGCATGAATTTGATTACTATGAAATTTTCTCAATTGCCCCTAGTGATTCATGTTAATATTTCTCCGTTTATTTGCACAAAATTCGCTTCAATTTCGTATTATTAATCAATGCACATAAATGAAATCAATACACGAAACACATGTTTACACTAACTTTGACATGGAATTGGAAGAGAGAGATAAACTTGTCCCTGACAAAATGAATTATTTATTTTGTGGTAATTCCATCCATCTGTGTGTGTAAACAGACAACATTTGGCTAGTTTCGTAATTAGAGCGTTTTATTAGCATTCATATTCATGGCGTTGATTGTGCTTTGTGAAAGGTAACGGATGTTCATTTGTCTTGAGCATACAAAAACAACAACAAAAAAACACTTAAATAAATTAAAAGTGTTGCAAATTAATTTGAGCTTGACAAATATTTTCTAAATTTTAATTACAACCGCAAAGTATTTGTGCGGAACAGTTGACACACATTTAACCGCATAGAATAGCAACTTTTGAATTATTCAAATTATTTCAGCTTATATGCAAATTTTCCACGAATAATTTAAAATTGTTTACCACAAAATATTTGTAAATTCATTTGAATGTAACACAAATGTCCATTAGCTTTTAACGAATCATTTGAACGCCCATGATATTCAATTACCAGCATTAAATGTAAATTAAAAGGACTACTAAAGCAATTTCAGATTTGTTACGATCACACTATGGATCAAAAGGCCATCAGTTATTAAACGCAAAATGCATTGTTTACACAGAGGAATTGTTGGCTGGAACTTTACTTCTATACGATCTTAATTCAAGACAAATTTTAATATTTTAGGGGTCGGTTCCGATTCAAGAAGAAACTGTATGAGAAAGTTAATTTAAAAACAAACTATACTTTTGTATAAACTGCGCGTCGAATCACAGTGCAAGTTTTCGAGGTTGTCCAGCTTATGTTGAGGCAGTCAACAAACGTAAAGCGACAAAAATCCAATTATACTCGTACAGCTCCCAACGGGAACCCTTGGCTTAATACACAACCCCAAGTATCCTCGCTGTTCACTAACTCTCAGGACTGGCCAGCTCTTGGCACTATTGCTGTTGCCCCTAAAGCTCCTATACCTGTTCAATCGGCGCCTACTAACTGACACACTACTGCCCAGCCTGCTCAGAATCATTTGCTTACTGTTAGGGATGAACTGAGGAAGCAGAATGACTCCAGTGCTCAAACCCTATATAATGTCCTCGACCCTGCAGGTGCTTAAATGTGTGTTGGCCAAACTGGCCTCTGTCCCGTTGCCTACTGCCCAAGACGTCTAATTATGGTCTGAACAATGGTCTCATTGGCAAGGTCCTGGAACTAGAGCAGTTCATCCAGGACAACTTAGACTTTCGTAACTTTCGTATTTATGGCTATGAGGTCTTATGTGCTAACCACCCAGGTGACCGCCTTCGTGGAGGCGCTGCCATTGATATTCGGAATTCCTACCCACTTTCCGGGAAATGCCAACAGTATCCCTTCAGCTATTGACTTTGCGGTGTACTTGGGAATACCTTGCAGCCATCTTGTCATTTCGGAACGCGCAGACTTATCCTCTGATCACATCCCTTTACTAGTGTATTTTTGTGTAGCTGCTTACACGGTGGCTAGCAAGCCCAGGCTTCTACCAAGGGGCTCAGATATAAGACGATTTAGGACAAGGTTGACGTCGTTAATTGCTGATGACGTTCACTGTTGTATTGACTCCCTGATTTGTCGACAAAATCCATCTTGCTGCTGTCCCTATTGTTAGTACCTCACGTGTACCTCCATCCTCCTGGTCCAGTTCAAAGCCTGAAATTGTTGCATTGGTGAGACGCAAGCGCTCATTGCGGAGCATTTTTTGAGGACTCGACACCCTCTTACTTGCTAGATGAAGGAGTGCCACAGCGGAACTAAGGAGTGTCCTGCGCGCTGCCAAGTCAGAATTTTTTGTTAGTTTTGATGGGATTTAACTCTAAATGGCTCTCGGTCAAGAGTAGTCAACAGCCTACTACAACTCAGAATCTTTTACAATTTGGATAATTTTCGAGATCAAACAAGAAAGAAAGTCGGTCCAGCCTGACTATAACATACTCTGTACCTGTGAAGGTCTGCCCATCACCATTGCGACCGGTGCTGCCCATAATTGTTTGTTTTCTTTATAACTCGACAACCGTTCATCCGATCTTTACCATTCCTTTGGCGGATCGATAAATAGTCCTGATTACTAAATATGTCCAGAAGGAACGAACTTTCTATCTATAAAACTGTGGGAGATATGACGTGTTTTCCAATATGCGGGGGCGGGAGGGGGCGTGGCAAAAATTGAAAATAAACTTGAACTGCCTGCAAGTATAAGAAGCATATGTCCCATACTTGTCAAACCTCTATCTCTTACCATCTCTGAGATCTATTTGTTCATACGGACTGACGGACAGACAGACAGACAGACGGACACTTTTGCACAAACTTAATATACTCTGTGTACCTCTGGTACAGAGTATAAATATATCGATAATATTTTTTACGGGCACATTGAATGAACGGTACGCTTTCAAAGTCAGCAAATCATTGAGCTGTTAGCATGTTGTACAATTTGGGGAAACGCATTCAAAAGTATGATTGATTACGTTTTCCAAATAAAACTAAAAATACAACTTTTACTGATGGAAAATCGAAGTTCAGGTATGTAAAACTAGAATTTAATAACATATTCGTCAATTTGATGTTTTTTTTGTCCTTGTGTAACGTGTTTTATTCATATGTATTTTTAAGATTAATCTTAGCAAGCCAAAAAAACCCATAGTGCAATGGACATTTATTTTCTTGGAAATTCACACACACACGATAAACCCGATGGACTTAAAACTCGTTTTGTAAATAGAAACTGCACAATTACTAGTAAACAGTTCAGAACCCCAGTTCGGGTTTTTCGATTCCAAACCGTTAGTCGACTTTAAAGCCACCAAACTCGGAATTCGTTATTCGAAATAATGTTTGGTTAAAAACTTACTTATTTCGTTTTTAGAAACTCATGTATATTTTACATCAGCGGTGTGCACTATCTACCTTCAATTCTACTTATGATGTTCAAATAGTTTAAAGGCTTGGCTTAAAGACCGATTTTTTATGTTATTGTAACTCAAAATTAGATTGGCTTTAATAGACCAGTTCTTGTTTCCGAATTCGTTCGATAGGAGTTGGTTAGAGTTGTAATTTCCAAAAAAAACGATTTAGGAATTCGGTTAAAGTCAGTGAAACATACCGAATCATATTTCGGTTCTGGATATGTTACGAACTAAGACTTATGCTATGGTAAAAGGTTCTGTTTTTTCTCTATTTTATTTCGGTACTTTTCGGTATGTATTGATAACATTAAAAGTAAGAGCGGTCATTGTATTCGTGTCCAACTTATTCTTAGCGGAGACAGAATAAACTTTATCCAGGAAAATAAACTTTCACTTTCTGTTCCAGCTATAAGAATTTTTGATAGTTCAGAAAGTTTTCAAAATTTTGTGTTTAATCATTTAAGAACATTATCTTTATTCTTCCTTTATGTATCTTTTATCATGAATATTGTATCTTGAGTCTTGAGTCTTGAGTCTTGAGTCTTGAGTCTTGAGTCTTGAGTCTTGAGTCTTGAGTCTTGAGTCTTGAGTCTTGAGTCTTGAGTCTTGAGTCTTGAGTCTTGAGTCTTGAGTCTTGAGTCTTGAGTCTTGAGTCTTGAGTCTTGAGTCTTGAGTCTTGAGTCTTGAGTCTTGAGTCTTGAGTCTTGAGTCTTGAGTCTTGAGTCTTGAGTCTTGAGTCTTGAGTCTTGAGTCTTGAGTCTTGAGTCTTGAATCTTGAATCTTGAATCTTGTATCTTGTATCTTGTATCTTGTATCTTGTATCTTGTATCTTGTATCTTGTATCTTGTATCTTGTATCTTGTATCTTGTATCTTGTATCTTGTATCTTGTATCTTGTATCTTGTATCTTGTATCTTGTATCTTGTATCTTGTATCTTGTATCTTGTATCTTGTATCTTGTATCTTGTATCTTGTATCTTGTATCTTGTATCTTGTATCTTGTATCTTGTTTCTTGTTTTTTGTATCTTGAATCTTGCATCTTGCATTGTGTACCATGAGTCTTGTATCTTGTATATTGTATTTTATATCTGCTTTCTTATATATGGGATTTTTATTGATTTGTTGGATTTGTTTTCGACTTGAATAACAGAATAACTATTAAAATATATTTTATTGCTCCAAAGGCCGCGAAATTCAAAAATTGTTGATGGCAATTGTAAATAGTCCAAAAACAAACA
This sequence comes from Lordiphosa collinella, assembly GCA_018904265.1. Classification (NCBI taxonomy): domain Eukaryota; kingdom Metazoa; phylum Arthropoda; class Insecta; order Diptera; family Drosophilidae; genus Lordiphosa; species Lordiphosa collinella. The sequence goes on from JAEIFV010000237.1 coordinate 278,695, forward strand.
ATCCAAACTAAATAGCAAAATTTGAAAAACAGACAGACACCAGATGGACTGACGTTCTACCTCATTCAGCATTAAAATTGCTATTAAACCTTCAAACTATTGCACAACCGGCATATAACGTTATGAAACACTCCGCAATCTAAAAGCATGATATGGGTCGAATGCACAATGGCGCACAAAAGCGCATTGAATACACTTGACCGAACTTTAAGTACGCAATGTGTCAAGAGGTTTGGAGGCGCAATGATTTCACTCTTTGACGATTTCCGCCACAACACTTCCAGTCAAGATCCACTGCTCCCGGTGAAAAAACGCTTGCCTCAAATTATTCAATCTGTAAATAATTTCTTATTTGAACTTGGACTTTTGATAGAGGTTTTGAAAAGAGAGAATAAGCACGTGTTGATTATCCATAAAGTTATACATAAATTGGTTTGCTTTTATCGACTGTCGCAATGTGAAGCCTCTCAAGATAAGGAAAAAAATTTCAGAATTCAACATTACTGGCCTAAGCCAGTTTTTATCCTACTCTATTTTAAGATATTTGTACACAGCTCTCCATTTAGCCACCACTGTGCATTGGACCAGCGGGTGCGTGCGTGGTGGTGGCGTTGGCATTGGTGTTACTCATTTGTGGTCTCATTAATATTTTAGCTGCATTTGTTTATGAAGCTCTGAATAGTTTTGCTAATGAGTGAAAATCCAAAACTTGACATTGATTGCAATCCAATTGAAAATGTCTGCCTGTCGGTTGGATGCTTAATGAGAACCAAAAACCCCTTTTTCAACCATTTGCATTTCCGCGCGCTGCTCGCGGGGACGGCAAAGTAATTAAAACTTTTCAAATCAAATAATTACAAATGGGAGTCGACTGGAAGTCAAATGCAAACTCCGAATGAAAGCTTAATTGAGACTTACCTCCACGCGTATGGTTAGATTGTATTCCTTGATGCTCTCATAGTCCAGCGGATGGTTGACTTTTATATCGGCCCAGGTATCACCGTTGTCCGGTCTTTGTTGCAGGTAAAATGTATGAAATTTGTTCGTTTGCGCCGTCGACCCAGGCATTAATCTATAGAAAACTGTGGGATTGCCTTCAATGCCCGAACTGCAGACGACGGGGGGGCAAAAAGAGCGTACGGCGTATAAAAGCAGATATTAGTAAAATTTCGAATGATAAATGAGAGAGTAAAGTGAGTTTTGGTTATCAAAAATCAAGTTGATTAAAACTACATGAAGGAAGTAGAAGAAAATGATTTCAAATCAAAAGGAAAGTCTCTTATTTCTGAGACTTTCACTTACATACACGCACACACACATACACACACATGCCATTTAGCAAAATTCAAAAACAAAACAAAACAAAAAATATGGCTTCAAAATTCTCTAATTGCCATTTGAGTGTCAAAAAAAGTTTTTCTGTTCATTTTTTGATCATGAAAAACAAATTAAGAAAGGGAAAATATGGACAACATTTGTGGCTGACAGTAGAACAGGAAAAACAAAAGCCTTAAGAACTTCGTCTTAAGCAAATACAAAAATGAAATTAAAATTCTATAAGCTGTCAGACAAAGCCAAAATGTGGAAAAGGTGAGAGGGGGGGGGATGGTTAAAAATGGTTGGGAAATTTGTGGATTGCATGAAATTTTGTTGGAGTTTTTTTTTCATTTTTTTTGATTTGATATTTCTGTGAATTTGTATGTATAGGTGTAAGTAAGTAGTTGGTGTAATATTTCAATTTTTGTGTGTACAAATAAATATATATATTTTTTATACTATTTTTTTTTTGTAACATGTAGAATTTATTGTTGGAAATTTTGTTGCAGTGTTGCAGTAAAAATACCTAGTTTCTAGCTAACAAAACAATAAACGCGGTTTCCCCCTCGAAAACGCGTACTTTTTGTCCTAATTCCTGCTCGTCTAGGTATATACATACATTTAAATAGTTGTAATATAAATTTGTGCTGGGACCAGATAATTGCCAAACAGAAAACCACAAAACAGAAAATTTTGTACTCAAAAATAATATTTTCACACACAACAAAGGAAAAACCAGAACCCAAGCACAATTTCCTTAAAGAGAAAGGATATGTACTTAAGGTCACTAGACTAACTTTAGATAGGTGCTATAAGTGGTAGTATAGGTGCCTAGGGGGCGAGTGGGGGTGCTTTTTTTAAGTGCATTTGCTTTTAGTGCAGTAGGCAAAACAAAACAGAAAAGAAGCAACAACTAGAAAACTAAGTACGAGGGCAGTTCTTTTGAGTCATTGTGACTGTTTTAAGTCCTGCATCCTAAGACGATGATTAGCTTAGTGGCTAAGTTGACCTTAAAATACGACTCATGGAATATTTCAATTGGTATTTTTTATCAGTTCCGAAGAATATTGTTTAACTTTCAAAATAGCTAAGGAATGACAAAGATCAATAGATTAAACAGCATGAACTACAGTCTGAATTATAAGAAACATTCCTCTCCTAAAAAAAAGGTAGAAAGTGGCACGTAAATTTTGTTATATAGCTAGAAATTAAGGTTCCGGCAATACTGAATAGTTTCTGACTCTCGACCTTACAAATTAGCTTGATCTTGAGCGAAAATAGCTAAATAGGCAACAGTGGGTGCAACTAGTTCCTCTGTCACATTTTGGAAATCAATGATCTATATAACCTTATTCTTTCTGTGTTGATTTTCTATCGATATGCTATCGATATTAAAAATTGTCACCACTTTTTTTATGCTAAGCGCCATAGAAGACAGCTTTTGATATATACAAAAAAAGCTTGGTATGCACTGAGTCAGCTATAGCTGAGCGAGAGAGAAAGCTTCGCGTAGACTAAAAGCTCTGAAACTTATATAGCAGTGTTCATCCTTCATAGCCATTGGGGGCTTGCATGCATCACTGAGTGTCAGAGAGAGACAGCCACACCCAGCGAAAGTATGCATTACGCCTGTCGAAAGAGATAGTAATCGGGAACAAACAGAAACAACGACTCGTGCCTTACACGAGCCGATGCCAATTTTGTTCGCTTTTGTTCCACTGCATTACTACCTTATTACAAACACATAAGCGCTGTAATGCACATGCATTACCAACCCCATATACCCTCTAACAGTAACTCATTGCATCGTATAATTAGTACATTACCCATCCATATACTTTTTTATCTTTAGTGTTCTGAAACGTATTACGAGAGTATACGATTCCTAAATTGTATGTTGCATTATGAACAGACTGCGAACACTCCGCATTACAATTTATTAACAATAATACGCATTCGTAATAAGAACACGATGGCAGATCGGCAGATCAGGTTGTGCACACACCGTTTACAAAGCGGCCATGCATATGGCAAAGTAAACCAGACTGTATGAGATTATATTCGTCATACTGAAGGCAAAGTAATGCAGGAGTAATGCATTATGTAATGGCAATTTGCGCCGCTGGGCAATATCTGTGCTCTCTTCTTGGGGTACACTAATATAAAGAGTGACTTAAGAAGAGTACACGATTTGCAGAGTGCAAATTTTACACCATATTTGTGTCTTTGCAGCTTGCAGTTCTGAAATTTAAAGTTCATTTTGACTACACCCTGACACGAAAGAATTCGACGAAAAGCTCCATCAAAGGATCTGGGACGATCAAAGAATGAAAGGGCTAAAGGTGGCTATCGTTGTTGTCGAACCAGTTTTGAAGCAGCTAAAGAATATGGATCCTACATATCAGAAATACTGAGACCAACAGTCAAAGCAGTCAATTTCTCTGGTTGAACGTGCACCAAAGAAGGTCTATGTGGGTTAGTGTTAATCTTTAAGGTGAAAGATTTTAGGAATCCACGATTCGACTTTGACTTGAAGCAAAAACTACCGTTTTTGTGTGTCAGTGTACGGTCGCCACGTCGAAAATTCATTTATCCGGAAGAAATGACTCAAAGAACTCGAAGAAACACCAGGCTACGTTAGGAGATTTGGGTTGAAGAAAAAAAGGCGAAACATGGAAACTATTTCCGGTTTAAAGACCTAAAGAAAATTAATTTTCGGAAACAAAATACCGCTCGTTTAAAATCCTCAATCTGAGCGCAGTTCGAACTGTTTGAAAATCTAGGTTCAGTTCCGACAAAACACGTTTGGAGTCTGTACGGTCGCCACGTCGAAAATTCATTTATCCGGAAGAAATGACTCAAAGAACTCGAAGAAACACCAGGCTACGTTAGAGATTTGGGTTGAAGAAAAAAAAGCGAATCATGGAAACTAACTCCGGTTTAAGGACCTAAAGAAAATTAATTTTCGGAGAACAAAAATACTCTGCTCTAACTGAGTTTAAAATCTAGTGATCAAAACTCCAAAATATAACGGCGGGAATCCTCTGAAATTCTGGAGAAGGTTCGGTCCGGAAGTTCGAACATGTTTGAAAATCTGAGGTTCAGTTCTCAGACTGCGAACAGGGGAGTAGCTGGTCATTGTGACTAATAATTTAATCGTTGTGTTTTCCTTTTTATCTCTATTATGTTGTATTTTATTGTGAGAGGTCCATTTCGGGATGTTAACAATTTAGAATGTCCGGTTCTGGGTCCGGCTTGAGGGACCCAAAAACCCGAGCCGAAACGGTTCTCAAGCCCAGATTACAGCCATGCAATATAGATAAAAAATATATATATTATTTTCTTTAACAAAAGACAAAAGAAGTTCAAACTTCTTCATGAATTTATATTAGAGAAAACTACTTTGATTTAAAATTTTGCAAATTTTTTGACTTAAAGCACACGAATAGTCGCCAATTTAGATGTAAGTCACAAAATCATAATACCATGAATTGTAGCTCAATTTTTTTAACAAAAATTTCAGCCATTTTTCACTTAAAAGCATTTAAAAAACCGAATCAAAAATATCGCCGAAAAAAATCACCAAAAATATTAGATAACCGATATATATCGATATATCGATATTTTCCGGCAGCCCTAACTCTTCTACCGAAAAGAAAATCTATATCGTTACCAAACTGCCCTCGTAAGTAGAAAAACTGACGCATAATTAAAATGTCAGTGCCATGTGGTGGGCTTTATATACTTTATTTTTTTTAATTTTATCCCACGAAGATAAAACCGCTTGGCCGTTATGTTAATTCCAAGCCGAAAGTCATTTAAGTGCTTTGCTTCAAGGCTTTTTTTCTTCTTTTTTTTTTGAATTGCAATTAAACAAAACTTTTGCCTTAGCAGAGGAAAAAAGCCTTCGCCTAGTTGAAGTGTTGGAATTATAGTTTTTTTTTTCTTTCTTCCCTGCCTGCAGGTAATTGAAACTGACCTAGCTCCACTTAATGCCGCAAAAGGTCACTCAAAACTTTATCAAAAGTTGCATATGTCAGACTAGAGAAGAAAAAAAAGTCAAACGTAAACTATGTAACTAAAAGTGTTGTGCAAAATTTTTTTGTGTGGCTTGTGCTGAGGTTTTAAGTAGCTTTATTAAGTGTTTCTTTTTTTTTTTCTTTTACTGGTGCTTGGTAAAAAGTGCTTTATAAATGAAAGGAGCGGGATAGCTAGGGGGATGTGTTGATTATGAATGGATTAGGGGAAAACTAGTTGGTAAAATGAAATGATAGTGGAGTGCGGTTATGGAAGACATTTCTGGCATATTTCGACAGGTTAAGTTTGAGTTAAAGTTTTGTGGTTTTATTATTTATTATCCTTGCTTTGTTTTGTCTTTAGTGAAGGTGTTTTTCACAACAACTTTAACATTTGCTCACGATAAATCTATGTTAGATAAAACTTTAGGAACCGAAAGAGAAGGAAAAAAGTACTACACTCAGGTACGGAAGTTTTGAAAGGAATGAAACTGTTTTGGTGAGACAAACATGTTTCAAATTTCTCGAAGACTAGGGATTTTTTTGTTACACCATCGGAAGTATGCTGCTTCTTTGTAATATCACAAATCTTAATTGTGAGAAGGAACCCTTTCTTCCATTTTAATATCTTAAGTCCTCTTACCATCTTACATTAGAAAAGTACAAAAATTCGATATAAAATTTTATCCTTTACTTTAAGAAGGAAGAAAGCTAAACAGCTCTAGTTCTCATTAACCCAAATTGGCTTATCTTCCTCAACCTTGGATGTCGGTCTACAAAAAGTTAAAAAAGAAACGCAACGAGTACTGTTACGAACTCAAAAGGGACTATGCTTCAAAACTGTAAGCACAGTAAAATGGCTTGTCAAGTTGACACAGCCCCAAAGGGCCAAAGCCGAGCTTCTCTCAAATCTCTTGGCTTGTGCGGTTCTAATTTTCGCGCAAGAGAACGGGACCTACAGTTTAACGCCGCATCCGAACGGCAGTTTGAGAAGCTTTTGCATGGCTAATTACTACAAAGCTGGCGCCAACAGCGGAGAGGGGTGACCGGGTGTAAAATTTATTCAAAGAAAAAACTCTTCATTAGATGTTCCGAGGCGGGATCGAACCCACGACCTCTTGCACAGCGGTCGCGCACACTAACCGCTGAGCCACCCGGCCACCACAACTAAATTAGTTTTTATTGTTTGGTACAGACTTTTTAAGTTCCTTCTTCCCTCTTTTTCCTCTTCCTTAACTCTTTCTTCCTTCCTTCCTTTCTTCCACCCTCTTCATTTCTTCCTTCTGTCTTATTTTTCTTCCTTCTTTCTTACTGTTTTCTTTGTTCTTTCTTCCTTTATTCATCCATGTTTCCTCCTTCTTTCTTTTTTCCTTCTGTATGTCTTCTTTTTTCCTATTTTCTTCCAGCTTTCTTCCTTCATTCTTCCTTGTTTCCTCCTTCCTTCTTTCTTCCTTCTTTCTTCCTTCTTTATTCCTTCTTTTTCTTCCTTCTTTCTTCCTTCTTTCTTCCTTCTTCTTCTTCTTCCTTTTTTCATCCTTCTTTCTTCCATTCTTCGTAATTCATATTTTCTTCTTTCTTCCTTCGTTTTTCCATCTTTCTGCCTTCTTTCTTTCTTCTTTCTTTCTTTTTTTATTTCTTTCTTCCTTTTTTCTTCCTTCTTATTTCCTTCTTTCTTCCTTCTTTCTCCATTCTTTCTTCCTTCTTAATTTTTTCCTTCTTTTTTCCTTCATTTTTCCTTCATTCTTCCTTCTTTCCTCCTTCTTTCATAATTCCTTCTTTCTCCATTCTTTCTTCCTTCTTTCCTCCTTCTTTCATCCTTCCTTCTTTCTTCCTTCTTTTTTCCTTCATTCTTTCTTCTTTCTTTCTTCCTTCTTTCTTTCTCCTTTCTCCTTTCTTTCTTCCGCAATTCTTCGTTCTTGCCTGCTTTTTTCTTCCTTTTTTCTTCCCTTTTCCATCTTTCTTTCATCTTTTTTTCTTTTTCTTTCTTTCTTTCTTTTTTTTCTTTTTTCCTATTTTCCCCCTTCTTTTTTCTTTCGTTCTAACTTGTTTCCTCCTTCTTTCTTCCCTCCTTCTTTCTTCCTTCCTTTCCTCCCTTTTTTCCCTCTTTTCTTCCTTCTCTCTTCCTTCCTTCTTCCTTACTTTCTTCCTCGTGCTTTCTTCCTTCATTCTTTCATTTTCTTCTTTATTCCTTCCTTCTACTTTTTCATTCTTCTTTCCTTCCTTCTTCCTTATATCCTTTCTTTCTTCTTAATTCTTGGTTCCTTCATTCTTTCTCTTCCTTACTTCCTTTCTTTTTTACTCTTCTTTTCTTCTTCTTCCTTATCTTCTTCATCTTTTCTTCCTTACTTGCTATCTTTTCTATCCTTTTTTTCTTTACCAATCTATGCTTATTACATTCTTTCATTATTCTACCTCATTTCTATTTCTTTAATTCTTTCTTAAGCTCCCCTTTTGTCTCCCTTTATTTCACTTTCCTTCAATTGCTCTCCTTAATCCATTCCACCAAAGCTTAACTACATCTTACAGCTTTCATAACCGCACTCGTTGTTAAGGATACATTTCTAAGGATTCTAAGCGAACATCACTAAATGCATCTGCATCATCAATGCAAACAAACAATCCGAACACACTGAAAACGTAATACACAAGACATTTACAATACATTTAATGGGATACCAAAACCGATGAAAAGCAAAGAAAAATGGAAAACGACACCAAGAAAAACATTTTCAAATTAAAATATTAACGTATTCTAAGCAAAATGGTATGACTTTCATAGTTGATAAGTTTTTGGGGCTTATTTTTATTGCTCCACTAAAAGCAAACAACAGACCTGGCTTTGATCGAGACGACTTTGCCGCCAACGGGCATATTTTCCTTGACATAGATCGGCCCATAAACGGTATGGTCCCAGACGGGCGGATTGTTGGCTCGATCGACCACATCGATTTGTACCTCAACGGTACGCGATAATGGCGGATAGCCCTTGTCTTGGGCCATGGCCTCTAACTTGTATGTCTCGCGCTGTATGTACATTCATAAATGTGTGTTTTCAAAAATTCGTTTTCGTTTTCAAAATCAAGCAAGGCGTAGCAAAAATACACAGAGAGAGACACGTTGGTTGTTGTTGTGGAAAAGGCAAAAAACAAAATACATACATCAAATGTAGTTGAGACATTTCTCTGGTGTGGTGAAAAAAATGTTAAATGTTTGTCGGCTTCTTTTTTTTGGGGGAAGTTGGTTAAAAATCAAAAATTATATAAGATAGTTATAAACCAACACCTTGGAAAAATCAAAATGAAACAGAAAAGGAGAAAACTGGTCTAAAAATAATTCTTTTCTTGTTTTATTTTTTAAGAGGCAGTGCAAATTATTTTTTTTTTGTCTCGACCCTAGCCTTCAAAAAAGGAACTGAAATGGCGTATTGATATATATATATATATGTATATAGGTAAGTATTATTGTGGTAGGCATCACAAAACTAAATAACAAAACTCTGAAATTAAATTTAAAACCAAAAAATCATATAGGATTTTGTGCATTTTAGGAATACAATTTTCATAGCATACTTTTTAGGAGTTTGCTTCTCGATTGCTTTTTAACATTTTTGAACACTTTGTGTGTGGATGGACTTTTAGTATTTACCTTGTTCTTAGTTCCTAGGGCTTACGAACTAAACTGCAACCTTGTTAAACAAATTAAATCAATGTTCATTTCCAAATTAAAACCAACACCAAAAAATTTCATTACGCTCCTCACAAATATATCTCAAATCTTTCGCAGAGGTCGGGGGAGAGAAGCAAGTCCAATTGGCAAGTGTATTATGGTGACGAAAGATTTGCTTCAAAATGCAAAATGGGGACCACCCATACCCGCATGGAGGGGGGGAGGTGGCTTCACAAAAAAACACACCAACATAAGTTTAAATTGGAATTTCGCTTGCATTCAGCTAATCAGTCAAATTTTCAAATTTCCGTTGCGTTTCACTTTTGTTGATGGGCACCACCCCAAAAAGGCCAGCTTTTACGATATAACCACAAAAATGCATCAGCTCGTATCGCAAAGCTTTCCACAAAATGTTAACCTTATGTTAGAAGTAGAAGGACAGAGCAGACCGTATGTTAAGCTTAAAGCTACTATGGGTTAGCAGAAAAAAATGCTGTTATTGGTTAAAGTTCTAAATGTTAGGCTCTGTTAGGCTGCTGTTAGGTACGTTCGAGGTTAGGGGACTGTTAAACAAATGCGGATACAAACCTTGCCTTAACCGATGTTACAACCGTACCCACAGTGACATTCTCATTTATACGAATGGGCCCGTAAACGCTCTTATCCCAAATGGGGGGCTTATTATTGCGATCGACGACATCTAACTCAACATCGACATCGGCAGAGGAGGGCGGATCACCACGATCCGAGGCGCGCACACGCAGGCGATAGCGATCGCGCTGTTGATTGATTGATTGATCGTTTGATTGATTGAGTGAAGAAGTTTTTGTTGTGGTAGCCCAAAAGGTTATTTATGCATATGTTTATGTATGTGTGGGCTTAGCAACTTGCCACAAAAAAAAATGTTAGCACTTAACAGCCTGGGTTGTTGTATTAGGAATGTGGTATGTAGTTAGCAGCAGTCAAACCCAAATGTTACAACTTGGGTTTGTGTCTTCGGTTTACAGTGGTCGGCAAAAGAAGTGTAGATAATGTGTAGAATGTCGCACAACAAAAAATTTTACAAAATTTTGAATATGCGTTTGGCTTGAAGTTGGCTTGAAGTTTGGCTTGAAAATTTGGCTTGGATATGCGTTTATAAAATGGCTTGAAACAGCCCCAAAGGGTCAAGGCCCAACTCTTCCCAATCTTTCAAGAGAAAGGGACCTACAGCTTAACGTCGAATTCGAACGGCAGTTTGAGAAGCTTCTTCATGGCTAATTACTTGTCTAGTAATGGTGACCGGAAGCTTCAAAACGTTCTTACCCTGCACACGACCTCTTGCACAGCGGGCGCACACACTAGCCGCTGAGCCATAGCGTTTGGGACCCAATTAATCCGGCGAAATTCGGGATCAAATTAATTTAAAAGCTCAAACAGATGTACCTCTAGCAAGCACCGGGTGAAATACTCAAACAAATCCTGATTCCCAGTTGAAATTCAAAATAATATGTTGCATTTGTATAGCGAACCTAGGCTCCGACGGCGAACTAGTCCTAATGACCGTTGTCGATTCTAATTGGATTCCCAATTTAATGTTCAGCTTCCTCCCTAGAACATATCCTCGAATGCGACATATGTATGTAGCACTAAATCTCTGTTCGAATTATTGCTAACTAACTGGTCTCATGCGTATGAATTCTGCATAGCTTTTTCAACTGTCTAATTTGAAGATTGCCTTCTTATTTGCTTGGCATGCCTCGAGAACTGCGGGATTTCCCCATTACCTAAACAACCAATAGTTTCTCTCGGCTAACCTTTCCAAGATAAAGTCAACTGAGTTGACCAAATCTCTCTACAATACTTAGAAAGTTTAGTATTTTTAAGGGTAAGCTCACTCAGAGCGACTTTCTGTACGGTAAATCTATCTTTTAATCAGGATTTCTTAAACAACCATAAATTTCCAGATGAATCTCTTGAAAGTTCTCCAAGAACAAGACACAATCCATTAAATGTACTAAATGCAACATATTGTGGCGAGCCTGGGATCCGACTTCGCGAATTAGTCCCCAGGAGGCCCTATACTAGAAGTGCCCACACAGAAAAAAAAATAATCGAGATATCCGCGATTTCCGGGATTAAGTCCACCCAAAGGATGTCAGAAGTCGGCCAATCCCGGTTTTTCTTATTCCAACTTGATTTCGGATATCTCGGATCTAGTACGACTTTTGCTTGAAATTTCAATCCGAAAGTCGAGATTAAATCAATTTTCTTAGCTTGAGCTTATCTCGCCATTTTTTTTCTGTGCAGAGCCAGCTTACGGTTGCTTAAGCACCAATACCTGGTGCTTTTGGCTGTCTGATGCACACGAAATCATTTGTCGCCAACAACAAAGTTCTCGCTGGAGACAATGCACACATATTAAATGTTGCTTTCAACTTTGCAAGAGGCATAGAAGAGAATGAGAAGAGATAAAACATTCGACTTAGTTGATGCATCTGTTCAATGCGTGAGGCTCTATGTGTACAGCAATGACTTTGCATACAACAACAACGAATGCGGAGCACACGCATAGGCTGTGAGCACCCCTGCCCTATACGCAACTGCAAAGAAAATAATTAAGCTAAATTCGCTCGAACAATTCGGCACCGTGGAACCATGTAAGATTAGTTTTTTCGTTAAATACTTGAAAAGTGTATTATAACTTTGTCCAGAAGAATGTCACGCATAGAAAGAATCTACAAAAAGTATATAAGTTCTTGATCAGCATGACGAGCTGAGTAGATTGAACTTTGTCCGTCCGTCAGTTTGATTCAACGCGAATTAGTCCCTTAGTTTTAAAACTATCAAGCTGAAATTTTGCACTGTTTTCTTGAGTCTAGTATATCGGAACAAATCAGATCCGAAAAGTATATTTGTAGCTGCCATAGGAACGATAGGATTCGAGTGTATTAAAAATTTCGGCACAGACAGAGAATAGGCTTTGCCTTCTCGTTTTCTTTTGGCATGTTTTCAATTTAACTTCAGTTTAGAAGAAGAGCTACTTAACAGAGATCTGCTCGAAAAAAAAAAATTTCCACAGCCTATTTATATAAACTTCACATATGTGCTGTGAGGAGCAGTCTTACTTCTTAGCAGCAAACTTGCGAAATTTTAAGTGTGACGATATCGTTTCTTTTGCTTTCCTTAGGGCCGATTTCACATCTTCTAGATAGCTGCAATGTGTCAGATAAACTCACAATTTACACTGTTATATGTTAGTTTATGTGACAGATAGTGCTATGTAGGAGATGTGAAATCGGCCCTTAATGAGTGAATGAAACTACTCGGTACTTTGCCTAAAGGGCTAAGGGCTAGTAAACGATTCAAGTACTCTACCTCGGTCGATCACTACATTTCAGTACTATTAGATCCCTCTCTAATTATTTCACAAAACGGCATTTCAGCTGGGCTAACCCTCTAGGGCATACTCAACTGAATTGACAAAATTTCTCAACAATATTGTGAGATAGAGACGTAATTCGGCACTAATTTTTATAAAATGCACTAGTTGACAGTCACATATGCCAAAAAAAGTGAAGTTTTAAAATTTATTCGGTAAGGATAGATGATAAATCAGAAAGAAAACTTCATTCAATTGTCTGAGATTTGAAAATCGGGCAAACCAAGTCAAATCCAACAAAATAGGTTTGCTGACAATTTGCTTTGAATCAACCAGTTCAACAAATGTTTCGAACGAGAAAAAGACATTTTGCATTTGGGATTATTCATTATCCGGCTCGAAGGACCCATCCTAAAGTGTTCTCGGTTTATATTAACTACATTAATATTGAGATTCAAGACTATTTGAATGTTTTCTATAAGTATAGTTTCAAATAGAAATGCAAGAAGTTGAAAAAGTTAGGAAATTCGGAAAAGACATAATAAATAAAATAAGTGTAAACCACTGTACCGAAACAAATCCGCCATTCGGTTAGCATTAAAAATTGTTAAAGGTCTAAAGGATTCTGAGAAGCTTGAGAAGAAAGTCCCTATAATGGTTGCAAAGTTCCACTTCGACTGGAAATTCACTGTACAGAAAAGTAATAATAAAGAATGGATCTTTTTGAAAGAAGCATAAAATGCGATTCACAATTCAGTGAGTCTCTGACAACCCACACAAAAAGCTGGAATTACGGTAGCAGGACCAGGAACGAAAAGTTTTAGTCAATGGGGGAAATTACGAGCATATTTCAAAACCAAGGATATGTTATGTGGTGAGAATGCGGTGAAATAGCTAATTTCTCAGATACCAAAGCAGCGCTCAGCATCAATAAGTTAACCTCTAGTCTTAGCCCTGGACGGTCATCGTTAGTCGATTCGACTACCAAAAAACATGTACCTCAAATGTGGATCTAAATCAGGAATATCCGTCAGGGTTAAAGACAAACAACAAATCGTCTAGGCAGTATTACTAATCTGTCCCTACGCTAAATATCGGGACACGACGATATCTTCGGCTACAAAATGGCCGACGAATTGGCACCGCAAAGGTAGGCTCAGAACCCTACTACGCTATAGGCCAACACACCATTAGAGAGCTCCTAAGAAAGGAAGAAAATACGCTTAGAACAGCCTCCTGGGTAAACACCATGGGCATTAGACAAGCAAAAGCATTAATAGCGAGCCACAACCTCAAAAGGTTTCAGAAATTGCCCAATAAAGAAAGAATGCCCTCAGGATCCTGACAGGGCTCTACGCGGGCCACTGCAGGCTGCGGGATCACCTGTATAAAATAGCAAGGTGCATACTTTACAAATTTAGGAAGCATAGCTTACACCTCAACAAAATAATTAGCCAAGAACCCAAGAAATCCCGACATTCGGCCAGGAAATAGGGTTTCTGGGAGAGTTGGAAACTAAGTAGGGTCGCGGTGCGATATTTTGTTTGACTGAACAAGGTCAACAAGCAAATATTGCTCGGTAAAGTTTTTCCCTCTTTTTTTTCTTGAACTGACACTTTGATTGATCAGCGCAATCAATTTTATTCAACTTTTCCCGAAAAAAATCCACTTCTTTCAAAATTTGTTTAAAATCAGATGGCTTTTGAAGACGCCTAGTAGCGGTAGGTCAAAAAGTGGGTCCAATTGTTTAATATTTAGAGGATTTTCTCCAACTCATTCTACCTTTAATTTTTCAGTTTAACAGCACATTTTCTTTAAGTTCACGTTCAGTGTCCACATACTTTTGCCGACCACAGTACCTAGATGGAAGTTACGTTACACGATTACGTTTTTGATGGCATCGTTGTACGTGATCGTTCAATATTAATGAAATGTTTTTTTAGTATATGAAAGAAAAAACATAAGGCAAATAAAAATACTTAAAATATTCATAAAATATAATGGTTTTCGATACTAAATAATGGTTCTAGGCAAACGGGATTAATAGGTAGGTAGGTAGAGAGAGAGATATAGAGAAAGTTATGGGGGAGTTAGAGTAGACAATATTTTTCTCTGAGAGGTCACATAAATGGTAGGATTTTTGACGAGACTATTTCTGACTTTAGAGAGATTCGCTAAAATATTTCAATGAAGTTTTTTTAGAATGCGGAAATTTTTAGTTTTTAGCTTACAGTCTGGAGTGCTTTTTAGAAACATTTGCTGGGTTAGCACAGAAAAACATTGAATTAACAATCACTTCATATGTTTACTTACAGGATAACAACCCTAAATTGTCGTTTTTGAATTTTTCGCATATGTAAATAAACAAAAGAAATTAAAAACAAAGATATGAAAAGTTCCTGCTTGAGCTAGACTCACAACAAAAATATAGCATAAATGGTGCAGTTAAATAAAAATGTTAAGTAGAAACAAAATCTTTTCCTTTAGTTCCAAAAAATTAGATTGGAGCCCTTGCTTTTTCAATGAGCATGCAAAAAAAATTTGCTCAAAAAAAGAGACCTTCAAAAAATTTGTATAGTCTCGACAAAAAGTGTTTTTGGGGGGTGGAGGAGTATATGGGTTGTAGGAACTCAAAACGGGGGACTTTTCAAATAAAACTACTTTAAGAAAATATATATAAAAAATTCGTTTGTAAAGATTTAGGCCATCAAAATGTTTATACAACGATGCTCAAAAATTTGCGTGATCGTTTTGTTTTGGGAGGAGGGGCTGTACCTTTTTACATAAGCTTAAGCCTAGAAACCTAGCACCAAAAAAGTTTGATTAACCCAACCCTAAGCTGATGGAACATTGTTGTAGTTTTGTTAGGGTTTAACTTTCTTTGTGTAAGTTTGATTTGTTTCAAAAAATGTTAAAAATCAATTTGCATTTGTTTTTTTTTGGAACTTTGGCCAATTTACGCACTATAAACTAAACAAAAAATTTAACAAAATTAAAGAAAACGTTTGTTTTTTTGTTATTTTTTTGATGTGGCAAAAAAACTTGCACTGCTTGAACATCAATTTCTATTACCTAAAACTGGGCTTGTGAAAATTGGTTAAGAAAAAGAAATCAACCGAACAGAGAAAGGTGCAGTTTGAATGGAACTTAGAAAACTTAGTTAACAAATTGTAAGTACAAGCCGCTTAACTTTCTATAAACTGTTTCGATCAGATGCTAAGCATCTTTTTCTTTAGAATTGTTAGTAAGAACCAAAAACAAAGAAAGAGTTTAAAATTAAAATACTTGGTTAGTTGGGATACTTGGCAAACTCATAACTGGGGGGAAGGTTTTGACGAATTCTAAGTTTTTTCTCGTAATGAAAAGCTAACACTTACGTCAAGCGGCTTCTTCAACACTATCCAACCGGATTCGGCTTGTATATCAAAATATTCCAAATCATTGGGATTGAAGGGGGCACTCAGGCTGTAGACTATAGCTCCATTGTTGTCGGCATCTTCATCGGAGGCGGAAACACGTAAGATATTTGTGCCGATGCTGGCATCTTGCTTGACATTTTCCACATATTTCTGTAATCAAATTAATCAGTTAAGATTTGCAGGACAACCTTGACTCTAACTAACTCACCTGACGATCAAACAGTGGCGGATTGTCATTCACATCTGTGATTTCCACCGTAAACGAGCAAACTCCCTCCAGACTGGGATCACCCTGATCTGTGGCCTTTACGGTGACCGATACAAATTTGCCATCATCTCCCTCACGATCAAACACTTTGTTGGTAGAAACTTCTCCCGTTTCCTCATCCACCGTGAATTTGGTTCCCTTTTGGTTTGGTTGTTGAACAATTGAATATTTCACCTAAACACAAAATAGAAGAAATGCAAATATTATTAATTGTCAGGCGACACGACATCTGCCACCTCGCAAAGTGGGTTGCACTTGGCAGTGCATTGAACTTGGCCACACTCTCAGCATGTTATCATGAAATGCTCACACGATAATCGTGTTATGAGTGGCCTAAATTTACAAAATGAACTATAATTATTGGCAAAAACCTTTAATTTTAGAGAAGGCGAAAATATATATAATTATTGCGTTGCAAAAAGGGAGGCGCCACATTAAAAAGGGGCTAGGAAAATATGAAATTGATATTTACACCAGAGACGGACATTTTTTCAAGTGTGAGTAGCAACGCATATGCCAAGTTCTTGGGCATTGTTGCTGTGGCGTTCATATATTTGGTTTATTTTCGTTTCCATTACTCTTGTGAGGAGTTTGCAATCTACCTCACTTATACACTAACGATTAACGGTAGCATTACGCACACTATTCCAATTATGATCATCACTAATTTACCCTTGTCTTACTGCAGAAACTGAGATAGAGATCTAAAAATGGCCGGGTGGCTCAGCGGCTAGTGTGCGCGACCGCTGTGCAAGAGGTCGTGGGTTCGATCCCGCCTCGGAACATCTAATGAAAAGTTTTTTCTTTGAATAAGCTTTACACCCGGTCACCCCTCTCTGCTGTTGGCGCCAGCTTTGTAGTAATTAGCCATGCAAAAGCATTTCAAACTGCCGTTCGGATTCGGCGTTAAACTGTAGGTCCCTTTCTCTTGTGCGAAAATTAGAAGCGCACAAGCCAAGAGATTGAGAGAAGCTCGGCTTTGGCCCTTTGGGGCTGTGTCAAGCCATTTTACATTTGCAAATAGAAATTATTTGTTAATAACTAACTCACTGTTTATACGCCAAATTTCTTTCTTTAATATTTGTTTTTTTTTGGGATGCCTGATTGGTAATAACTGTGTATCTGGTAACATTGAGCGCAGAAACCGATGAAATACACTTCATTGCGCCAAGAAGTTTCGGCGTCTCCTTCTTGTTCTAATTGCCGTGCATGTTTCGGTTTGTGTTTTTAACATAACAGCCATTTGAACCTTATTTGCAAATAAGTCTACTAATCAGTAATTGTTTTCGAGACTTGGCTGTTTGCAAAGAAGAAACTTACTCCCTGTTTATACGCAATAATTTGACAGCAACAAAATTGTTATTTGCAAATAAGATGTGCGTCAGAGATCTGCAAGAGTGCCTGTTTTCTTGACTCGAGTAAACTTGTTGTAAATGCGTCTTGGGTATGATTTTCCACTCAAAATATGAAGTCAGTTCATATACTCACTCAAATTGTACTAGTATTTCAGTGACTGATCTCAGTTTTGAGCGGGTGTCAAATTTACTTGTTCCTGCTTTGAGCGACACCGCACGATGCTTTCGTCCTTGAGTGGGCGGTCGCACGCAGACTTTGCAGGTTACATACCAATTTTACTCAGACAGCAAAGAGGAATACGCAAATAACCCCGTGTTTTGAGCACACATTCTACCAATACTTAAGTATTACTTGAGTATTGCTCTTCGCATTTGTTCGTTTCTAAAGCACGCGTTACGTTTGCCTACTCAGGGTAGGGAAAGGCATATCCGACTTAAGTATATGAATAAATTTATTAAAGATCCGTACAAAAAATATTGCTTGTGGTATAAGAATAATAAACATGTGCAAGTCTTTTAAGCGAACTACGGTCCAAGGCCCTTATTTTAAAAATCCTAAATATTTTCATAAAAAACATAGGTTAAATGCTCGCTCAAATTTAAAGGGTATGCAAACTTGTTCATACTTTTTTTCAGTGGGCGTAGGCAAAATTGCAAAAACAATACAGAATTCGGTTTGGATGACAAGAAGAAAAGAACAGAAGCCGAAGAAATATCAGAAAGCAGTCACACAAGGTCCCCAGTAAAAAAAATTCCACAAGAGGCAAGCATGAGTAAAAAATACTTAAGTGAGAAAGCGATAGATAGAAAATGCGTTGCTTAAATTGTTGGTGGATAATTTCACACTTAAATTTTACGGTTCCCTGTTTGTATGAGTATTTTCTATACGCTACGCGAGTGGCTCGAGTGTTTTCGGCACTTAAGTGCGAGACGCAAATATGCCGCGAGTAGAAATACTACTGTATACATTTTGTTGGAGTAGTCGGAATATCCGAGTGCGAAAATATCAATAACTTATGCAGTGCACTTGCAATTGCGGTGCACTCGTGCAGATCTCTGTCACAGACTGACACTTAAGCGGCAAGCAAAGAGGGCGAGAGATCGAGTGCGGCTACCTTGTTAAGTATACCTTGCACCCGAGTGTCCCAGCCAGTGCAACAAAATGTGTGGAGTCTTTACTCCACTCTTGGCATATTTGTGCTTCGCTCTTGCAGTGCCACTCGTATCGTTCATTTCTTATACTCATGCGAGCAGAGAGCCAACAATTTCAGTACTGATTGAGTTCGACACTCTCTCTTTCTCTCTCTTATCGCTCTTTTTAGTGAGAAAAACTTTTTTGTTTATAATGGAAATGCCTCCAAAGTACGTATTTCTTAGTTTACTATCCTTTCCCATGATTTCACCAAGTTTGGTCAAAATCGGATGATTATAGCTTATAGTTGCCATAGGAACTATCGGTCGAAAAACTAGTTCTGTTTTTGTTTTTAAGAAAACGTCCTATCTTGGCATACTCTTATTTTATTTACACTCACAAGAAATCGGATGACTATAGCATATAGCTCCCTAGGCGAAAAACTAGTTCGAAAGAGGAAACCTTTTTTGTTTTTAATGAAAACGTCCTTATCATTGGCATACTCTTATTTTATATAATTTAACACATTTCTACAAAATTTTATCAAAATCGGATATAGCTGCAGTATGAATGATCGGTCGAAAAAGAAGGCCAGTGAGAAAAACTTTTTTGTTTTCAATGGGATCGCCTTTAAATTTCGTAATTAACTGTGCATTATGTTTTCCATGAGATCACCAAGTTTGGTCGATATCAGACATCTATATAGTATAGATCCCATAGAAAGGAATCCAAAAAGTAGTCTAAGTTAGAAAAACTTTTTTGTTTTCAATGGAAGCTGCAAGGGTATACAAAACTTCGACCGAGCCGAAGTTAACTTTCCCCTATAATAACATTGCAAGCAGGAATCGACTCTTTTATGACCTTTATCTCTGTGATTTGTTGAAATGAACCTTGCATTTGACAAAGTTGGCGACCGTGACAAATATTATCACTATCTCTTACAATTTTCAAGGTTGTTTTAAAGTAAAGCAACTTCCAATTCCGTTTTCTTACCTGTCCATTAACGCCCTTATCCTCATCGGTGGCCACCACTTTAATGACTGGACTACCATTTGGTGCTCCCTCCTCAACTTTGGGATAGTAGGTGCCGCAATCCTTAAACACTGGCTTATTGTCGTTAACATCTGTGATGAAGACCACCACAACAGCTGTAGAGGTGTGTATAGTCTGATCACCATTCACACAACACGATCCGTCATCCATGGCCGTCACATTCAGCTCGTACTTATCCCGATCCAGAGATATGGCCTTATTATGCAGTCGTATCACACCCGTTATATCCTCAATTACAAATTGGCCCGAGGAAGTGCCACCGCCGACAAAACCGAAGCGGACATTGTCACCATCCTTATCAGAGGCCACCACAGTGGTGACCAAAGTATTTGGACCAGCATTCTCATCCACATTCGGTGTGTAGACTTGTTGTGAGAATTTGGGTTCCTCGTCGTTCTTGTTCTTGGTGTACACACGCACTGTGGCAGTGCCCGATTTGGCTGGCTCTCCTTTGTCCTTGGCAGTGACTATAAATTCATAGTAGGCATTATTATTATCAGCATCCAGTTGTTTGTTATTGACAATAATGCCATTCGAATCGACAGCGAAATGATCATCAGAGACCAAATATTCTATTTCAGCATTGGCACCAGAATCAGCATCCATGGCTTTGACACGAAGGATGGAGGTGCCCAAAGGTATGTCTTCGTCGACATTGTGAGCTTGGTAGTCGGGTAGTTCAAATTTGGGAGCATTATCGTTAACATCTGTGACACGGATGGTGAGCTGAAATAGAGACGAAATGAAATTAGTCAAGAGAATGAATTTAGTCTTCATTTTTTCAAAACTTACCTCAACGGAAGTAGAAAAACCACCCGAGTCCTCTGTAGCCGTCACAATCAATGAGTAAACATGCGGTTGTCTTAGATCCTCAAAATCCAATTCCTTGGCCAATTTAACAATGCCCGATGAGGGACCAATATTGAAGGTACCCGCTCCCTGACCCTGAGCCTTTAACGTATAGCGTATCTCGCGGTCGGCAAATGATTTTGCCTTAACCGAAATGATGCTAAAAAGAAAACAAGTGGAAAATAAAGAAAATGTAAATTTTTCATGCATATTCCAATTCAACTTTCTGTCCCTCTTGTCACTTGCTCGACTGCCTTTGGACAGTTGTTTTTCCTATTAGGAATTTCAATGAGCTGCCACATGGTCACAGTCCAATTCCTCACACACATTGGTTTGCATAACTTTTATTGGCAGCCAAGCACAGGAAATTTGCATACTTACTCGGAGTCCTTTTTCTGATTCTCTGGTATTTCCGCCTCATAGCTGGGCATATAGAACTGTGGCGCTCGCTTGCCACCCACTATGGACAGACGTTCTTCGGGTGTGCTCTGGAACCGACGGTCATCTACCTTGCCATTTTGATCCTCGGCCTTGACATACAGCACATATTCCATATCCAGTTGGAACAGATCCGTGCCACGAGTGCGCACCACACCCGAGCGTTCATCGACCTCGAATCGTCCTCCCGTACGATCTCGTACTATAAAATAATGTATATTGTGATCGGTATCGGGATCACGGGCCTGTAGAGTGAAGACAGGTGTATTAGGTGGAGCATTCAGTTGCACTACAGCCTGCATGGGCAGTGGACGGTTGATAAAGTAAGGCGGCTCATCATTGACATCCTTGACAAGAATTATCACACGCTGGTTATCGGTGTACTTAATGCCAGCTGCAACGAGACGGAACAAAATTGGAAAAACAATATGAGTATTTTTGCATGTTGGCATTTGCATGTTGTGGGAAGAAGTTGTGTGCCATTGTTAGTTCAGTAAGGGGATAGAAAACGGGGTGGGTGAGATAACAAATCATCCCCAACTGCATGTAGTTTTAAGCTCTCAAATTTCATTTAAGCTATTCAAATGCAATGAGCTGGAAAAACAGTTCAAGGAAACTGAAAATTTGTTGAAGAACACAATTTTCCAGATTGCTATTTCTGTTGGAAAACGCCAAAATTTCTGACGGTCTTAAGAAACTTATATAAGTCGAAATTTCATATTAAACCTTAGGGTCTTATGTAGAACAGAGCTGTACTCAATAATAATAATGGTCAATAAACAACAATCAGAAAGTAAGAATCAATACTTGACAGAAAGTATTGTTTCATCAACAGATTGCTGTCAAGAATTCATAGCCTCAGCTTCAGCTAGAAAATTGTCAAGAATTCATAGCCTCAGCTTCAGCTTGAAAATTCAAAAGCTCACCATGTTAATTTTATGGAGAGCCCAAAAGTTGGTGAATTTTCGGAGATTTTGCAATATATCAATTTTGAGCTCACAATTGAGTCAATACAAAAAGAGAGTTTCCTGTCAAAATAACATTTAATAACGTGCATTACAAATTGTCTAAAATTTATAATGACACACACAAAGCAGGTTAGTTATAAAGAAGGTCAAGAGGACCAGCTGCAAAAAGATCTTTAGAGAAGACAACATATGATCTCATTAGCATTAGCTGTCATTTTTACAATTTTTCGTACTGCTCTCTAAAATTCATCTTTATAAACATGTTGAATCTGTGGCGTACACAGGATTTTTCCAAATAAGCGAAGGGTAAACGATAGAGCTGCAAAACTATCGATAGTGACACCGTTCGATATTTTCGATGGTTATTAGACAAAAGTTCGATACCATCGATAGTATTGGTTTCCTTATTTGAATTAAATGAATGAAAAGCAGAAAATAGACATAGAAACTCCATTTGTGTAATTAAAAACATATATGCGGAAAATATAACTTAAATCAATAAACAACTTCAACATTTTCATTTTATAATTAATAGTTAATTAGTAGACAGCAGACTGCATATTTTCAAACTGATTTCAATGCTACTCACGTCCAGACTTAAGCTAATTTAAGCTTAAAGTGGCTTAAGATGGGGCTTAAAACCTTTTTAGGCACGTTTTGTGAGGAACCTATACTATTGTTTAAACTGTTTTTAAGTTTTCTTACTTCTTAGGTTTAAAATTAACTATTCCAAGCATTTCTGCGATTTTTTTTAACGAAGATATACCATTTTGAATACATGTGCTCAAGCTTTTAAACCGCCTATATCACTATATTTGGCTAGTCATTTGTATTGAATTCCCATGAAAATGTTCCTATAGGCGGTACAAAATATGGTCATTTTAAGTGCATGTATGTAAGATAAATATGTGTCTTTATTATAGATTTTCGTGTAGTTAGTTAGGTAATATAATAATAAGATTAAATGAGAGTGTGTTTGAAGTTAAGTTGACGGCTTAATATCAGCTAATTTACGACTGACGGCTGAAGTCTGCTGATCACGGCGGCGGCTGCTGAACGACTGATGACGATGACTGCCGACCTATCGATAATAACGTCTATCGCCTTAACAGGGATGCCACCTCGGTGCATGCAGGTCCCTACAACATCTTATATGTATTCAAAATGGCATATCTTCGCTTAAAAAAAATCTAAGAAAAATATGTGGGATAATTTATTTTAAGGCTAAGAAATATAACTTTACGATAATATTAATGAGAGTTAAGAAAACTTGTTCAGGTTTATCGTAAAAAGTTCCTAAAAATGGTAAAAATAGGCATTTTATGCAACTTTAAGCTCAAATTACCAAAAATCTAGACGTGTTGGACCATTTCCGAAAACATTCCGAAAACATTTCCGAAAAATAATCTAGAATCACCATCAATCCTTTAATAACGAGTGACAACTAAAAATCTGCACAAACTTTAATATGCCGCCATAATCACAATTCTCAACGGATCTTTATGAAAATTTTACAGTTTTGTTTATGACTATATATACAAAAGAATTGCATCAATGAATTTGGTCGAAAGGGCCGTTATCAGCCACTCAACGTAGCTTCCAGAAAATGTCTCCGCAGGCGGCCTGTACGACCTTGGGGTCGTATTTCCGGATACATAAGCGAATCCTGCTGGCCAGTTCTTTGATATTTTTGGCCTTGCAGTTGTTTTTGTTAACTGCAGCACTCAGACTTCCAAAAAAATCTTCAATTGGACGACAAAGCGGCAAGTTTGTTGCGTTACGTTCCTTTCATGAGCGTAATGAGAAGAAGCTTTGTCTGGCCAGAAAACATAATTTTTGTCGGAATGATTTTCCCTTAAAAAAGGAATCAAAAACTTCTTTTAACACTCGTTTATATACACTTCCTTGTTGACTGCAATGCCACTTGGCTTGAACCACGGCATCGATATGCCCCTCTCAGAGATCGCAATGTAACTAAAGCATAACTTTGGGCTCAAACTTTTGCTTGAACTTATATTTCACATCAGCAGGTGTTGACGATACATCGGAGGTGTAAAAAACACTATTTCCCGGGCTGCAACTCAGACCAAAGTAACTTTCATCGTCTAAAACAAAGAGTTTGCTATTTCGTAGAATTTTACAAAGCGATCACGAAGACGTTCTTGCTCGGACGGCATGATGGCGACTACTTTTGAAAATTTTTGTCAGGGGCGCATGAAAACGTGTTGACAGGAGAACAAATTGAAAGAAATGTCATCCCGAAAGCTTTTATGTGAAGCTCAGCTAAGGGCGCACTCTCTCTAAGTTTGTGCAGGTTTTTAGTGTCACCTGTTATACAGGACATTTGTGCCTAGTGTTATTAATCATTGAAATCTTTAAATTTTAAAATTTTGTTGATAATTAGGAGCATGTCTACAATTTTAGCTTTTAATGACGCCCGTCTATCGCTTATAATGCTTCCAACTCTGCTAAACATTCTTTCAAATCCTGCCACAGGCACACAAAAACATCATTTACACTAGAAGCCAACAATTAGCTTTTTTGTATGGAAAAAAACTTATTGTTAACCGTATGTAACCCCTTAAGCAAGTCTAACAAGAGATCTGTCTTCTCAACGCTAGCGAAGAATGCCACAGAATGATGATAATGGAGGGCCACTATCGATAGTAAAAAATTACAATCGATAGTGTGACACGAAACCAAATATTCGATGGTACTATCGATTTTTTTGCAGCTCTAGTACTATATGGTATTTTGAGCCCACGACGGCCTCCGTTTGAACCAAATTGCAAGTTGAACGGTTATGGCAGAAAAGGTATATTCTTGTAGCGCCCCTTTATAATCCGAACCAGTTAAACAGTTTACACGAGGCAAAGGGGTTCATTAAATTGAAGGGTTGGTGGTGATTCTAGATGGTTTTTGTTTGCTATAACGTCTAGATCTTCAGAATCTTGAGCTTAAAGTTGCTTAAATTTAATATTTTGACTCTTTTTATGAACGTTTATTGGGGTTACTTTTCGTTTGATTTGAATCACTTTAATATTATCTTAAAGTATTATATCTTAATTTCAAAATAAACTATTTCAAACAATTCTACGATTTTCTTAAGCGAAGATAAACCGTTTGGAACGCATGTGCTTAAACTGTTCATATTTTGTACCGTCCATGGGTAAGCAATGGATGTTGTTTAAAATTTACATAAGAATTTAGCAAAAATGCCTAGCCAACTATAGTGATTTTTCATAGCATATTTTTGGGCAGTAAGTAAAAATCGCAAAAATTTTATGGTTCGGTTATTTTAAAGCTAAGGAGTATTACTTTAAGGAAATATCAATGAGAGCTTACACAGTAGTAAAGGGTTTTAAGCTCAAATTACTAAAGATATAGGTTCAGCCGAAAGTCAGACTTTTCTTACGTCATTCGTTTAAAGATTAATTACCCATTTAATCCCTTAAGTTACGTTTTTTTTCAGTGAAAGTCCTTACCAGAAACATAATTGAAATCTTTATTTGGTTAAGACCCCTAAAAGCTGAGCACAAACCAATTTCACCAGTAATGTACACCCAAAAACTATATAAAATTTCCTAAGAATTCCTTAAAAATTAAACTTAAAAAATCAATAAAAAAGCCGCCTGCTGCTGCCATGGGTCAAAAGAACCGAGGAAGGGGCGCAAAAGGAAGGCGAAAAGAGAAAAAGAAATGCAGGGGTCGCTTTTGCTACCTTTTTTTTTTTACAAAAATGTCTGCACCGGAAAATACCAATCATGTTGTTGTCGTTGTTGTTGGTTAAGGCAAAAACACACACAAAGCCAGGCCTGATGCTTATTAGAAAGGAGTGTGTGTGTGGCTCTGTGTGTGTGTTTGTTCATTGGAGGGGGAGCTGGAGTAGTAGACAAATAAGACAGACGATTTACCTGCCCTTTTAGCCAAGCACACAGCAAAGTACAAAGAAATTCGAGCGCGATTAAGAAAAAGAAACGAAGGGAGAAACATGTGTAATTTCTGAAGTGCAGCAAAGTAAATGGTAAACAAAGGACCAACCCCCCTGAAAACTCTAGAGTTTGCCAAAAAACTCAACAGATTGCACTGAAAATGCAACAAACTTTGGCCAAAATATAAAGCATATTCCGTGCGAGCCAGCACCAAACTTGGCTGCTTCTTAGCAAACTTTTGTTATTTTGCCAGCTTTGGCATTGTAACGCTTTTCTATGGCTTATTGTACAAGTGCCAAAACAGGTAAAGAAAAAAGGAAAAAGTTGAAATTTAAATAATATGAAATGGAGAAATGAAAAGAGAGTTTTATTGTTGTACATACGAGGAACAGAGGAGAGAGGAGAGAGAGCGAGGGGTTAATGTGCATAGAAAAGCAGCAGCCAACATGGCGGATATCCGTGGCGACAATGCACATGATGGGTGAATGGGGAATGGAGCGGGTCTGTGACTGGAAATGGCTATTGTAGTCTCGCAAATAAAACGCACACAGAGCCAGATTTTTTATTATAGTCATAAATTTAAGTGATGCGACTGTATGATTAAGCTTTTGGAAAAAAAACTTATTGCTAAACTTAAATATTATTATTTCTAGTTGTCCTGTTTCTGAGTCTATTAAACTCAAGAGTATTCAACTTATTCACCAAATTTAAGAATGAAATATGTATTTGAATACTTTATTAAAACAGCGGTGGGCACTGTACCCCCTGCTCTCATTGCGCCGAGAGTTATTATTCGGCCACTGGCATCCTTCAGACGCCTTAAAAATTACCTAGCTTCCAGGCGCCTAGTCAACAAGTGCAATTGCTTCGCTTTGAAGTGAGTTATATGGTTCCGCGGCGCCAGCTGTGCGCACATGCAGAGAACGCAACATGTACAGTATGCAAGAGCGACACCAGCTGCAAAATCAAAATAAATGCACTGTTTAAAGAGCTGCTCGACCAGAGCCTCGCTCATGAGGGTGGCTATTTCTGTTGTCGTGGCTGAACTGCTCCCAAACTCAAATTTCGTACCCACCGCTGTATTAAAATATGGTGGCTGGTCTCCAAGCTACCCAAAAAGTAGTTTGTAATCTTGGACCTTCGTAGAAGAGCTATTAAAATTATATTTCACAATAGTATCTACATTTCGTGCTGTGAATCAAAAATGGGTCGGGACTTACAGTTTGAAATATTTTTATAGGAGGCGTCAATTCAATGAATTTATATTAGTCATGTTAAGCGAAATGCTTAGATTTTCACTTAATTCTCTAGCACATTGATAAATCTTAATGAAGTGCTCGCTTGAAGATCATATTTGAAATTCCTAAGACTTTATTCTTTACAAGGTCACTTAAAGCGTATGAATAAAGATATATACATTAGGGCGGTTCAAATTTTTAATCGGCAAAGCTTATTGCAGAAACGTAATCTACGGGTGAATTCTAAGAGTTTTTCCCCAAGAAACCATAGATCTAAAATCAATACCGAGGTCCCGCCAAGCGAAGTCAAAATTGTATACATTAAAATTTTTTCGTACCCCATTGATATGAAAAAAAAATGCTATGACTCAAAAGTTTATTTTAACCAGCGGATATCAATATAAACCAGTTTTTTTCTCTGTGTATTGCTTTTTATGGGCTATACCTATCAGCACTGATGAAATGAAAGTCCTTCCAATAAGAGACGCTATTCATCATGCTATCAAGGCCCTCAAGTGTACCTGGAATACGCTGCTCTGTCAATCATGCTATATGCAGCCCAATTTTTGGGATTTCCCGAAAAACGATGAAGTGGAGAAGCTTCTTTGTTCTATTTTCTAAGGAAAATATTTAGTTTACCACGCAATACTCCGAACTTCGCTTTTTTTTTAGAAAGTGGTCTTCCGACCCTCAATACCCAAAACGCTTGGATTACATTTCTCTTACATAAGAAAGATTTTCCAAATACCTGAACCCGCCTAGCTTCTGTTGTTGGCAAATCATTGCTATTGCGTCGATTCCACTGCTTTAAAAGATGAAGAACACTAGCACTTGAAACATAATGCAAATTTGGAGATGAATATCCCGATTACGTGGAAAAGATTTTTATACCCTGTACCAGAGGTACATAGAGTATAATATGTTTGTGCAAAAGTATGTAAAAGCCAGAAGGAAGCATCTCCGACCCCATACTCAGTACTCGACACTAAGTACTCGATACTAAGTACTCGATACTAAGTACTCTATACTCAGTACACGATTCTAAGAGCTTTATTTTAATACTAAGTACTCGATACTCAGTACTCGATTAGGCAGTATTCGATTCTTGGTGATTGATACTAAGTACTCGAGTACTCGATACACAGTATTTAATACTCTGTACTCGATTCTAAGACCTAAATACTAAGTACTCAGTACTAAGTACTCGATACTAGTACTCGATACTTTGTATTTGGTACTCAGCAACCGATGCTAAGTACTCGATACTAAGTACTCGACTCTAAGTACTCGATACTCTATACTCGATACTCAGTACTCGATTCATAGTACTCAATACTAAGTACTCTCACTCCCCCTACACGACCTCCTTAAAGCCCTAAAGAACAACACCACCAGATATTTAAGTCAGCGTGACGCGTAACGCTTTTGGGGCTTGACAGCCCCAAAGGGCCAAAGCCGAGCTTATCGCAATCGGACGCGATTTCTAGATCACATGGAAATATTCAAAATATAATTTACTGTTAAGTTAAATTTCATTTCGTTATCTGAAAAATATTACCAATGTAATGCTAAACTCTTGTTTTTGTGAAACATTTTAAAGCTTTGAAGTCGAAGATCTTAAAAAGGCAAAGGCTATTGGGGACTTTATAAGTAATTCTGTATGCTTATCACGATTTTTTTATTAAACTTTTCTGATGATTTTAAGACTCAGTTGCCCAAACCCACCAGATAACAGAAGAAGTCACTATTGATCACAATAGTTTTTTGTCTACCATTTTTGTTAAGCCGAACCAAAACTGTAGGTTCGGAACAGGTTCAGATTCAGCTCTTATTATTTAAGAGGTTCGGTTCAAGGTTCGGTTAACAGTAAATTAATAGCCGGAATTCCGGGTTCGGTTCAAAACCGGTTTGCAGCCCTGATTTCAATCCGAATTCTTAGTCACAATTTCACAACGATCCCTTACGTCAAGCTGGAAATCAGGGTGTAGTTTGAGTAAGCGGTCTTAGGTCACCTACTATGAACATCTCAAACCAATTTTGTGAAGAGGTAAACTTACTTACACTACACAAATTCAGAATGTTTGCATGATGCAATGAATAATGCAATGAAAGTATGTTCTTTATAGGCGTCTCAACGTAGATGCTAGCCCAACTTCTGATTGTGTGAGTCGGTGAACACACATGAGCCAGTAAATCAGCTGTACTATTTCGTGCTCACCAACACAAGCACACTTTTGTGTCCTCTCCATATGGCCGTGGCCCTGTTCCAAACCGTTAAAGCGATCATCATGAAATGTTCTGAATTGATTTTTGGCGCTATTTTTCACAGTAGTTTGCCCTCCTCAGAACTGACTTGTTTTTTCAGACTTTCTGTGGTCGAACTCGCTCTTGATGATTTGAAGTTTCGTCAATGAGAGCCTAAGAGCGCTTGTAATAGAAAGACAGAATCGTCACGAGCAAACGACAAAAAAAGTAAAAAGTTAGCGAGGATTTAGTACGTTTATTTTGAAGAGCAAAAGAAAATGCATGATACTTTTTAATTTTGCTGTCATTTTGGTGCTGTTGAAAATGTTTTTTAAGAAACATTAAAATGTATATGGGTTGTAGCGACATGTTTTGATTAAAGTCAAAGTGGTTAACGTATTGGGAAAACTTCAAGTACAATTGCTTATCTTTCGACTTAATGTAAATAGAATTAATGGGATCTTGCATTCCTACAATTCTCAAGCTTTAATTCGCCAACTAGCTTAAACTTGCGTTTGAAAATCACGGATGTGATGTGCCCGGAGGCCGCAGAAACAGTCTGTCTGAGTATCCAAAAGCTGCGCCCATATAAACAAAATCTTTGTTGATTTCTGTTGATTATTGAATTATAATCAATCCTTGAGCTTGAGACGTCTAACGAACATTGTAATGTTTGCTTAATACTCAAGTTCTTAGTTGCGTTATTTGTTGAATAGAGTAGACTGTGAAATTTCTTTTGCTAATAACTCTACTATTTAACAACAATTCTGTAGTATTTTAAAAAGTTAATCCAAAAATACGTTCGAATATAGGCTATTAATTTGCAGAAAACTTCGTTTTAACATTTCAATCTCAACATTCTTTACTTTTTCGTGTCCTCCGCCAAAACAACCTTCAGGTGTCAGCTATTTTGGCATTATTGAAATAAATTTTGTAACGCTAAAATATAAATAAATTATGTTCACATTGCACGTAACAAAAATTTCGGTTGTCAATTTTCTACTAACAAATTCAATTTTTATGCGCATCAATTTTGTACAGAGATTCCAGCAAGAAAAATGGAAGCGTTCTGTCTTCATTCACTTCCGTCAAGTGAAACGATACAAAAAAGCGAGGGGGAGAACTTGAAAAAGTTCAAGCTTGGCGCACCCACTTGAAGATGGCTCACGTACATACATACATATATGCGCATGTATACGGTTCTGGGTGTTCTACCCTAAAACGACATCTCGCCTGGGAGTCTGAGCACTTCTTTTTGGTTTTGGTGACTGCCTTCCACTTAATCCATTGAAACAATAAGCAGCTTTGTTTGTCTACCCACGACCAGTCTCGCACTTTTGCTTTAGGCTTTGTTTTATACCCGCTTCAAAATCTAAAAAAAAATACACAAAAAGAATCAGGGAAGGGAGACAGAGACATCTCCACTAGGTGCAGATTTCGCATGTTCCGTTGGCAACTTTAACCTTCTCCACCCGCGCCATTGTTGCTGAAGTGCAATGCAAAGCATTGGAGACATCATCTTTCTTGGCTTGCTTTTTGGTATTGCATTTAGTGCTAACGCCCCCCCTTAGCTGAGACTGGCTTATGATGACAATGGCTTTCAAAGAACGCGTCCCTTGGCAGTGATTACGAAGTATTTCATGTACATATAGAACGACTAGTAGCTGCTGTGGCTGCTGCATGGTTTTGACTTGTCAAGGGTCTGCAATCTCTGTCGCCTTTTGCGTGTGGTGACAGTCACTTAATGCATATGGTGGTAATTTTTATGAATAACAGAGAAATTGTATAAGGAGAAGTTTGCTTCCTTTTTGAATTTAATATAAATGTAGACAAATTGAAAGCAAGTTTTGAGCATATCCTGGGACTTATATTTCCACAATTTCAACAAGTAAGGGCGCTGCAGTCGACTGCTACGACTCTTAAATACTCTGTACTCTTGACTTCGTGTGTTTTCATTCATTTTCTAGCCGAATGTATAGTCTCTGAGATCGCGTTCGGCGGCGCGTAGTTTCCCAGCACTCAAACAGCCATGCTCCCATTTTCGCATTCGCAAAAGTTTTACGATTTGAAACTGGTTTTCCGACCAAATTTACTCTCTAAATCGCAAAACTTTTTTTCGAACGCGAAAATGGGAGCATGGCTGATAATAAAGATTTCCAGATTTCTTGATACGAAAGTAAAATAAGCCTAAACATTATTTTCCACTTCTTAAATTCATAAAATTAATTTACTGTTTCCAAAATGATTTCATTTAGCAATTTAACGGAAAACTTAACTTCGGTTTGTGCTAACTTGCCCCTCCATTTTCTTCAGCTGAACAATTGACACCCCCTCGTATTCGTGTTGAACATACTCCAGCTAGAGTTTTTCCCCCTTGTGCTAGGGGTCAAAACATGCGGTTCGGCTTTTGCCTTTTTGGCTTGATTAAAATGCAGTCAAGTCGAAACTTTCTTGGCTTGGCAGCTCAGGTAGCTCTCGAAATGAATTTCTTCATTTTACTTTGCGGCTTGCTTGGATAAATACGTGCCAGAAATATGAGTACAATGTTGAGAAGTTTCGTTTTATGAAAAGGAAAGAACATTTTTCGACTTTTATTGGCTATTTGCACTATGGATTTAATGAAGCTGTTAACAATGGAGTTTTTTGTGGGGGTGAAGTAAGCACAAATGGAGTTCTTTGTTGAGGTGAAGTAAGCATAAAGTAGCAAAAGCCAAGAGCAAATATTGAAAGAACATTTTGATGAAGTCAAATTAGAGAGGGAAGGAATTGGAACAAAAGAAATGGGAAACTGAGCGAGCAGAAAATGGAGAAAGAAAATAATGTTTGCTTGAAATTGGAAATCACAATAAGGCAAAGTCTCAGGCTATCAATTCCACTCCTTTTCTTTGGGAATTCAGAGCAAGACTAAATGATTAAGATTTCATTTCTTGGAAAATGTTATCTCCTCTCTTTTATGCCAGTTGCAAACCAGTTGACTTCGCCTGCCAGCTTAATGAAAACATTTGGAGGCATTAAAAATTTGTCATTACAAATCAGGCAGCTACCAACCAGATTCGCACTGATAATGATCATCATATATGCAGATGCCTTGTGTATGGGATGCAACAGCAGCAGCAATCACAGCGTGAAGTCCTCAAGTATGAGTTGCGGTTTATTGAGTCACTTAACCGCCACGCAAATGAGTTAACACCTAGAAACGAGTTCCACTGCTGCTCGGTGGGCAACCAATTGCCAGCGACTGCCTGCTTTTGAATGCAAAGTTATGCGACAAAAAAAAAAGCGTGAAACCAACGGACAGACTCAGGACGTAGGTCTTGGCTCTTATCTTGTTCCATGCCATGGCAACAAATTGGCAGTTGCAGATAAAGATAATACTCGCTATGGCTGACACTCGCATAAAGACATTTACTTTAGTAGGTGTCACATTTCGCGCGAGAAGCTTCTTGATAAATAAATTGGCTGAATTTAAAGCGTAGACGCAATTTAATTGCCAATTTCAGCGCCAAAAGAGAAGAGAAAAAATTACCCACATTAATAAATTAATTTGCTTTGGGTGACGAAGGGAACAAGGCGGCAGTAGACTATAAGAAAAACCAACGAGCAGTGACTCAATTAAAATTTACGCCGTAAACTCAGCGAAGTGAAAGAGGGCAAAAATGAAAAGTGCAGAACGGCAGAAGGGAAGTTTGTATACCCTAAAGGGTGTGTTCAAATTTGATGTACAATTTTTCGAATCAAAACTTATCAAAGAACCAGTTGATTAGAGGCTGCACTTGGAAAAACAATCAAGTATGTCTAAATGGAGAAATTCTCTCTTTAAGTCCAAAAACTTGGTTGAGTAAGTAACCAATCAATTCACGATGAAGCAAGTGATAAACTAGGAAGTAAAAAGGAAATGTGGGAGATACATCTAGCTCTAACTTTCTCTGAAATTTGTGCGTTCAGACATGGCAGAAATGGAAAAATCGAATATGTATACTTTATATCAGAGATGCTTCTTTCTACAAGTTACATAAATTTGCATTACTTTAGTAAGCCCTTTTTATACTCTGTACCAGAGGACCAGATAATTAAGTTTGCAAAAGTGTCCGTCTGTCCTATGAACAAACAGATCTCAGAGATAGTAAGAGATAGAGGTTTGATGTATGGAACATATGTTTCTTAACTTCCCAGATCAGTTTATTTTCATTTTGGCCAGGCCCCCCCCCCCCCCAATATCGAAAAAGCGTCATATCTCCCACAGTTTTATAGATAGACGGTTCGAACTTCTGGGCATATTTATATTAAGTAATTGGCTGTCAGATGACACACCCCACCAGCCCCTCAATCTCTGGCTTGTGCGCTTCTAATTTAGCCAGGGACCGTCGGCGAAGCTTTTCTGGCTAATTACCAGCTGGCCCACGCAGTTGGCCGGTGTTTTATTCAAAAACTCTTAATTTCCGGCGGGACCCCAGACCCATGCTCGCGGTCGCGCACACTAGCCGCTGAACCACCCAGCCGCATATTTAGTATTAGGGATTCTTTATCGATCCACTGAAGGAATTTTACAGATCGGATGAACGATATTAGAGTTACAAGGAAAACAAACAATTATGGGCAGCACCGGTCGCAACGGTGATGGGCAGCACTTCACAGGTACAGAGTATGTTATAGTCGGGCTTGACCGACTATCTTTCTTGTTATTTTACGAAAAACAGGTAAAAGTAGGCTGCTATCGCATTGTTTGTTAAATCTCAAATCTACACTGAAAATATAAAATCAAGCCATTCGGGATCAATTCAAGCTAATTTGGTTACAAATGATCCCGGTTACGGGGTTGATCCCGGAATGGGTAAAACTAAGCCCGACAAGTTTTGAAATTTGGATCCCGGTTTTAGTCTTGCTTTTATCGAATTCACGACCGACCACACCACCACCCCACATACGCCCATTATTTCAAGGCTGTGATTGATTTCGGGATACCATCAAAATTTTGGTTGTACTTTCCTGGGATTTGAACTCAGGACCTCGATAACCGTACTCACGGATCTCTGCACCTTAGCGCACCCGACTATCAAGCGCTCGTAAAAATTAGCGAACAAATCATAGTGGAGAATGTAGCCACTAACACTTGGCAGTCAGACCCTCATGCATCCCAGTGAGAAGACTATTGCATTAGAACGTCAAGGTCGTGGGTTTTAATCACCGTATACGCAAAGTTTTTTTGTAATATTTTGTTTATAGTATCTTAGGTGTTTCTACAATGCCCTTGTTCGAAGCAATAGGTGGCCCTCAGGACCTCCCACTCTTCCTCAAGTCAATATCTATCTATCATTTGATTATACAAGGTGGGCCAAAAGAAGTCACCGGGCCAAAAGAAGTCACCCTATTGGAAGATGCTCTTTATTTACAAATAGCCGCCAAAATATAAAGAGGTAAACATTATATATATTCTACATCTGTCTAGTCCACAAATGTCAAAACAGATCTGACTTTGGCGGCTACTTGTAAAAATAAGTGGCCCACCTTGTATTTGCGCTCATTAACGTTACCCACTCACTTATCTATTCTTTCGCTCCTCTCTGCCTCTCTGTAATGCCTAAGCCTTGCTTTTGCTTATTCTTTTAACTAACTCCACAACGTCTTGAGCATTGGCAGAGTGCAGCTGCGTTTCTTTCATATAGAAATTTGTTATTGGAATTTAATCCTACTGTAATTGAAAATTTCTTATTTGAAATTAAAGTGGAAATTGGAGCGAGTGTGTTTTTCATCACAGATCAAACAGAAACCTTTATGTTGGTGATGCCATTAACAGTTCGTTCAAAATTTCGTCTTGACTTTTCCCCGAACAATCTGCAGTTTTATATAAAACGTTAAAAAAAACCATAGAAAAGTACGATTTCAACGTAACTTTACATTATATACTCCGCGAGTAATCTATTTTTGATCGTTTGAAACTTATTTAAAATACATTTTTTCTTAATTTCGTATACGGCCAAGCTGACAATAATTATAATCAACATGAATTTGGGGTCGTTCCTCCAAAGTGATTTCATTTTGTTATTGTGTGGCAGCTTTATCGTTATTTTTTCCAGTTTATCTGGTCACACCGAAATTAAAATCAGAATCAAAATCACTTGAAGGAACCCCTTATATCGTAAATCAAATTTAAAATCCCCTACTGCCAATGTTGCAAGACGACGAAGTTTCGCCTAACAAAACATCTTCAGGCCCTTTTCCGTTTTCGATTTGGTAGCTACTCCCGTTTCCGAAAAACGATTAAGTTATTCGGTTTCAAAAGTTTTGCCTAAGAGTTGGGGAAATGAAAAGAAATATGGCAATCTTCTTGGCAATGGTGATTCTTTTCATCTTGCAAGTATTTTAATTATAACATGTTAAATATTGTCAAGATTTTAAAGTATTCATATATACATACTTCAGAAATTGCATATAGACGAAAGAAAAACGATTGAAATGAAACCGAGCTGTTTGAATTATCGAATCAAAATTCGATAACGATTCGAACACTCATTCGAAACGACAATCGATGTCTGTTTCACTCGAAAACAGAAACACCAAAATGAAAACGCTTCGGTATTGCGATGGTCATTCTTTTTAATGTGCGTGTGTAAATGGGACCAGGTCAGATTGACTATTTCATCAGTTTACATTTTGATTTCTTTGAAAACAGTTCCCAACGCTAATCCATGTAGTCCTTACTCGGATATACTATATCCACCCAAAGGATTGGTACGTTCGGTAAAAAATAGTTGAACTTCATTAATTTTTTTGACCTGAAGTAACTCAAGTGCTGTTTGGGCTTTTGTCATGTCTATGTTTTCGCAGTTCTTAAGCCACAATATTATTGCTTGTTTCAGGTCGGTTTCGCTTCAATTAATTAAGACATTCTCATAGGTTTTGCAGTTTTCGAAAATATTTTTTTATTGTTTGCTTGGTTGAAGTGCTGGACTCCAACTCTTTAGGGTCTGAATGTCTAAAAATGTTTCTCTAAGTCTCAAACCCATCGAAGATTTCTTGATATCCAAAAAGGGTAGTAAATGTTGGCACTGTAAAAAAATATTAAATGTCAATAATGGAATATCCTGAGTGTACAATTTAAGGAAGATTACCGAGAAAATTTTCAATTATGACAGAATAAATGAATGACAGAATTAAAGCTTATACAACGCCAAGGACTGACTTTTATATATCAATGCTTGGACTACAGTTTGGTTGCCAGAGATGGTTGAGCCCTTCGTCATACACTTGTACTCGCAGATCAGTGAAATCCAAATCAAAGGCTGTTTATTCTTCTTTGATGTAATCCCACTTATTCAAACCAGTCGTGGACTTTAGGTGACTTAATAAAATGCGACTCCCTTGGGTGGCTGGTCAGAATTAATTCAAATATGGGTTCTGGGGGAGATTTAATACGATAGCTGAATGTTTACCTGACTAGCCCAGAAAATGAACTCAAGCGGAAGTACTTCGATGTTAAGTAGTTCTTTAATGAAAGTGTCCAAATGTCAAGCACGTCTATGACACAACTACAAGATATGGCGGCCACTAAGTGCGCTCTCTGCCTAGTTGTCAATTCTTCAGTGTGAAGCTGTCACTTGAATGAAAGAATCAACTTGGACACTCAATTTGAAACACAGCTCAACTTTGAGTGATGTTAAGTGCCAAGCGGCATATCGATACTTCACTCAAAATTATAGGCGATATAAAACAAGCGGATGGATAAAATGAAACGTCTCTTGATGTGAAAAGTTGTAACGAAAACATTCTCATCTGTAACACTACGTAAACTATAAAAGGGATGCCGGTCTCTTTGATACAGAGTCAATCTTAGCATCTAAAAGCAAAAGCTAAAAATTCGACTAGACTTAAGTTTCGAAGGGTTAAGTAAGTAAGTAAGGTTTAATATACTTAAGTAAATAAAGTAAGATATATAGAAAATATTCTCTTAATTCACTCCCCTTTCCATATACCCCAAAGCCTAGGTACACCTTTTCGTATTTCTATGCAATCACTGCGTATGTGTAATATTTCATCAACTTTATCGCACTTAGTTTGCAGTTCAATGCATTTGTAAGACATAGCATCGATTTGTTGGGCAAACAGGTCAATGGAAACGAACTAGAAAGTAAAATTTATGAACTCCATCACATGGTTAAACCAATAAAAAAGGGAAACTTTAAGCACTTCTCCTTTAGTAGTAGTTGCTCATCAATCAAAGGCCAAATCTCCAGCGCTCAAACTAATGTCTCATAACCATGCCAGAGGCCTGATGGGGGAGCATCTGTCTTGATTGGTATGCAGGTGGCAGCAGGCTTAGGCTGCTGCTGCTGGTGCTGCTCCTGGCTATCTGCTGTTCCCTGCCTGCTGCTGAGGCACAAATTGCAATCAACTCAGCGCAGTTGGCGCACAATCGCCATCAAACTCAATCAAGCCGGGGGGATAACAACGGTTAAGGCAAGATAAAAGTGTGTGCAGCAACGGTGTAGGATGAAACCCAGACTACTGGGTGGAAGGTGTGAAAGGAGAAAATTTCATTAATTTTCGCTTAATGTCAGCCATGTGCGCAATATTACTTTATTTGCAGCGAAGCAAGTGAAGCTTGAGCGGTATTTAAATATTGAACAGTTGAACGGAAAATTTTTAAGTAAGAATTAAGCACGAAATTAAATAGTTGTGAAATTGGACATAAAACGGCTAAAAAAATACAGCATACTTGGACTTTCCATGATGAATTTCAAATTTTACGAACTTGTAAAGTCTTTCTTCATTCATGTTTGCTCCTTTATATTATAGAGGTTTTTCCACAACTTTTCCTTTATCCAAATTGATATACCCCTTTTTTTCTTTTCAACTTTATTGACTCTTCATTTGACCACAATTTATGCTTTTCTTTTCGCGTATCAATTCAAGTAACCACAGCAACAACCCCATTATACCATGCCCTCCCCTAGGGCACATAAATCAACCTTCCCCACTTCATTAAGTGTGCCACATTCGCCTCTGGCAGAAAAGAAACACACAAAATTATTATAGTTGGGCCTCATAACCATTACCGCATTTAATATGCATTTTTATGAGAGGAACTTTCCAATAATAAGTAATCAAAAGTGCCATAGCAAAATCTCTTTCACACACACAAACACACGCACACTAAAGTAGGCTATGGAAACATTTGGTATGCATAAAGCGTAGCATACTTCAATGGGCTATGGGCTCTTTGGCATTCTGCTGAGAAATCTGTAAAAATAATTTAAATGTTTTAATATTCCACATTAAGCCATGTAAATTTGTGTTGTGTCTGAATGTCCAACAACGGACATGCACTTGCAATTCAATAAAAAGTGAAAACCACACCATTGTGAAGGGGCGTCAGTTTACTGGCTATCAGATCAGACGAGCATGTTATCATTAAAGGCCATTACAGAGCGACCCTCGAAGCATAGTCGAATGTTGAATGATGTGTAATGGGTATATTTGTTATGGGAAGACACGATATTTTACATTAATAGACTATTTACACCAGGAGTGCGTTATGCGTTAATAGCATACAGTTAACTTTTTCCCATACCAAATGCTGGCTATTAACGCATAACGCAGTTCTAGTGTAAATTTTGTATAAAGTAAATCAAGTAAGACAGAAGCAAACTTCCCATTGTCTGCCTTGTTTTCAATTCCAGTTCAGCAAAAGCTTTGTGATTTAGAGAACAAATTTAAACCAAAACCCGGTTTTAATTCACAAAGTTTTTGTGGAAGTGTAATAGAGAACAGGTCGGTGTGTCCTTAACCTGTTTTAAACAACAATTATGAAGGCTGCAAGTCGGCTAAGAACCAAAACCCAGAACCGAACTTTCTAAATTTTTAACCTCCAGAACCTGGACAAAAACCGGACTCCTTATGGAATTAGAATGCCTTTAGTCAGTTTTTTCAGAATATATAAAACTATCACAACAAATTGACCGAATACAAATAATTTTATAGCGATGAATCGGAGCACTATCATATGAAAATCGTACGACTTCGTGAAGGAAATAAAGCATAAGCCAAGTGACATGCCAAATCAAATCCGTATGTTTATGTACAGAGAAAATGAGCCATGATAGAGGTGAATAATAATGAAAACAAACAGGAACTAGTCGGGTATTGATTATAGTTTTAAGACTGTAACTTCTTATGCTGGACGCTTGATTCTCCTTAAAAATTATTCTTGCTTTTTACAAAAACCAAACCAAGTTTTGAAACAAAACGTTAGATTCGAAAAGTAAAGGAAACGGTATAAGAACATTAACAATTGTTTAATTAGGAACCAGTGGATCGTTGTGGTGCATTTGTTTGTGTGTGCTTGCTGCATGAGAAGCCGTGGGTTCGATCTGCCCTCAGAAGGAATATAAATTAAGTTTATTTCTTAAAACTCTTTTACACTACCGGTCACCTTTACCAGCTATTGCGCCAACTGTAGCATTAAAAAGCTTCTCTAACTTTGCAGTTCGGATTCGGCGTTAAACTATGAGTCCCTTTCTTGTATAAGAATTAGAAGCACACACGCTAATAGATTAGCCCTTTCAAGCAACTGTCTTCTCAGGTTAAAACAAGGAAGAAAGTAGTTCAAGCTCGACAATAATATACTCTGTACTTTCCAAAGTGCGTTGCGATCGGGGCTGCCCAGTATAATTGTTCGTTTTCCTTATAGCTTGACAATCGTACATCTGATCTTCAACAATTCTTTGGCGGATCAATAAATAAAGCTGATTACTAAATAAATCTAGAAAGTACGAACTAACTATTGTACATAGTAGGATAGAGAAGACACATCAAAGATTCATGGTCAACCGAACGGTTAATACCTTTAACATTAACATAGTCATCTACATCTACATCACCGAGATATAAAACTACTCTTTAAAAGAACTGTAACGAGTATGGACAAAGAAACGCGACTAGATCATTCTATCGTATGCCGTTATAGAGAGTGGAAGTGTAAATAAAAGATAACAACAATTAAAGAGACTAAACTAAAAGATAACCTGAATTGTCTATCCTCTCACACTATGTGTTTTCAAAAATGTTCGAGATATAAACTTAATCATGTCATACATGTCGAACCTCATCTTTAACCTTCTATGAGATCTGTGCGATCATACGGATGGACTAATGAATAAACGGACATAGCTATATAGGCTTGTTTGTTGATACATTTAACAGGGTCCTTCTGGTTGTTACATATATTTGCACACACTTAATGCATACAGAGCCTTTCACCAAACCTAGGTCTCAGCTTATGTTACTAGGTGGCTCTTATGTTTTCTTTTAGACTTAGACTTCTCTTTAAAGAATTCGAATTTAAAACAAGTGTTTGTACACATTAGATAATATATTATAGAGTACACTTTTACTTTAATTTAAATTGAACTGCAAGCAAGGTTCTCCACATTCTCTAGAAATCATTGGTTAAAGTACACAAAAAATTTTTACCACCGATCGGATATAAAAACTGGTTCGGTTCATTGGTATAAACAGTTTTTGAACCGCAGGTTTGGTTTAATACAAGGATTTTGGTTGAGTGGTTTGGTTCAGTGGTTCACTCCCAGTTTATTATATATTTATTTGTGGCCTGTTTCCGTTGTCGTAGAAAATACAGATTTTCCTTAAGCCTGCAGTGAAAAACTTTTTTTAGATCAAGAATCGCCCTTTTTTCAACCGTATCTTAAACCCTTGAGCCCATTCCTAAGTCTATCATTCAGTAAGGTCCCTAAATCTGCTTGGAAAGTTATTTTGTTGGATTTCTAAAGGTGCGGAAGATGGAAAATTCATAAGCCTACTTGATCCACTGTTTTATGTTATATTGAGTTGGGTCAGTTAGTAGGTATTAGTTCTGGATTTCAGAGGTATTAAGCCCCAAGAATTTGTTTTAACCAACTCCATTTGGTCTAGTTAAACCTTAAAATATGAAAAATTTTGTCAGAAAAAACTTTTTCATACCAATCAGCTTTTAAAAAAGTTAAAGCCTCACTTAGTAGTGGCCGGGTGGCTCAACGGCTAGTGTGGGCGACCGCTGTGCAAGAGGTCGTGGGTTCGATCCCGCCTCGGAACATCTTATTTTATTGTAGAAAACTCCAATATTTGAAATATTATGAATATGTGACTTTCAATTGACTTCCACAATTTCAAAATTGAATTCTTTAAGAACTATCTTTAGAGCTAGTCCATAATGATTTTACATTGAAAGACGTGCTCCTGGCTAATGTTGGATTGAGCTGAAGTCGAATGACAAAGTAATAAAAATATCGTTAGAAACTTCCAAAGAAGGAGTGTTAGCAGATGTCAGCCATATTTAAAGGTCGGTGGACAGTTGCAGGATTTATCATAGAAAATGGATTACAATTCCCAAAAGTTGTACATTTTAAAAGTCATCTGAGAACTAAACCAAACCCAATCGTTTTGCTTTGTGGTTTTCGGTTCGGTTCAGCATTTTCGAAGTTACGCCGGTTCGGTTTGCTGTTCGGCTTATCAGCTGGAATTAACGGTTCGGTTACGGTTTTGTCGGGTTCGGTTCAGAACCGGCTTGCATCCCTGGCTTGCTAGCGTCCAACCTTGCCATCAAGTGATTCCGTTTTGGAACCCCACTGAAATCATTAGGTTTTCCAAATACTCTTCAGAGCTACGTTTATTAAATAGATACATTCTTGTTTGAACATAGAAGGTCATCATTTTGTCTTTTAAGGGCCGATTTCACATCTTCTACATAGAGCTTTCCGTCAGATAAACTAACAAATAAGAGAGGAGAATAGGAGATGAGAAATCGGTTCTAAGAGTTCTGAAATGTGAAAAGCAATTCAAAACGCTCACATTTGGTGAAACATTCCTTTTAAATGCAGAAAAGAGAATTCGGCTATCTAATTTGTACTACCAGTCAACTGTCAACTTTACAGGTAAAATTCCAATCCAAAAAAATTTGCTATTAGGCCTCAAGAGATTGAGCGAAGCTCAGCTTAAGCCTTTGGGCTGTAAGCCAAGTATTTCGATTGCATCGGATTTTTCGACTTTGGATAACCATAAATAAAGTGATTTTCATGCTTTAAACAGTATCAATTAGTTCATCAGCCATCGCTAATATTCATTTCATATTTTGGAACAACCAAGTGCACAGCAATGTAAGGGCTGTGCTCCACAGGCGCGAGAACTTTGCATTTTAATGAGTAAACACTGAGAGAATGAGACGGAGTGAAAGCCTGGACGCCCCATGGCGTAAAGTGTGCGGCCAGGCACTATCCACAGTGTGAATACCGCAACGCTGCATGTGCAAAATGTGATTGGTGTAAGGGAACGAGTGCCCAGTTTGCCACTTCCCATGTTGGCCAGGCAAAAAAAAAAAAACAAATTTTTAAACATAGTTTTTGTTTTTTTCTTACTCAAGCCCAGCTGGGAGTTTGTCAGGCACAGAGAGTTGAGCGTACAATTTGTATTTGCAATGTGAAAACAAAATGGCTATCCGCTCACGCCCACATTTCGCCTTCATCCAGATGGCACACCTGCTGTTTGATTTGTGTGCGCGAAAACAAAATTTTTTTTCACATATTTTTGAATAAAAAAAATATTGACCAAATAGCCAAAGCGGTTTAACAAGAACAAGTGTGCTAAATATTGTGTAAGTAACACGTTTTCAGTGTTATGGGCAGGTGGTAAAAAATATACAGTGTTACAAATATAAAATCACAGAATGACTTTCCGTCAGATATTTGGGGCTATTATTCGGTGTCTGTTAATAAAAAAACGTTGCATACTTTTCGGCTTTTCTTAAGGAACATAACTTTTGTCATATTGGTGTCAGCATGGGCTGTATACTTACAAACCTTTAATAACTTAACTTGAGTGTTGATGCTCTGTTAATAGACATTTCCATATGTTAAGCATTTCCTCCCCTAAGTAACGGGTATATCAAAGTCGATCAGGGCCGAATATAGCTTACGCGCTCGTCTTGGAAGAAGGAATGTGTGAGAGTAAAATATTATGTTGTTTGACTTCAAACAGACAAATATGTATCTAAAGTCCTTAAATTCGACAGACTGATTCATTAACGCCCAGACCAATAGGATTAACCAAAGGTATGTAATCGTTTACTAAGCAAATCAAATACTTATTTCGCTTGGTCATTTGAGAGTCAGATTCGCGATTCTGTTGAATATTATACTTTTATTTTACTG
Organism: Lordiphosa collinella; assembly: GCA_018904265.1. Lineage (NCBI taxonomy): Eukaryota > Metazoa > Arthropoda > Insecta > Diptera > Drosophilidae > Lordiphosa > Lordiphosa collinella. The sequence goes on from JAEIFV010000237.1 coordinate 322,149, forward strand.
TTTTACAAATACATTTTTCTCATTTTCAAACTTTAATTTAATGCCGTCATTGGGAATCCCATCCATTGTTTATTTTAAAACTAAATCAATTTATCTCCAATTACATTTGCCCACACTTCACACTGAACAGCTTTTGTTTATTTATTTTAAAACCATTTCTGCCATCTCGTTTATATTTAAAACTGATTTATTATATTAAGTAAACAACAATCATGTTTGTTTTATTAATTAAAATTCATGTCAATTATTTCTAGACGACACCATCAAATCGTGTGTCAAGTTGTACGCTAATTTTATTACAGCATCAAACTCAAGCCCATTGACATGTGAAATTTCATGGTTCAATTACTCGCATATATCAAAATCAAATCGATGCTGACGCTCAAATCAAGTGTGAAGATTGTTGTGCGTTAACTTTTCATCGGCACTGTGGGCCAACAACTTCATTTCGCCGCTAATTAGACCATGACGTGCTAACGACGCCCACACAAATCACAGACATTGGTCGGTCGGCAACTGTTGTGATAAATAACTGCCGCAAGAAAACGTCAAGCAAAAATTGCTCGCATTCGCCTGCCACGCCCACGGCCAATGGTAACCCTTTTTTGCAATGCAAATCAAGTTGCCTGGACGGCACTCTATGCTCTGTGTGTGTGAGTGTGAGTATTGTATGGTAGCAGCGTTATATTGTAATAAACGCAATTTGTATCATGAATTATTACTGCGGCAATGGGGGGGCCCAAAACGGATGTGCGAAAGCAGAGCAGGACTTGCCCGGAGTTAAATAGAAGCTAACAAATGAAAAAACAAGAGCTAGACTTGGATTATACCTGTTCTTAATAGAGCTTAGAAAAGGCTTAGCATAGTACTAAGGGTAAATGCATACCTGGTAACTGTTACAGAAGTTTACAATTTGTATTAATTAAGTTAAGAAATTCGTAGAAGGGATTTTAATAAGTTTAGAGAAATTATGCCTGAAGAAGGTGTTGTTTCGGAAAGAGCTTTGATTGTTACTCTGTGCAGCGAATATGGGTACTACTAAATAGTACACCTAAGAGAATGTGTGAGTTGGCAACTTCGCTTACTTAAGGGGCACACCTAGTGTAATGGCCTAAAAAAAAGGTGATTTTTGGGAATTTTTATTAAAAAAACTACTTTATCAATTATTTCAAAATTTTAACAATATATTTATACATGTTTCAAGAATATACAGTGAAATTTTTGAAGAAAAAAATTAAATATTTTTTAGGTTATAGTCGATCTCCAACGGCGCGAAAAAAAAGGTCCTTCACTGCTGCAGTGATTCCGGCCTTCTCCGTGGATGAAATTTAAAAAAAAAAATTCTCGTTAAACTAGATAATATTGTCTGTACAATGACCTACGATAAAAAAAAATCAAAAATTGACAATATGGCGGCGTTTTAAAAAAAAAAGTCGAATTTTACCCAAAATTTTGGTCGTTTTTGGCCTGCCAAAATTCGATTTTTTATCAAATCAAAAACCGATAGGTCAATTACGGAGAACTATATATAGAACATTTAAAAAAAATTCGATAGTGATCGGATCATTTGTTTTTGAGTAATCACTGCAGCAAATTCGGAAAATGCTGTTTCGAGAAAAACGCGCTTAAAGATAAAATGATCGTTTTCACTGCTGCCGAGCGGCTGCTCTTTAAATTGCTATAACTCAAAAACTATTTGAGATATCGAGTTGTTATTATGTATTTTTAAAGGTGTAATCTACCGAAATATGAAAAAAACAATCGATTTTTTTGAAATTTCACACTAGGTGTGCCCCTTAAGCTAATGGTGCAACTATACATGATGAGGCGGTCGATTACATTGTCTGGTTCTAAAATGGCGTCTCTTGGGACTTTCTTTGGCGCTTCTTAACGAGATTTTATCTTATCTCACGTCTTTAGACCAGAAAGTTGTCTTTATTTTACCTGATTTACCGATATTCCTAAGTAGTAAGTGTTGTTCATTTCACAGAACATGTTCACTTGTCCTTTTCTTCAAAGTGATTCAACTCCCTCGAATTGTTCAGTTGCTCAGTAATTTAGCTGTTCAGCTTTTCACTTCCTTCTCAACTATACCATTACAACTAATTTCAATCCTTTTCCTTTTCTATGGGAACTATACTATATAGATGTCCGATTTCGATCAAACTTAGTGCAATTATGAAAAAGCATAACATTCGGTTAATTTCGAAATTTGAAGCGATCCCAATTGAAACAAAAAGTTTTTCCCAGTAGAACCTCTTTTTCGACCGATCATTCATACTGCAGCTATATGCTATAGTCATCCAATTTTGATAAAACTTTGAAGAAACATGTAAAAGTATATAAAATAAGAATCTGCCAATAAAAAGGACGTTTTTCATTAAAAACAAAAAAGTTTTTATCACAAGAACTAGTTTTCGACCGATCGTTCCTATGGCAGCTATATGCTATAGTCATCCGATTTTGACCAAACTTTGTAGAATAGTGTGGGAGCATATAAAACAAATACATGCCTTTTAAGGGCATTTCCAATGAAATCAAAAAAGTTTTTCTAACTAAGACTACTTTTCAGACTCTACTTTTCTATGACAGCTATACTATATAGATGTCAGATTTCGACCAAATTTGGTGGAATCAAGGAAAAGCATAGTAAACTAAGAAATACGAAGTTTTCAATTGAAAACAAAAAAGTTTTTCTCACTAAAATTACACTATATGCTATAATCATCCGATCCGATCCGATTCCGACAAATGTGCAGCGAATTTGTACCAAAAGACTTCGTGCAAAGTTTGGTGAGGATAGCTTCAAAACTGACGGAGGAGATAGCATAGAAACAGACGGACAGAGGACAGACGGACAGGGCTAAATCAGCTCAGCTCATTATGCTGATCAAGAATATATATACTTTATGTACGGATATGCTTCCTTCTATGCGTTACAAGGGTATTAAAATTTGGGACTACGCAAGCCTGCACTCATTGACACCGCCGCTCAGCTAACCTCGGATGGCTTCCGCAGTGTAAAATTCATATTATAAATTGACGGTGCCAGTCCTGAGAGCGAGAGAGATAATTGTTTTCATTTGTTGCTCGAGCTCTCCGTTTGTGGTTCCTTCACCCGCCTTAAGCTCGAAGTCGAGAAGGATTGTATTCTTGAATTCGAGAAGATTTCTTCTTATAAAATCAAGAAGAAAAAATACTAAAGCCAAAAAGAATTCGTTCTTGCCAATTCATTCTTCATTTCTCTGGGTGTAAGTAGTTACTGAACAATTCACTGAATAACTTACTGATTAAGAGCGACTGATCAACACTCACTGAACAAGTCTGACTTAAAAAAAAGAACAATTGAAGAAGAACCTGTTCGCTCACTCACTCATGAGCAACCTTACAATATATTAGTAGTACTTGTTTATTTATGTAGACTAACTATTTTAACTATTAACTTTCGATTAACGATTGATAAAACAGAATTATCAGATTTAATATTTCTATTTTCTGGGTGTAACCCTTCACCATATATAATCATTTGGCACTCACATTGAACTATCTGTAAAAGTAGCCATGGGTATGTTAGTTATTCCCAGCAAATGTATGTAACAGGCAGAAGGAAGCATCTCCAACCCCATAAAGTATATACATATATTCTTGATCAGCAACAACTGCCGGGTCGATATAGCCATGTCCGTCTGGTCATATTAATGTTAATGCTCTGTTAATTAACATAGGGAGAGGCTATTAAACACTAATTGCCCTGAGTAACGGGTATATCGGAGTCGTTCTGGACCGTTTTTAACTTACGCTCTCGTTATTATTAAGCGCTGGTCTAAAGAGTTTATTGATCCTTACTACTATTAACATCCTTAAGGCCTAGACCGATTAGTTTCATGCCAAAATTGAGGGAAGAAGACTTTAAAATGAGTTCTTACGCTAACAGCACATCCGTGGACTCCATGTTAATAGGCCGTGGGAATTATATCGCGTTGAGCAGCTGATGCAATATAGTTGGCTAGCCATCGATCAGCCGGAAATAACAAAATGATGAAAACTAAAATTGCAAAAAAATGCCAGAGAAGCCAAAACAAAAGGGCCACTTAGAAATGTTTTCGCTTGAAGACAAGGTTGCGCTGATTTTAGCGATGAGAGACCGGGATGCCATTTGGTATTTAAACCGAACTTTTAAATTGGGAACTTAAAATTGGGAAAATTTGTATGATTTCAAGAGGCTTAACGACCGCCATATTTAGAAGTAGCTCAATAAAAATCATCATAACATCAATTGTAGCTAAATATGTTGTACTTTTGAAATTCAGCCGCAAAATATCACCAAAATATATTCGATATCTGATATATCGCCGCGAAAATAATATTCGATAATGAATTATGTTTTTTAACAAAAATATCGATATTTTGACATTTTGACACAAAAGGCAAATATAAATATTTACTATGAAAACTATTTTTTAAGCCAAGTTTCTTTTCACATTTAATCAGAATTGGTTAGGGTCCGTTAAGACACACTGACAGGCTGTCAGATTTTTGTATGCCAGCTAACTGGCAGGTCTGTTCACATAAGAAAAATACATGAAAATACTGACAGATTTCTGTGACCACATATGGCACTAGTCAACTAGCACTACTCTGGCAGGTGTTTACTCGTGTATGGCAGCAACTGGCACTAGAAAATAAGGCATTCTGCCAGTGTGTCTGTAAGCACCCTAACAATTCTATGTTTTAATTTCACAACATTCCACTATAAATAAAACTGCATTCAAAAATTTTTGATGAAAGTTTTTGTACTTTTCTCATGTTAAAAAAATTGCATGACCATATAATTATTGGCATCATTCATTTTGGGGCTTTCTGTTGTTTTTCTATTCAATGCCTCTTATTGTCCATTTCACATGCTCTTCTCAGTAGAAAAATTTCCGACGAAGGAAGGCTTTAGGACTTTTATTTTTCACCATCTTGGACTTGCTCAGCTCCTATTACCAATTAGCAATTTCTTCTGATCACTAACGCTCACTAACAGAGTCCTAGCTGGTTACTGAGACCAAAATAAATTACCCCATACTGGATCTGAGTGTGTTTGTTCTGTTTTTCTTTATGTTTTCCATTTTATCTCTCTTTTCTGTCACGTATCTAGAGACGAAGCTGCAAATTTAGTTTGATTCACTGTTCGTCTACATTTTCTAGCCCAATCTTACTTAAATTTTTTTGCAAGTCTCTCAAATAATCCAATATCCCCACTGCTATCCTCTCGAAACCAAACGCAGTTAGTTTGAAAAAAAAATTGTTGTAGAACTGGTCGGTGCAAATTGCAGTACAAACAAATTGGAAATAAAGCACAAAGAGTCAGACGAAAAGTGTGGAAATTGTCAAGCACAAGAAGGAGCAGCACAATACGGCATTGAGAATTATTTCTGCATGGCATTTAATTTTCCATTTTGCTGTTTGCTGTTCTTCTTTAACGAGGAAATTCTATTAAGTTTTCATATGTATTTTAGTTGGGTGCTTCAATTTGTTGCACACAGCCGACGCGACGCCTTGCTATCTCCTATTTTTCCTTTATCCGCACAAAAGTATGCAGCAATAATTTTCTAGAATAGAAAACTTTGCCATTCTGTGCCTTGTTTATGGCTAGCATTTTGGTTTTAATTCGAAATGGTGAACAACTTTGAGTTGAAAATTTAAATTCAGATTGAGGGAGCTAAGTGTTAAGTTTATGTATACATTTACCCGTCCTTTAGAGTACATACCTGCAAAGAGAAGAAAAACAGGAATTAATTAAAATTTACTCTATTAAATCATTTATCAATTAATTCAAACGGAATATTTAAACATTATGTCAGCCATAATTATATAGGTAACATATTCATACAGGTTCAATAAACCAACAATACAAAAACACAACTGTCAGCGCCTGCAAAAAGAAGTTTTGCCATAGTCGAAATAATCAAAGTAGACAGCGTCAGGGAAACGAAATAAATGGCCACAGTCAGCTCTAGCCAAGCCAAACCGCCTAAGGGCAGACTCCTCACACACAGACACACATAGAAGATGGTGGCAACAAAATGGCGTCTATTGCCACAACGTTGCCATGGCAGCCGCCAGATGAAGCCAGCTTCCCGTTCCTTATTTCATTTTCCTTTTGCCGCACTGCGTCCAAAAATCTTGGGAGCGCGAATTGTTTGCCTTATTTGTTGTTTGCGTTCTTTATTTTCAATAAAGTTTCTTTTTTTCGGGATATGCGAATGCAGTCAAAACAGGAAGGCGACTCTTTAGAAAACTAAAACGACAAATGGCATAATAAGTATGAGGCAAAAATGCTAAAGTAAACAGACGGAAAAACCAACCCTTGGCAAAACGTTGATATAGAAATTTGACAGCGTGTAAAATTTTGTGCTGAGCTTTGACTTTATTTGTTGTCAACAGTCAATGTGCCCGAGGCGGCACGGAAACTGTCCGAATTGGCTTTCCATTGGGTATCAGCTTATATCGAGATAAGACCTAAGGGATGAAATTCTGATGACAAATTTGACTTTAAAGTTATAATGCCCTCAGGTTGGACTTGTAGCAGTTCAACTAAAGCTGAGCTCCATAAGTTAGTGCAGAATGCTGGCAAGAGTCTTTGCCACGTATTCCCCATAAACCTGTTCGGATTCTTTGCACAAGAGTCAGCTCAGCTCTTGGAGTCCAAAAATTGTCCTTCGGAAAAAACCAAGCTTATATCTACCATATATCTCAGTCTGATAATAAAATTGTAAACATATTTATAAACTTGCAGTTTTTACTGGCTCGAGGTCTTGTTATGCTATTGGCATAACTTTAAACAGAGACTCACGCCACAACAAAGGAAGCTTCAGGTTTGATCGGACGCGTTTCATGAGGGACCAAGTCCTCACTCATCAGCGTTCTTGAGCCTGAAATGTCTATCCAAAGAGCAGCCTCTCCATCCTTTGGAATTCCCAAACAGTTTTGCCGTCGCTGGCATGGAGAGGCAGCTCTTTGGATAGACAATTCAGGCTCAAGATCGCTGATGATTGCGGACTTGGTCCCCCATGAAACGCGTCCGATTAAACCTGAAGCCTCTGTTGTGTTGTGTGCCTTTGTTTAAAGTTATGCCAATAGCATAAGACCACGAGCCGGTAAAAACAGCAAGATAACAATATAAAGGTCTTTAAAACAGTCATAAAACACATTTATAAACTTAAAGAATTTAGCTAAAGGGCCCGATTGTGCTTCCAACAACATGTTCCTCAAGAACGTCACTAACACATCCATTTGCTGCACAAGTTCTTCTGCTCAACAACTGAATATCATTTATGGGCGAGCATAACATCAGTTCCGTTTTCTATCCACACACACACCACATACATAGCTCACGCGGAGTGTAATGTGGAAAAGTGTTTTGCCCTAAATTTCAAGAGGCGCAGAAGAAAACAAGTTTCGCTACATAAATTTTGTACTAGCTAAAAAACAAATGGCGGGCGGTGGTGGCGGAGCGGGGGTCACAGTTTTCAATGTGACAGTCGAGCAAAAAGTTTTTAGTTTACGCTACATAAAATATTTTGTACATATGCATGTAAATTCAAGGCAGGCGGGCAAAAATGCTAAACCAAATGCCATAAAAGACAGAGAGAAAGCTGAAACCAACCAAAAACTGCCGAGTCCTACCTTTTGACCTAAACCTAAATTAAAAATGCAAATAGGGATTTTTCGACAGTCGATTTGATGGCTAGTTGGTTGACTGTGGTTGGAGACTGCCAGAAATTGTAATTGCATTTTAATTTGTTTTCCGATGCGGTCGAGACAAGGACATTTGAACATTTATTGACATAGCAATTTTGTGGCTGAGTTTCGATTCTCGGTTTATTTGTAGATGATAAAAGGTCAAGAGATGGATATTTTATTAATGTCGGCTTGTAAAAGGCTGGGGGAAAAATCACTAAACAACAAAAATTACTCAAGTGGCTAACAGGAGGTTTGTTGTTTGGCAATTGATTTCGACTTGAATTTGAATTCGAAGTTGAGTTTCCATTTTGGTCTGGCAAACACAACTCGATTGTTAATACAAAATGCTTTCAGCAGACAAAATGCAAAATGCACATGGGAGAACGAATGTTAGACAAGATGTGCTCTGGATCTGCATGTGTGTGTGTGTGAGTTAACTTATGTTTCCTTGCGTATTCACATGAATGTTCGCTTTGATGAAATATACAACATATTGCCCTTCGCCAATTTAACGGTCTACATAATCGACTAACTGAGCCGACAATTCGCGAAACACTCAAGCAATTTCGCGGCACATTTACTTGCGCCCCGCCATAGAGTCCAGCTCCAAGAAAGAGACTTATTTATCAACTTGCCATTTTTGACTTAAAAGATGCTTAGCAAATTAAGTTGGACTGAAGCCACAAGTAAAAGTTTATATTCGAAAGTAATTTGTCATCGCACTTGAATCAGTCATTTTTGCTCCCAGATGGGTGCCACATTTTCTGACAGTGGTACACAATGGAATACGCTGCACCATTTCAAAGATGTATTTGTGAAGTTTAACTGCAATACGAAGGACTTTTAACACCGATGCCTGACTGTAACCTTAAAAAAGAAGATATCTAAGCAGTGGACATTTTCTAGGGATTCAAGACGGAAGAACTATAAAATATGCTTATAGACCATTGACTTTTAAGCCTCAATGATTAAAAAAATTGAATTTATTGCCGGTTTACATTGAAACTTAAAATCTCATAATTTTGGACAGTTTTTTTTTTGTCTGATCTGAATCTAAAAATATTTTATGTATGCATGTTTGTGGCTGGTATTTGTGCCTGCAGTGCGAGAGGTCGTTCGATTCCCCGTCGGACGGTACATCAAATAAAAAGTTTTTTCCTTAAAATTTTTACTCAATCGGTCACCTTAACCAGCTATTGGGGCCGCTCGGATGCGACGTTAAACTGTAGGTCTCTTTCTTTTGTGTGAAAATTAAAAGCACACAAGCTTAAAGATTGAGAGCTGCTAAAGTTAAGTTTTCTTTCTTTCATCATATCATTCATCATTCATATTATGAACTCAAGGTTAGGTAAATTAAGGTTGCATTTGTTATAATAGGAGAATTTCTTTTCTACACTTAGTCCCATAAAGGCCCTTTGTGTTACCATATAACCACTTCTTTGCCATGATCGTAGAGAAAGGGTCTGTTATGATAAACCATTTATAAAGTAGAACGAATTCTAAGAAGTCTGACAGGATGGTCCAAAACTGCGACTATGACAGCAGAGGTGCTGTACACCTCTCCTACCCATTGTGTCTGGTGATGAAGTTCGCGGAGTATCTTCCTATTAGGCAGTGAAGGACCCTACTAATAGGTGACGGAGAAGTTCATTAGATTTCTTAATATTGAGGGAAGGATATATAAACCTAGATACTTCAAGTGTGTAAATCGCTTGTCATCGATTCATGGATACTTGTGAAAAGCACCCCTTTTCTGATCCTTTCCGATAGAAGTAGGGTGGTGGTGCCGAGTCTACCGAGTCGGTCCGTTACCCTCTGTTACTTAACATAAAGAAAGACTTTTAAGTCGAAGTCGACCAGGGTCGTTATTTTTGGTCCTTACAAATTGTCCTTAGGAAAAAACTTAACCCAGCAAACATTTTAAATCGACTCGAAAGTGAGCCGCTTCAGCGACACTTCCAGAAACGAGTCTTCTAGTTAGAAGAGTCGCAGAGGAGCCTTTTAGAAGAGAAGCAATATCCACGGCGACTCTCATGAGACTCTTTTTGACGATTGTTGAATCGCCCATCGCCGAAAAGAGTCTGCTGGTAATCGCAGGAAAGATTGCAGGAAGATTGAATCTTCTAGCAATCTCCACGGCGACCGCCGGAAGATTGTAGATTAATCCTAACCCGACTGCATACTAGCAACGGACGCATATCGTTGGCCACTAATTGCAGTTAAGGTAATAATCTCAGAACTTGTTAATCAAAAAATAGACTTAAAGATATTTCGTGAATACTGTTTCCAATATTTTTGATCTCGATTCACCCACGATAAACGCACGGATTACGGATGATCACGCACGAAACTCTATATTTGCTCACGCTTACGTCATGACATGTAGTGACTCACCTTGTCACACTTTAGGTTTCAATCCCCGGACCAAACCTTTAGGTTTGCAGCCTCTTAATAAACAGCTTTGATTAAGAGGTCCCACTTTCAAATATTTCATTATAGGAAACGACCTTTAGAGGGAAAGCTTTCGCGGAACTAAAGTATTTTTTTCTTTTGATTTTATAAATAGCTAGCAGGAACATGCCGTGTGTTGATAGGCTTAACTCATTATTAGCGTTTTTTTAGACCGTTCGATCCTCAGCTCCTTTTTTATCCGTTGTTATGATAAATAAAGCTCAAATGAGAAGTTTGCAAATTTCCTGATTTTTCTAGCCTTCTAAATAGACTTCTTAGTTAGTCCACAATTGAAATCTGTCAAATGTTCACAATATTATAAGCTTCAATAATGAGTAGGATAATGAAAATGGGTAGGATAATGTTCTAAACTCCACAGCTGATGAAGCGAACGCTGTGCACTCCCTTAAGACGAATCCCGAAGGGGTTAATAAATTAGCATAATAAATACACCTGAGCTCGAGTTGGCAAAAACAACAAACAAGAGGTTATTATAAGCTTCTCTTGATCTTTTGTTTTCAGGATCTTTACTTTTCGCACAAGAGAAAGGGACCTACAGCTTAACGCCGAGTTTAAACGGCAAAGTTTGAGAAACTATTTCATGGCTTTACAGCTCTCGCCGACAGCTGGTGAAGGTGAGCGAATGTGTAAAATTTTTAAAGGAACAACTTTTTCATCAAAAGTACCAAATCAAGATCGAGCTCACGACCCCTTGCTCAGCACACTTTTCGCTGCTCTGCAAAATGCCCGAGTTTTCACATTTTTATATATATACTGTAAGTAAGAATCTCTTTGTTTCAATGGACAAATATATTAAGGAAATATAGGCGCATAGTTTCTTTAACGGAATGATACATATCTGAATAGTAATGTTTCATCATTAATGAGGTAATATTATTACATTTTCACATTTTTCTCCCTTAAACTTTTCTGTTATTTGTGCATGTTTTAACTGCGACATAAACATGTTTCATAATCCCAAATTGTGATACATTTGAAAATAAAAGCACAGTTTCAATTTGGCAGGATTTTCATTTAACTGACACATTTTTCAGGTAAATTTTTTGTAAGCTTATTAAATGACAGCTCATCAAATTGTGATAGATAATCGATACAGTACATAATAGCGAAAATATGTTTTTACCGAGACGAAATAGCTAAAGTTTTTTGTATGGAAAAGTGTATGTGAAATGATTGAAAACATACACAGAACGCAATAAAATATTGGCAAAAAAAATAACTACAAATTTTATATAACTTTTCCAAATTGTGTGGAATATATTGAATGAGAAAAGCTGTCACCACCAGCAACTTTTGGTTTAAAGTAATTTTTGAAATAAATGAAGCCAGATTTATTTGGGGTCAGCATAAGCTCTCTCCTAACATAATGTTAACTTGTTAACATTAATGTTAATGCTCAGTTAATTAAATTCTTTTTGCCCTTTTCTTTTCTCGTTTTTGAAATTTTCTCACATCACTTAACGCATCAAGTGATTTTTCCTAATTTTCTTGTACTTGTGAACTGAGGTCTTGAAGGCTTTAAACTTATTCTGTATTTTCAACAGAGCAATCATCGATTTCCTTTCAACTTGTACTTGTTCAACTCAAATCATGATTAAGTTTTAAAGTTTCATTAAGCTAAAGTATTTTCCAAGAGTTCCAATTTGTCAAATTAAGTCTAAAATTAAGCTTGCTTCTCCATTCAAATAATTTGCATAACTTAAGGCAATTGGTGCCTTTACCTTTTGGCTCGATACACCCCATGTATGCATATAAAACAAGATATTAATGCTTAATTAAGCAAAGTTTCCCTACAACTACAAGACTCTAACCGCACATATGTACCAGATATGTACGGTAGACATTAAGCAAACTCGATTACACTCCGCCTTGAAAGTTTCTTTGACAAAGTTGAAAGCAGAAATTTTCATTTTCATAATTTATGCAATACAAAAATTAAGGAAACTCGGGTTATGCCTGGCATTTAGTAGGTTCAGTATGCATGTCCTGATATTAGCTGCTGCAACAAAGTTTAGTTTATTTTTATCTAGTTACGTTTCCATTGGGAGGAGTTCTCATGTCAACTTGCATATCTTTATGTGTATGTGATTTTCCCTTTTCACCTGAGAATGTTGCACTCGCATAGCTTTACTACCTGCCCGCCCCTGTGAGTTGGTGTTCGTGCAAGTTTTCATTTTTCATGCACTGCATAAATTTGATGCCTTTTCCCTTTTACCACATTTCTTTTTTACTACCCTTCGTTCCTCTACTTACTTCTCTTTGGCTTTTGTTGAGGAATGTCAAAGCAACCCCCAAAATGTGAGTAGTGCATAAATTTTGTTGTTTTTGGCATAAACAATGCCCCAGGAAATTTCTAAAACAAACACGCGCCTGGTTGAGTGGGCGACTCAATCGGGTACCGCAGGTCCCGTCCCCCTCCCTTAACACAACTTGATATGCAAATTTTCTACACAAACGGTGCGTATGTTGTTCTCATGTGCTTTGAGTGCTTAGTTCTCTTAGAACTCTTTTCGGAAGGTGGGTGTATGGGGGTTTTTAATTGTTGCCAGCATATTCCTGTTGGAACCCCTAAGAATACGCTCAGTCACTCTCTCTGCGCAGGCTCAACAAATGGTATTTCATTTCCATTTAATTCCTCTCTCTCTCTCTCTCTCTGTAGTTCTCTCTTTTTTTGCCTTATTCCTCACATTCTCTGTATTAGCGTAGCATTTTAAATGAATGAAAAATATTGTCGTAAATTTCTGGTTCATCGTCTACCTCCTCTTGCTTCACTATCACCAAGCCAAGTGCAATGCTTTGTTAAGTGTTTTACATAGTTTCATCTTTCCCCCCACCCCCTGATTCTGTTAAATGTGTTTCTGTTTATCTGACTTGTGTGTCCTGTGAGTAGAGAACTGCCTGCTGCCAAGTGGCCGGGCATCCTGACTCCAGAAACTCACATAAATTAACTTCAAAGAACCGTAACAACTTATTTGAATCCTTGAAATTCAAGAATACCGCAGGGATATTGATTTTTTCTAATGATTGTGCCAGAGCGTTGTCATCAAGTGGTTTATGGATATTTACAGATAAACGAAGGCATAAGTAAACTCAAGAGTTAAACTCTTAAGGAAATGTTGCAGGAGTAAGATGAAATAAATAGAAAAATTATGTTTTGTTTGCATAAAAGGAACTTTAGATTTTCATTACATTAAATATATGAGGTAGATCCACTCAGATTATAAAATATTCCATAAAACTTAGAAATTCACCCACACAGAGAAAAAAAGCATATGCAAAAATATACATTATTTTATTTCCCGTATCCATTTGGACTGCATATGTATTTAATAACCTTTTATCATCCAATGGAACTGAAAAATCATCCAAAGGATATGAAAAATAATCATCCCATGTATGATTTTTCAGCTCCGTTGGATGATAAGAGGATATTAAAGAAATATCCAGTCCAGATTGAAATTTTTTGTACTTATAAAATTTTTATAGTAAACGCAAAATCATTTTCTAGAATTTTGAAAAAATTGTCAACAACCAATGAATTTTGGAAAACTTTACCTATTTTAAAATAGCTAGAGATTTGTAGTAGTAGTTCTTTATTGAAAATTAAACCAATTTGCTAATTTAGGCATGGCACTAATTGCCGTCATCCTTAACTGATGAATTGTACAAGAAATAATTATTAATTCTAGTAAGCTATAGAAAGACACACACACTTCCCCGCTCGTCTCGAGATAGCAGATCTTTTACTCCTACAGCAGTATTTTAACTTGTCTGATATCTCATGAAAGTTTCCAATTTGAGATATCAGACAAGTGTAATTGTCAATCTGAGAAACACAAAAATATATGAAAAGCATAGAACCAGCATGAGAAGTAGGCTATGTTTATATAAATGTTTCTTAACTGAGTTTTTTGACATCCAACTCATAGCAAACTGAGGTACTTTTTACCCATTTCAAATGAGATCTCTACAAGTGAAAATACATCTTTAGGGTGCCATCCCAGGTTCATTGAGGTATCCCAGGTATATTGACTATTAAATAGAGAGACAGTAGACAGTGGAATATTTATCAAAATGTATGCTTGCCTAAGGACTATTCACATTTAAATATTAGGTATTAATATTACCTGATATAATTTAAAAATATTAGAAATCTTCTAAACTATTTGGGATCTATACTTAAGAGCAACAGAAAGATAAGCCCCGACCATATTCCAGTTTTCCCCGTTGAGTAGATCTCTTGCTTTTTCCAATGTAAGCAACCTATCTTCAAAAATTTTTTACCTTAGTTCTCCCAAAATAGGGCATTCTGGGAGGAAATGGAAGGTATTCTCCAGGGCTCTCATGTTGCATAGCGTGCAGTACAGCTGGCAAACTATCGATAGTGGCGCCATTCGATTTAAAAATGTCTGATATCCATTCCAAAATCTTATATATGTTTCAAACCAATATTTTTCAAGATTTTAAATTAACTTGAAAACTAAAAATAACTACTAAAATTAGTCAGAGATGCATTCATTGTTGAGGAGAAACAAAAGCATGTCTATGTGCTTTGCTTTAAGGAAGACCGACGATTACTTACTCCAGTATTACTGAAATTTCTCCCCGATTTTGAGGATGTTGCAGGGATATAGAGGTATTTTTAAGTGACATTTTTCAGACTACCATCATTGTGATGAAAATGTGGAAAAGTCCCTTATCACTGGACTCAATACCCATTAAAAAAACATTCATAAAACTACCTTCCAATAGTTAAGCGGATCTACATCCTCAGTAACAAGTTTCATTGAAAAATATTGGCGGAGCTCAACAATGACGCCTGTTCTTTCGGCTTTTGGCAAACACTCAATGTTTTGCTTTTCAAATTAAAAACAAAATTTGGCTCGACGGAGTTTGCTTTGGGATTGTGCTGGCGGCAGACCTATTCTGGTGGATTGCTGATGAATATAATTTCGTTCTTCTAAAATTCTTAAGCCTCGGGTCCTGCAAAAACCCAATTTTTAGCTGCCCAGCCAACTTACGAAAAATACTATCGATAGTGTAAAAACAAAAATTCGATAGTAACGATAGTGACAAAGATTCGATATATCGTTAGTGCCATCAATTGTTTCCCAGCTCTAGCGTGCAGTTCTCGTCGCTTAAATGGGGTCCACAGGTGAGTGGCAGCAGCTCGGATCTCGCTTCAAATATTAGTTAGTTTTATGTCTTCCACCGAAAAGTCATCTTCAAAATAAATACTACAGCCCAAGTTAAAGTTAAGGCTTTTATATAAAAGACGATTTTCGCTCCTTCAAGCAGTGACCTCAAAGGTTCTTAGCTGGGCTTCATCCTCTCCAGTGGACTCTTTCTATGTCTTGGATAACGCAAGTCATACTTCTTGCCTGGACCATTTTATGCATTTTTCTTAAATAATTGAAATGTCTGTCCAGCGTATTGTGGTAAGGAGAAGGTAGACCAGTCTCCAGGTGTATCGCGTTTAATGGTGTATTTATTGGCAGTCTGAAGAACCTCTTAATAATATTACGTGCTAGTTTTTCCACATAGCCCCATACCTCTGCTGCATATAGCATAATCGATCTTGACGTAGCTTCAAACAGATTATCGGGCCTGTTCCGAATTCCGAGTCGGTTTTCGTGTAAACGTTAGCATTTAGAGTTTAAACTATACAATGTTATACGAAAGTTGACAAGCATTTCAACGGTTACTAGATCAGGTTTGAGGAAAATTTGGAATTGCTTAAACAGTTGAAACCGATTGCTGAATGCCAAGTGGATTCAATTCGTCAAATAGAGACGGCCTGATCTAGTAACCACAGACATTCGTCTTACTTTTCATATAAAACTGTGTACTCTAAATCAGAACAAGCAACGTTTACACGAAAATCGACTCGGAATTCGGAACAGGCTCGTATATTTCGCTTTTCCACGTGCAGTTGATTGCTGGCTTTTGGACTTAAACTCATTCATATTCTGTCATCGAAATACTTTTTTGCTCCGAAATTGAGTAAGAGGGATCTTTTTGCTTGAAGGTTCGAGTCCAGCACTCCGGAGATTTCGTCACAATTTTTTATATTAAAAGGAACACTTGCAATGCTTTGCTGGTCATGAGCTACTTGAAAGTGTTTCTTTTTATGTAAGGTATTGTGACAAAATCAAAAATTTCGGAGTGCTAGATACGAACCGTCTCTTTCTGTGGCTTGTTGGTTGTGGCCACAGTTAATGGTTATCAAAGTCGATACTGACGCAGAAGTCGTTAAAGATGGTAAAACAAACTCTTAAGGAACTACTTAGTACCTTTCACCATAAAGTTGCCTAGCTATGATCTTAGGTAGTCTGAAGGAACTCTCCACTTATTTTGTTTACGTTGTGGAAATTATTTAGCATTGTGCGAGGCCGGTATCAATGAATATTTGGGGAAGTTAATGGGAGTCTAAATACTTTTTTTAAAAGAAGAAGAAGACGCTCGCCGACTACTTAGATGTCTGTGAATTTTGTGATAGGTTTGACGTTTTTCCGACTAACCAGAGTTTTCCTTATACATTTTCGCCAATTGACGAATTTTCCAACACCACATTAGGGCGCGCAAAATGGCAGAAGTTTGGAATTTGCAATGAATCTATAATTTCATAAACGAATCAATAATAACTCAATGAATTGCACAAAGTTGAACTAAGTCCCAATGTAATTGCAATTGGTGTGAAGAGGCTTGGTTAATTGTAAACAAAGAACATATTTTCTCAAAATGCAAATGCTGAAGCAACACAATGAGGACAGCAATCTGCAGTTTCAGTGATGTCGATAACTTTTTTGAAAATGTGCTTCAATGAGGAAGCCACATAACTATCATGACTTTTGACTTATCCTTGTTGGTTTGAAGGAACCATTCGCCACGACTTTCGTGTAGCTTATCGATCATTTTCTGAAGCATTTGCGGAGAATAGGCAAAGAAACTCACATCGCCGTAAAAAGTTGTTCTGGTTGTTCAAATATGTTAACTACTCGCAAGTTTTCTTTGTTGAAGTGAGACTTAAGGCAAAAAATATCAACTAGCAACTAAAATGCATAATTTAATATAGTAAAACGAAAATATTGTTACTCAATAAGCCAATTTTGTATTCTTCTGTTGAATTATCTCAGAAAAATTAAGCTTTCAGTTCGTTGCATCTTCTGTCCGAAAGTGTCAAGCAAATCAAAAAAGAGTTCGAAAGGCAAACAATGAAAAATTTAATGAAAATCGCCGAGGCAAAGAGTAAATGCGGAAAAAGAGCAGGCGACAGTTGCATGAATGCCATGAATGCATTTATGGAAACTGTTAATTGAGTGACAGCCGAACAGTCTGCAGAGAGTGCAACCACATCAATTAGCGAAAGCAAAGCGGAAAACTGCAGTATTTCTCTTTTTTTTTTGGCTTAAAATAAATCATTTGTTTAACATTAAATGAACCGTAGTGCCCTATCTACAGCCCTGTTTTTACAGCTGCTCAAGCTTTAAGCCTGAACGGCTTGAGTCCTTTGTTAAAAATCATTCAATATTTGCTTAAAATAACAGCACACAAAATTGTTGTTGACAGTAACAACCAAAGGCTTTCTCTGCGCTTGCGGCATGGCGTAATTACTTTCCAAATGGCAATCCAAATATTTGGCAAGTAATTTGCTATTTTAGCAACAGCAACAAAAATGTGTCTAAAATGTCTTTTACTTGATTTATGTAAGTTTAATTGTTGAAATCCGACTGTTCTGTCTGAGTTGAAGGAAGAGATAAAAGTGCACAAATTGCTGTTGGCAGTTCAAGATAGTTTTCTGTAGAGGAAAGAGTTATTGGCTTAACTCCTACTTACACTCAAAATTAATCTATTCCTTTATCAACACAACCCTTAAATCAATTAGTCTGCTCTTTTGATCTGCCCCATCCTTGGCGTAAATGTTTCTCTGTTTCAATTTCCATAATGAAGCCAGGCGTAGAGGCCTTTAGCCGCAATTCAATTTATGTCAGCGACTGATTTCCACATACACAAACAATGATTAACCAGAGCACGAGCATTTCAGTTTCAGACAAATATAATTACGCCCCACTGAACCAGAGCAACAACTTGCAATAACAATATGTGGGAAACACATTAAGTCCATCATGGGCGCAAATTTATACAATTAAAATCGAAACGATATTTATGAATATGAAAAAACATAAAACTGCAAAATATTTACACACTTATTTAAGACCCTTTTTGGATTGCGGCAAGGATTTTATTATTAATCAATGATAAGTACTTTTATTTAAATAGGAGAAAAAATTGCTTTATTAATAGAACGAATTATTTGCTGAATTTATTAAGAAGGATAATGGAAAAATATGTAAGAGAATTGTTATTGAAAATAGTTTAATCTGCTTTTATTAGGCTTAACGGCTTATGTTGGGTTTAATGGCTCATAGCGATTGTCTTGGTTCTTGTTTCTTTCAATTTTTATTTAACATGCTGTGATTTTCTTTCAATATTTCCAAAAACAAAACAAAATACACAAACTCTGAGATTGAAAATAATATACAAAATGAGAAAAGTAAACTTCGGCTCAGTCAAAACTTACATAATCTTGCAGTCCGTATAATTTGAGTAATATTATTTGTTTTGTCGGCCAGCTCAAAGGCCGCTAGCGAACTTTATACTTATGATGTTCGAGATGACCGTTCCTGAGCTACGATAATTATGGTAACGAGCTGTCCAACCGAATTCAAATTATTTTACTCGATAACAATTAAATAAAGCTAGTTACACCCACTTAACTAAAGTGTTGGCCCAAGTAACTTCATTGGTGACCACCGACGATTGAAACCGATAAAATTTTCTCCATCAATTCGACCAACTCCGCCAAGAGCACTGCAACCAAACAAACGCACGCACAAACAAGCACCGAGTGAATGTGCCAAAGTTCAGCAAAGCCAATCCTTAACTTTGGTTTTCACTTCTTTCGGCTGAACAACAAGACTCTGCAAATCCTTTTAGAGTCGGTCCACCAACTTCAGGCAGACTTCAAGATTCAACAAAACTCTGCCACTGGTGCTCGCTCACCTGGGTGCCCCATATGGCAAGCGACAAAGTAATTTGATCCCCACCTAATTCGCTGGACGCTCGTTGTTTGGCAATTGCTCTTGAACTCAACACAAGGCCTTCAACAGAATCCTCAACCGTGGCACCAAAAAGCCCTCAACCGAGCCACCACGAAGTCCTCGACGTAAGGCAACATCAACCTCAACTGAGGCTCCTCCACTGAGGTACAACGAAGCCCTAGACTAGAGGTAACATCATCCCATCTCAAACGAACTTACTCATCGAGCCTCACTCTAAGCAAACCACATCCTCAACGAGAGGTAACCATCAACACAACTATGCAAATCCGCACTCGGTGCTCATGCTTAGTACTATGGATTCTGCAGTTTCCACACAACTCATCAATGGACATTCGTAGCGAATGTAGCACATCATCACTGAAAGGGAATTAGTGTGGCAGCTCTGGCCACGAGCCATCGTGAAGCCCTCATTAAAAAGCCTAGAAAACTAAAAATACGAAGTTCGGAGAAGATACCATTGAAAAGGAAAAGTGTTTCATCAAAGTGTTTGTTAGCCGTCTCAAGGTCAATAATTGATGATTACTTTTTTTTAAAATCAATGAAAATCAACAGAGATATAGTGCATATTGGCCAGCTTTGGATGCTCAGACAGAACTGTTTCGATCCAAATTCCAAGTTCATCTCACCAGTGAGTTTCAAGCGCTGATGCCAGCAAACACTTTGATTAGAATCAAAAACAGGTCACTAAAATCACATCAAAAAGTTTTTCTCAAAAATAAGTGTTCCATCGATCGGTTCTTTGTTCCAACTAATGTGCAGCGTATTTGTAGTACCGGACATCGTGCATATTTGCGTGAAGATAGCATTCAAATTGACAGAGAAGATAGCATAGAAACAGACGCACGGACAGACGAACATGGCTATATCAACCCAGCTCGACATTCTGATCAAGATTATATGCTTTGAGTGATCGGAGATGCTTTCTCCTTCGCGTTTCAAATATTTAGACACTTTTAATATACGCTCCAGGGCTGGATAAGTTCGCTCAAGTTATAGCACGGCTTCTATCACCGACCGAAACAAGATTTCGGATCGGAAAAGGGTTTCGCCCTTGATATTCCTTTACAACTGTTACCGTTTTCGAATTAACGAACTTTGGACATTTCAATTTTATGTTTGGAGAGGAATTCCTAGAAAATACTTGAATAACACAGAGTAACTTTCTTAAGGACATTGTCTGGATACGCCTTCGCACCCCGCTATTTTTGAAGAACATACCGAAACTTAAAAAATCCCCAAGGGACTTGTAATCGTAAAGATAATTTGTTGATACCTACAATCAGAAAAAATACATTCAAAATCTACCGAAATCAAGACCATTCGTTGACAAAAGTAGAGTAATCCCACTTTTTCGTGAACTGTGAACGACGGTTTCATTTCATGAACGCAATTTTAAGCCCGTTTTTCAATCTTCATTAACGTTTAGGTGTTGCGCTAGTACCATTTTGTGCTTTACTTGGAAATATTTTGGTAACGTTTTGAGTCCACTTTGTGCACGTTTTGGTAGTATTTTGGGAATAATTGTGAACATCTTGGGCTCATCTTAAGAACATCGCGGTCTCTTTTTGGGAACACAGTGAGTTAAATTTTCGAACATTTTTGGGCCAATTTTGGGAACATTCTGGTTATACTATATGAATGATTTTAAGATAATGATGTTCAAATTATCAAGTTTTAGCCGGCTAGAGGTCATGTTATGTTTTCACATAACTTTAAATAGGCAAACACAACACCACGTTTGATGCACAAGATGCAAGTTTTTTGGGTCAGTCAGCTCAGGACTTTCTTTGCTCTTGTTTATATCTACAACTATTTCCAAAGTCATAAAAACCAAGTTCCAAACGGTTTATTATATCTGGACCTTATAATACTGGTCATTTTGGGTATCAAAAAGTACATCTACGATGTGATGGGTCCAACTTCATTAGGGATCTTTTAAGTTTACGTATGTTCTTCAAACAAAGTGGGGTGCGAAGGCGTTACCAATTAACTCGTACCCATTAAAACAGTATAACGCAGCTCAAGGTTACGTTAGGGGAGTATTTCTTAGTCTTTTCGGCATTAACTGGATGTCATAACAATAAATGTCTTTGCGTGCGGCACAATCTACCCATAGCACCTAAAAATAATGGCTGAGCTTAAAAATGCTGACAGTGAAATAAAAAAGGGTTTCTCATGAAAACTAAAATTTCGGCGCAATTGGTGCTGCAATTGCCTACAATAGCCAAACGCGGACATAGCTATCATTCTTAAGGCAATTAGAACCTGTTTAAACGGTCCCAATTTTTGCATCGAAATTTATAGAATCTACCCGAAGAATGTCCTATCTAAAATTAAGACCACGTCGAAGAATAAAAAACAAAGTATTAAATTATGCATCTTGAGTGGCCGGGTGGCTCAGCGGCTAGGTGGCGCCGTCTGCGGGTCGTGGGTTCGATCCGGCTTAGGAACATCTAATGAAAAGTTTATTCTTTGAATAAGCTTTACACCCGGTCACCCATTCTGCTGTTGGCGCCAGCTCTATAGTAATTAGCCATGCAAAAGCTTCACAAACTGCCGTTCGGATTCGGCGTTAAACTGTAGGTCCCTTTCTCTTGCGCGAAAATTAGAAGCGCACAAGCCAAAAGATTGAGAGAAGCTCGGCTTTGGCCCTTTGGGCCAGTGTCAACTTGACAAGCCATTTTACTTTACTTACTGACATCTTAATGGCTAAGACGGGTACTTTTTGATCCACCCTCGATCATATGTAGGTCTCGTTCGTTTTCAAGTTTTACACATATTGGTCGGAAACATAGGTATAATCTATTATAAGGGACTCGCCAGCCGAAAAGCGACCACTTCAACTCCGATATAACTGGCGTAGCTTCGCACGATTGTCTGTTTCTGTCTCAATCTCTCGTAAGCAACCCCAGGATTACCCTTGTGCGAAATGAATCATTCTTTTGCAATTGCACCTTTTCACAATTAAGATTTCAGGGACTTAAAATATAAAGTTATTTTCTTAAATAAACTGCTTCTTTACTCACCATTATGTCCCATATTGGTAATGATAACCCAAAAATCGATAGTCTTCTCTGGACCCAGTTCCTCATAGTCCCACTTCTTTTTGACACGAACAGCTCCATTAGTTTCCACCGTCACCCACGGATTATCGTCACGTATTTTAAAGGTTTCCTTATCGGTTTCCTTTTCCAGTTGAAACACCGATTTGCCCTCGGTATCGCCATCAGCTTCGGTAAACTCAATACGCTTCGTAGGTCGTACAGCACGTGTAACTCTGCGCTTTTCACGATGATGCGAGTGTGCATTGACCTCATCGTGTTCCAAATGTTGCATTATAAATGAAACTGGTTCGGGTGCCAGAAATTCCAATAGTACCTTAGCCGGTTGGGCGCTCAAGAGACTGGGATATCTCAAGTCATGTGCAATGATCTCCAAAAGCATCTCGTTTCCAGTGGGTTCTCCAGCCAGCATGATCTCACCCGTCTGTGGGACTATGATGACCACATTGTTGGGATTCTTGAGGCGATAGGCGATCTTGTCGCCATCCAAATCGGTGGCCTCCACTTTACCCATAATGGCAAATCGCTGATAGGTGACACTATTGTTCGAATCCATATTTGACGATTTCTGACCAGCCAGCGCAAATTTGTAGTCCAATGAAGAGAAAATGGGTCTATTATCATTTTCATCTAGGATGGTGATTTGTATTTTGGATACAGTCTTGTCTAGTCCCTCTATATCGGAGGCTTCTACGGACAAATCATAATGAGCACGCTCTTCTCGATCCAAGGGACGATTGGTCACCAGCCAGACCCCGGACTCATCGTTGCCCTCAATGACCAACGACTTGGCATTCGAATTTACATTTTGATTGGCCTTACGTTCTTGCAGAGCAAAGGCATCCTCGATGTTACCATCTATGATGGTATAACGCACTTTCTTGGGCTTGGCCAATTCCTCGTCTAGGATGGAGCCACTAAAGGCCTGCATTAGGGGTACTCCACGCACTCGAGTACCCGCCGGTTGATTCTCTTTCACCTCACCACTGGCATCGAGCAGGGATCCCGAGAATCTCAACATATCATTGCGATGCATCACAAACAGCTGCAGATTGTGGGTATTCGTGGCGTTTGGGGTTTCTTCGACCACTACCAGCTGAACGGGCCGATTGACAAGAGGAGATATATCCGCTGTGGTCATGACCACACCATCCTCCAATACCGTAAAATACTTGGAATAATCCGAGTCTTTCATATGATAGTTGGCGCTTAAATGCTGATGGCTGCTACTGCCATTTATTCTGAGGGGATGGGTCTTAAATTTCTTGATACTAAATCCAGGATAGGTATCGTGGGGTAACACCAAAGACATTTCACTCTGATGTGAGGAGGGAGACTTCTCCAGTTCGCCGGGACTTCCCGCCAGCATGCGAGCGGCATTCTCTGCGGATAAACCATGGAAGCTGCTGGTATCCTGGGCCAGGCACACTCCGGTGAGCAGACATACTAGGAGCAGGCAGGAGTGAATATACCATTGTTGAGTCCCTCCTCCTCCTCCGGTTGGAGGATTCAACAATGAGCAACGTCGTGCCGCCATATTGTGGGGGCACGCGTTGGTTTGTGTTGAAATTGTTTTTAATTGATTTTTGCCTTGTGTTTTGTTAATTGTTGGCTTTACTTTCAACACTTGAATTATGCATGAGTGTAAAATTCCTTTAATTCTCAGATTTTTATGCAGATTTGTTTTAAAACATTTTTGTTGTGTGTGTGCCAGGAGCTGTAAAAGAGTGGAAAGAAAAAAAAATTGATTTGTGGTTAGTCCCGCTTGATTTTTCATGTTAATGTTTAATATGCATTGTTTATGTTTAACTGTAGTTTGTGAATATCTACATACGTAGGTATGTACTTTTATTTGGGTCAAGGAAAGTGAATTATAATCAATTTTTAATGTATTATGCTTAAAACGTAACTTGCCGACACATAACTGAGCAATGGTCTCGCCTGGCCGGCAGGGACAAAACAAATTTCACTGTTCACACCGACACGAGCCGAACGCAAGGTACGGTTCTGGTTCTTACCATACCATAACGCAGATAAATTAACATGTTTCAAACCAGCTCTGACCTACTTCATCGACCGCTGGCCACTCATAAAAAAGATAAAAAATAATCCGTTTGGACTGGATATGTCTTTAATATCCTTTAAAGGATTTGAAAAATGATCATCCCTTGGACGATTTTTACCTCCGTTGATGGCTGGCTTATTATGTCATTAGTGATATAACATGTGAGGAATTCCAAGGCAGCATAAATGCAAGAACCAATCAAACTCTAAGTTGATTTTAATATCTATTTGGCCTTACACGCTGCATATATTTAATAAAACTTTTGATCACATCCTCATCCGCGCTCTCCTTGATTAAAATCAGGGATTAAAACCGAAACGATTTTCGGTATCGATCGGTTAGGTTATATTATGGAAAACGGATAGAGGTTGCCTGTCCGTTTCCTAAACAGTTAAAAAAGGCTTTTGGCCAATAAAAATGCCTTGACCGAAATAGAAATTTGTTTCGGTTTTATTCCCTGATTAAAATAGTCATAAATACGCTCGCTTTGTGATCATTAATGTTACTTTTGTCGGGAGAAAATGGTACCCTAGCCGCGCCTTCTCAGTTTTCACATTTTGAGCCCATGCATGAGACTTTTTCGTGTCTCTTTTAATCGCACTTGATAATAACCGTCTTTTAGTCACCAAAAGGGATTGAAAAATAATCATGAAAGTGTTAAAATGGTCTTCCAAATGTTGGTAGGTGATACTTTTGTTGGGAGAAATTGTTCCCATATCCGTAACTCTTCTTCAAGATCCATTCTTAACCCGTGCAGAGGGTATTATAAAATTGTCCGGATGTTTGTAACGCTTTGAAGGAAGCATCTCCGACCACATAAAGTATATATATTCTTGATCAGCACGACGAGCTGAGTTGATTTAGCCATGACCGTCTGTCCGTCTGTCTGTTTCTATGCTATCTCCTCCGTAAGTTTGAAAGCTATCTTCACCAAACTTCACCAAACATATAGCTGTCATAGGAACGATTGGTCGAAAAACTAGTTCCAGTGAGAAAAACTTTTTTGATTTCAATTGAAACGCCTCCAAACTTCGTATTTCTTAGTTTACTATGCTTTTCCATGATTCTACCAAATTTGGTCGAAATCGGACATCTATATAGTATAGCTGTCATAGAAAAGTATAGTCTGAAAAGTAGTCTTAGTTAGAAAAACTTTTTTGTTTTCAATGGAATCGTCCTAAAACTTGTCATTTTTTTATTTTGAATGTTTTCACATAATTCTACTAGTTTTGGTCAAAATCGGATGATTTTAGTATATAGCTCCCATAGGAACGAGCGGTCGAAAAACAAGATCTCGTGAGAAAAACTTTTTTGTTTTCAATGGAAACGTCCTTATCATTGGCACTTACGTATTTTTTATATTTTTACACAATTCTACAAAGTATTGTCAAAATCGGATGACTATTGCATATAGCTGCAGTACGAATGTTGGGTCGAAATGGGATCGCCTCCAAACTTCTTAATTGTTAGTTTGTTATGCTTTTCCATGATTGCACTAAGTTTGGTCGAAAAGAAGTCTTAGTTAGAAAACCTTTTTTGTTTTTAATGGAGGCAGCAAGTGTATACAAAATTTCGGCCGAGCCGAAGTTCACTTTCCCCTTTTTTTCTGATTAGTTTCGACTCATTTTCGAGTCATATTTCCAATCATTTGCGAGTCTTTTTCGAGCTGCGTTATTTTTGCCTCTTCTTAAAATCGCGCATGAAACTAATCTTATTTTAATCATCAAATTAACTCGAAAAAGACTTAAAGTGAAACGGAAATAGTGAATGCGATTTCTGTTGTTTTAAATCCATTTTGGATTAGATTCCCACTTGCTTTCGGTTACTTATTTTTCATTAAAATTTCGTATTTTCTTTCATTTCAATGCAGAACAATATGATTTTTTAAGTGGAATGAAATGAAATTTTTTAAATTGTTACAAGATTCTTAAGAATTTACCAAGCATTTCGTGTTTGATTTAAGTACGACTCTTAAGTTTGACATTTCAATTCAAAAGTGATTTAACTTCCCCTTTTTCTGTGTAATATTAACAATATTGAGTTAAGGCGCTGTGAAAATTCAGCTTTCTTTGCCTTAGCAATTAATATTTTACATACTCTTTACCCTTGGCACGGTTCACTCTTTCCCACAAACTGTGATCTTTCCAGCTACCATTATTGTCTGAAATTCCAGTTCTTGACTTCAGCACACACATGCCCGAAGAGGCGTGTCACCAAATTGTGGCTCATGTTAACACATAATTTGTAGCTACCTACCGACCGACCAAACGACCGGAGGAGGAGTGAAGTATCGGGTTACCTGATTCGTGGTAGCCGCCTTCCCATCTTCAGACTACTGTGTTTACCCATTGGGTTGGGGATTTTTTTTCTCTCTTTCGAGCGTTTGTGTTGTTGCCGCTGATATGCAAATATTGTCTTGCAATTTTCAATCCTTTTGAGGCACAGAGAAAAAAATGGGAATAAAGTGCGTAATGACTTTATTTATGGCTGGCACTCAGACAATAGCCTCGAGCCAATATTTGCAAGCTAAAGTCATTTTCTCGTCCTTTAGGCATTTGTTTGTTTTCTCTCCTCTTTTTGCAAAGTGTTGACAGGCCATAAATAAGAATTGCATTAATGATATTTCACAGGAATTTCATATATTAAAAATGTAGAGATTTTTC
Organism: Lordiphosa collinella; assembly: GCA_018904265.1. Taxonomy (NCBI): domain Eukaryota; kingdom Metazoa; phylum Arthropoda; class Insecta; order Diptera; family Drosophilidae; genus Lordiphosa; species Lordiphosa collinella. The sequence continues at coordinate 349,264 of JAEIFV010000237.1, forward strand.
TGGGCCTGATCCAATTTAAATACCGAAAGGAACGGCTCAATTAATCATTGTCTAGTGAATTTTTCATTGTCAGACGTAAAGTAAATGACATTTTCCCTATTTCATATTTGATGAAGCACTTGGTGTGGCTTCGCTAGGCAACCCTCTTGTGAATCAAAATCCCTTCCTATGAGCATTTCTATTCATGTTCAAATTTCTACCTGAATCTGAATGTGTTGCCATTGTTGTGTGGAGTGCCACGCGCTACAGAAAAAAATATGTTTACAATGGAATATCGTGTGTGTGTGTGTTTGTGTGTGCGCCTTGTCGCCTTTGATAAAGTGGGGGATTCTTTTTTTCATTTATTTTTTAGCACCCTTGCTAAATGCTTAAATAGTTTTAATTTGCATAATTTTGGTTTGTAGGGGTTGCCCGCAGGTTCCGGGTATAAAAATGTGTTGAAAAATATTAATAATCTCTTTTTGTTTTGAAGGTATTTATGAGAACAGTTGGACAAAACAGTTTGTTGACCTTTTTTAAGGTTTCAACAGAATTGGATTCTAAATGAGTTGTAAGTTATTTATGGTAATTTTAGAATATTTTGGAAACCAAATAGGGGTGATCCAAGAACATTTTAAGGTAGTATGTAACTGTTCGGAAAGATCAGATCAAAAACAAGGAAGTTATGCTTGAAATGATTTTGATTCAGGCTGCAATTCAATGAAATAACCAGTGGTGAAGCTAAAGGAAGTCAAAGTTAAAGGAACCTTGCTATTTTCGGTAAAGTCTTTCCAATATTTCTTAACTTGCTGATAGGACAATCAATTGTCAATTGGTTAACAGTCTTCGTGCACTTTCTATCATTCAATCTCTGAGAAAAGTTCGTTAAAGAAGCTGTTATAGACATTTGCACCAACTCATTATACTCTTTGTGCAGAATATGAAAATTGACTTGACCCCAGATATCAATTATTTTAAGCAATTTTCTGACATAATAAAATTAATGATTTAAATCTTCAATCAATTCACCTTTTCATTTTGACCAACTGATTGAGGTGGCAGCTCATACATATTTTTCCATTTTCATTCTGTTTATTTGCTGACTTTCCCCATCCACTTCAATCGGTTTTTAATTAAGCACATTCCTGACAAACAAAGGCTTAACATTCATTCGATTTATTGAACATGTCTGGCGCCAAAAAACAAAATCGTAAAATATAAAATTATTCGATCTTTGCCTTATTAAAATGGGCTCCAAAATGAGAGCCCCATAAAAAACATCAAAGAAATCGGAAAAACGTTTGCTTGTGCGGGTGTTTGAGTGGTAAATAATATATGAAATCAATAAACCAAATTGAAAAGTCCGAGGGGACACAATTAAAGCTGCATCTCGTCATTGGGTAACTTAAATATTTACCCATCTTTGGTTCAAATCTTTCAAATATTTATGGTCGCAAAGCGGCAATGATTCGCTACTGAAACTAGTTGAAATGCTGCCTTAATTTAAAATTCCAATAAACAAAGAGTAGGCCAACGCCTTGGGCTTGTCTCAAATAATACAAAAAATTATAGATAAAAAAAACTAAGGAAAAGCGCAGCTAGCTTGAATTCTTCAAAAGCACAGCTGGTGGTCCAAGGCGTTGAATTTTAATCGTTTTTAAATGACTTTTAATGTGGCAGAAGTGAAATGAAAATTATGAAGCCCAAAGGCGGTTTCCATTTAATAACAAAATTGGGTTTGTCTTAATTTTTTTATTTGGAAAGACACACGAAACTATTTTTAAAGAATATTTGGAGTTTCTATTTAATTGGATGGCTTAAGAAAATAATAGCAAGTTTCTAATCTATATAAATACTAGCGGTAACGCGTTGTGCGTTGTGACGCCCTTTAGCATTTTAAACTTATAAAGAAGAGTCGAAGCTTACTTTACAATTGACAACAAATTTACAACAAATTTTTGTTATTAATCAATCTCGCTATAAAGTTTGATCTTTCCATCCGTACCACTTGGGGTCTTCATCCGTCTATTTACCCGTCTTCAAGATAATCCAAACTCAAATATAATTTTTACATATTATGCGATCTTATGGACCGTTCGGTTTACACCAGAGATTTTAAAGTGTGCTTGTTTTCTTGACTCGATTGTACTTGTGGTAAAAGCTTATGCGGTATGATTCGACACTCAAAATATGCAGTCAGCTCATATACTCACTCATCTCGTATGGGAATTTTGAGCCGCTGGGTGAGCCACCAGAATATTGGCCCCAAAATAAATATTACAGCTTTTGTTTATGTCAAGTTTCTCTTTTCTTATAACCTAACTTTTGACCAGCAACCAAACAGTTAACACGAGCTTTTTAAGTTTGTGAACGAGAACTCGATTTCAAATAAGTATGAAAGAAATATCTTTAGTCAATTGCCTTTTTAGCCGTAATATGAATTTTTGAATAAAAATTTTTTGGCTTTGGTTATGTGGCGTCACACCCCACCCAAAAAGTGATATTTTAAACGGGTGGCTCAGAACACCCCACAAATTTTCGAAATGTGAAAAAATCACTTCTTTATACCCTTGCAGGGGGTAGTCCGGATGTTTGTAACGCATTGAAGGAAGCATCTCCGACCACATAAAGTATAAATATTCTCGATCAGCACGACAAGCTGAGTTGAGGTAGGCGACAAATGAGAAATACAATTTTAGAATGTTTATGTTTTTATCTTTGGGTGCAATTCGATAAACATTGGATTTTGAACTAAACTAGGAGGAGTTTATATGTAAAGTGTCAAGAATAATGTCGCCTACTAGATTATGGGGAAGGAAAAGCGTACGCTTTAAATCTACTTGGCGCTGAACAGTCGGTTTCAAATCGCTCAACTTTAGTCATGGTATAATTAATAAGGTAGAGTCATCAAAAATTCACCATGCGAGAAAGGTACCAGTTGAAATGAACATGTGAGAGCACGTTGCATTCCATTTTCAATTGAGTGTTTTTCACTATTCAACTGGTACCCCAAAAAGAGGAAGCCTACTTTAATGACCTCACCTTACTTACTTTCACCATGCCCCTCACCACTTCGGATTACGTCACCTTATATAAATCCACCTTGGGCGAGCAGTTGTACTTATTTCAGGATATCAAAGATCTGTGTGCCAAATTTCATCCAAGTCCGTTCAGTCATATCTGCTTGATTGGAGAATATTTACATTGGCATATAAACTCTCAAATTTATCGCTAGAGATCTGAGATTTGACATAGAACTTCTTTTTCGAAGTAAATGATTGACTTGAAGCTCGGATTGTAAGAAAAGTACGCGGAATAATTGGACCCCGATTTCCGATTTCGTAAAATCCACCCGAAAGGAAATTCAACATGCTAAAATCTATGTTTCATCCGATTGACTTTGCTTAAAATATCTTCATAGTGCTCTTAATCTACGATCTGTCTATTTTCCAAGCTGAAGAAGATACTATAATTACATCGTAAGTCCAAAGCTTAAGCAGGGAATAAGTAAGCAGTGCCACTATTTTGTAATTGCAGCATTTTCACGGTCTTTTATTCAAAAACATATGTAAATAATTCCTTTTCCAGAGTCAATTTATACTCATGTCTCCCATGACTCATTCATCATTCGACTGACCGAATAAATACATATTAACCAATTCGAAATTCCTACTCTACATAATATTATTCATTTATGCAGTAACAATGTAGTGCTATGCATACCATCTGGAAACTTGTATCAAGTTTTATCTACACTTTTAATTAAGTGCCACTAAAAAGTAAAACAACAACTTTGAATCAAAGAAAAAAACGTTGTTTTGATTAATCACAAAGCTCAGCATTTCGAATGAATTTTTACACGCATCGGCAGCAGCAAAAAATACCGCCAATCAAATTAGTGAAAACAAAGAAATAATTTAGTTTTTCTTTTAGCTTTGATGATTTATAAGCCCAGATCTGGGCAGCTTGTTACCCGCCGCCAACCACGAGTTGTTATAAGTGGTACGAAAAATAGCAGCAAGTTATGTAAATCAAAACATTTTGATAATTTGTTTGGTAGTCACCGAGTGAGCCAACTGATTAGCAGAAAGCATAGATGTATGCGAGATGGGAGTTCATTTCATTTTTAAAGGTGCCTTGTACCGTTTTATGGGGGGGAATGAGGAATGACATTTTCATAGCTAATTGCAATTAAGATGCTCAGATAAAGATAGGCAAAAGAGGTGAGAAATAAATACATGTGTGTGTGGCAAGTTGACGAAGATGGAATGAAAGGTATGAAATTTTGGAATCAGAAAAGCGTTGTGATTTTTGAGTGGGAGCTAAAAACATTAATAAAAGTGCTTTAGAATCTGAAAACTCAAGCTAAATTTTTAGCTGGACCTATTCAACGGTGATTGGTTAGTGCAAAGTAAACTGATGCCTTAGTAGAAGTTTCCCGCAAAGTTCTTTATAATATTGAAACATTCCCAATTATAAAACTTCTCTAAAGATTGAGCATTTCTATTTCTTTATAACCCTCCGCTAAACAGTCAACCGCAAATTGAATAAAAATAGTCACTCACTTTGCTAATTAAACTTTAAGCCATAAAAGCAAAATTAACTTCCCCCCACCCAAACACACACACAAAATGCAGCAATGAGAAAATTGTCAACTTTTGCCATTTTTTACACACAAAATGTGGCCCACAAAAGCAAAAGAAACTTTTTAATGATATTAGCAAAAATTGTATTTAATATTCAAGCAACAAACTGGCGACACACAGTCAAGGACCCGTCACAGGATGTGGGATTTTCTGGTTTACTACGAGTATTTGACATGCTCTACTTAAGACACGAGTCGGAGGTTTTTTTGTAGTTTTTTCCACCCCATGGCAAATGCATAAATGTGTGCCACACATGGCCGCCCTTGAAAATTTCATTGTGAAAATTATTTTAATTACCCTCTGGGTATGGGCAGGAGTAGGGGTAGGCATGGGCACAAGGCATGCCGACCAGGCACGCACCCTCTAATTTTAGGTAGAAAAGGTTTTTACCCAACAGCTGCGCAGGCGCCGCTGGCGTTGACTTTAACGGATACAAATACTGAGATATTGACCGTTTCACATTTCCCTTCCGAGTTTTTATGACCTGGCAAACGTGTTGACAATAGTTTTATTTGCTTTTTACGCGTTACGATCAAACAGAGGAGGATTTCGGGTCCAACAATTGTGTAATTGGAGGAAAAGGTGAGAGACGGGAAGAATTTGTCATTAATGATCTTTTAACTAGCCCGGGTTCATTATTGGGTATTGGGGAGTGGCTGAATTATTGTACAAGTACATTGACAAATGGTTTTCAGTTAATGTGTATGTGGGTACAATCTTTGAGAGGAGCGGCTAAGCTAATTTTTTTAACACAGAACTCTCACGAAAGCAGTTGAGAGATATATTCCATTTCATGTCAAGAATTCAGCAGATCAACCTAATGTCTGACATCAACCTGGGGTACACAATAATATTTAGCCTTCAGATGGTACAAGTAGCAAATAGGCAGAAAGTTGAGTACTGCATAGGTACATACCCAAAAACGTCAATCCGCAAACTGTGAGATGTAAAACTGGATCATAAACTATCAAAACAGATGGAAAAAAGTAAAACTTTGAACCGATTTCACATATTGCAGATAGCTGCTATGTGTCAAATAAAAACACAATTTGCTCTGTTATTTGTAAGATTATGTGACAGATAGCTCTATGTAGAAGATGTGAAATCGGCCCTTAGAAGGTTGACGTTTTCTCCTACATTTTGTACTAATGTAATGCCTCTTATCACCATTCAGCTTCTAATCAAAGAAGAGCAAATGCAAAATCAGGATCAAACCACACAAAAATAAAATCGATTTCCTTCTTTGCAAAGAGGCAATGGACCATTAGTATTGACGTGTGTCGGCCCCGACTGTTACCTTTCTTCTAAGGTTTGTATATAACAGATAACTTTTGAATCTGGCGCCTAGCTAACTCTGTGAAGTAGTTGTTATCCACTTTGCGAAAAAGAAATTTGACATGTAACATGTGATAAGTCGTGAAGTTGTTTTAAAGCACTTGAACACACTCGCCGACACGTACAGACAGCAACACCGAGTACTAAGTACTAGGTACTTCAAATAGAGTACTTAGTATCGAATTCTAAGAATGGAGTACTGAGTATAGAAAACTGTGTATCGGTAACAATGTATCGAGTACTTAGTATCGTGTAGTATATATCAAGTACTTAGTATCGAGCTCCTAGTATCGAGTACTTAGTATCGAGTACTTAGTATCGAGTACTTAGTATTGATTACTTAGTAACGAACACTTAGTAGTGAGTACTTAGATTCGAGTACTCAGTTTCGAGTATTTAGTATAGAGTACTAAGAATCGAGTACTGAATTTCGAATACGGTGTATTGAGCACTAAGTATCGAGAACGTGAAATCGAGAACTGAGTATCGAGTGCTAAAAATCGAGCACTTAGTATCGAGCTCTGAGTACCGAGTACTTAGTATCGGGTACACAGTACCGATTACTTAGTATTGAGTACTGAGTATTGACTTCTGAGTATCGAGGTCTGGTTATTCAGTACTAAGAATCGATTATCAAGTACTGCGTACCGAGTATCGAATCGTATACAGCATTTTTCACATCTCTGCCTCTTGAGTGCTAGCCACACTCACACCTTTTTTATACCTTGTGCTCAATAAAGATGAAAACGGGGATCATGAAGTTGTGTAAATGTATGTAACAGAGAGATGGAAACATTTCCGACCCCTTAAAGTATATATATTCTTGATCAGCATTGCCTGTATAAACTCGTCGATCTCAAAGACTATTAAAGATTGTTTACCATACCCAAGTTTGTTTCAGATTTGGAAAATTTCCCTCCCTCCAACCTTCAAAAAGTTGTCAAATTCTTAATTTTTATTGACTTAATGGATATCAAGAAAGGCCCAAGAACTATCTATTCTGAAAAGTTCAATAAGATCGGGGCAAAAACACCGAAGTTATACATGAAAGAAATGTTCTCTATGTAACGGGGGGTACAGCATCGTCAGCTTTCAAAACACACGAAATCAAGGGAACATGGTGTGTTGAAGTCGGGGCACTCGGCTTTAGCTCCTTTCCCGATTTTCTTTTTAATTTTAACAGAGTTCCCTTAATAATTGGACAGTGGATAAAGTCAGCTGACAATCTGTTACTTATAACTGTATAAAAACTTAGCTCAACCTCCACCCTAGTGTTCTATTGGACATATATTACTTTAATTGCGAGGATAAAACCTATAGAGTGAATAACGAGGCTTTATTTGATGCTTAGAGAACTCCCTAATATCAGAAATTAGTGGTAAACTTCCGGGGTAACCAAAAAAGCTGGATTTATCAAACAAAATTAATTTTGAATCAGAAACGGATCTACTGGGGAGACTATAGGGTCTTAAACCCTCCACAGAGCCCAAATGTTAATATTTAACATTTTTTTCTAAGATTTTTGATTACCATTTGCATATATTTATATAGTGAACTAAGATATTAGCGCTCTGGGCGGGTTTCAGTACAATTATCTTTCAAACTAAGTACAAAATATTCTTTAAAGGGTCTTATATAAACGAAACAAAAGAAAAACACATAAAATAAGTACTTTTGTGCTTGTTCTTCTTGGTTTCAGCCTATAATATCTAAAGCTTTTCCCAATTTGTTCTTGAAACGAAGTCTCTCATTGAGTTGGAAGAATCCAAATAAGTTAAAATTAGAATTTTTCGTTGTTCACTTTTAAATCCGTTAACTAGTAGGGTATATAAATCGTGCAATTAAAGCACTGCGACCCATAAATATAATATTCTTACAGAAATACCAGTCCTCTTCCGTCTGTCTGTATGAACCTTCACGGAGACTAGAAGGCTAGAGCCACCAAATTTTGTATGTAGACTCCAATTTCCCTAAAATATTTATTTCAAATTTTGAACATTGTATATGTTGAATTACTCCAACAGTTTTCAAGAAATCAAGCTCATACTTTTTTGATCATAAAATCGGATAATGGAGAGTTATAAAGGTTATAAAAAGTTTCTTGATTCACGAATGATGAAATGTTCACATTAATGCTAATGCTCTGTTAATTAACATAGGAGTTTTGAAATTTTTCGTATAAAATCTCGGGACCGATTAATACGCTCGTTAATCTTGTATATTTTTTGTTTGCTTATAAATTGCCTATCGATTTTTATTTGATTTTCGCTTTTCGAAATTTTCGTATAAAATTCGATAAAAGTCGTCTGATATTTGTTTGGCTTATAAATTGCCTATCGATTTTCGATTGACTTATCGTCTCTGATTGCAAAATACAACTCAAGTTCCTTTCTTGGTTTATACTATCGCTATAACCTTACGTAAATTTATTTTAAACTTAATTACTTACTTACAAGATAAAATCTTTCGATTTTAAATTGCAGATTGATTCATATGCTAGTTAAGAAAACATTTTCGACTAAGAGCGTTTTGCATTTTGGCTTTATGTGCAATTTTTTTTAGCAAATAAAAGTATTAATAAAATATGGCATATAGTTTGGCTTTCGCTAGTGCAGCAGCGATGAGTTGCTTATTGCTGACGCAACCAAACCTAACCTTATTTCTTAACTCCTTCACTCCACTCCTTTGTATTTAACCCTTCATCAGCAACTAAAACAAAACTAAAATTTCTTACTGAAGTATTGTACCAGAAATATGTATATTCTCAGTACAACAAACCAAGCGCCATTATAATGTCATTAACTGGCGCCCCTCTAGCCTTTTTGCTGATCAAAAGTGCTCTGGTGTTGCTCCTGCTGCTGCCATATAATATCTAAAGCTTTTAAGCAATTAAATGTAGAACCTGCAGACAACCCCCACTTCTGCTCGTCTGCTTCTCCTTCTCCTAAGTGGCTCGCCCTTTTGTCTTGTGCCGACTTTGCAACTTGTTTCCAGGAAAACTCTTTGTAGAAATTAACTTTTTTTTGTTGCTTCACATTCTGCTTTTCATCGAACGCCTGGAAGGTGTTGAATAGAGGTAACACCTTAATTAAATTTGCAACCAACTAAAAATACGAGTATGATATTGTGCGTGCGTCGATGTGTGGCATTAATGACTGCGAGAGAGAAACAATTGTTGATTACTTTTTGTTTCCAAAGAGCGATTAAGTAATTTTTATGTTGGATTAGTGTTGCGTTTTACATGCAATGTAAAAGAGAGATCAGAGAATGAGGGAACCTGGGGTTAAGCACTGTCGAAGCTAAGGAAGAAGTTTGAAGATCTCAATTCAAATTAAAGAATAGCTTAAAAGGTGCCAGGAAATATGATGTATTTTGGTGTTAAATATAAAATTTGTATTTGGCTATTTTTTTTAATTTTTTTTATCAAAATGGATCTTGGTTTGTTCGGTTGCTTAAAACTTGAAAACGACTGGACCAAATGGGATACTTCCATCTGAGGTTTGTTCGCATATGCTAAGATTCGGGAGAAAACTCAACATGAAGCTCAGGCGCACATATCGTTTTTAGCTCAATCCCATTAAAGTTCAACACGTGGCGCAGTAGGCGGTCATTCCATTTCTTTTTGATTTGGTTTGCTTTTTCTGTGGTTTCCGGCGTTTTCAGAATGCAACGCGGATTTGAAATATCGCAGCACATGACTGGGAATAGGAACGTGCTTTAGAAAGGGAATCAGCTCGAATCGGAGTAACTGAAACCATAGGCGAAAGCCAGCAGATATCGACAAAGCTTACAATGAGCAAGTATAATTGAGACGGAAAAAGTTCTTGAAGTTCTTGCTCGGTAAAGTGATAAGGCAAGACTACAACGTGCGACTATTGAAAGACAATGTGGGCAAGTTCAGTTCGTTAAAATCGCAAAATTTGCAAAGTTGTCCAATGAGTTTAGATTAAATGGGAAAACCATATCAAGACCTTGTTCCTCCGGAAGAATTCTTCGCTTCTTGACTTTGATCTAGATCAGAGTCAGGCAAAACAATACATTCACATTTTTGCATTGGTGTGTGTGAGAGCAGCGCAAAAATTTCTCTCGAATTTCAGTAGCAACGACTGCGTCTTATACTGTGTCTGTGGGAGCAGCGCTGCTTTGAAATTTTTCGTATGCACACGAGATAGGAATTTGCCTGCCCCTGATCTAGATTGATATAGATCTAAGTTTATGCATTTGTATTTAAAAATGTTCTCTTCTTTAGATAAATGTTAGTTCGAATCGTAACGAATCGTTACAGAAATACTTCCCACAGAAATACTTCCCACTCTGACCTTTCTTTTAAAGCTATCTCCCTCACCTCTTTTCAAAGAAAACATTTCGCTCTCGAACTAACATTTACCTTTACCCATTTCCCATTTGATATTTATTTTATTTCTTTGCCTTTTTGTTATATTTTTGTACCTTTAATCGCCGTTGAATGTTATTTTAGCCCAGCGCCAAATACATTTCAATTAATCCCCAACCATTTCCCATATCCATTTACGAATTTTCAATTTAATTAGTCGACCAGGCATTTGGGGGGTATTAAGCGTTTCTGTTGCCAATTAAAATGTAGCACACACACACACACAATGGGCACAGTCTATGTGATAAAATAAACACCATTTGCCATTTACAAGAGTGCAAACAAAAAATGCAACAAATGCAAATAGCAGTAGGAGGAAAAACTGCAAATATTTAACCTTGATGCTACATAGAGAAATGTGCAACCCCTACAACAAAGAACGAGGGTTGAATGGCCTTTTACTTATGACGGTCAGTGTATACTGAGACACCCTCTCTGATGCATTGATTCTCCAAACACACAACCATCGATTGCAATGCCATAGAATGGTTATGTTCCACTTTTTGTAGTTTCTTTTTGTTTAAATTCAATTTTAGTACATTGCACTTTTTGCCGGAAGTGCAGCGGAAGGTGGGTAACAGGGAGGGGTTGGTTGCACTGCCAGACAGTTGCCGACAGTCATAGTCAGTCATTTGGTTGTTGTTGCTGTTGTTGTTGTTGCTTGGGCATTTTGCCAACAGCTTGGGTAATTGTTGCTGAGGCCTTTTTATTATTTTGTTTGTTTTTTATTTTCCTTTTTTTGAGGTAGTCCCATACGTTTTTGGCACATTTCATGATAAATTTAGTGCCAATTCCATTGTTTTTCCACATTTCTCGTTAGTCGAAGTAATTTCCCAAGCTTCATTTATAAGCCAATTATTCAAAATATACAAAAATATTTATGACTTCCGAAAAAATTTGCAACTGAAAATAGATTCTCTGTTCTAGGACAAGATTTGATGTTCCGATCTATTTAATTGGTGTAAATATTTAAGCTTTCAATTACAAATTGTTTTCAGCATTTCTTTGTTATTTGTTGAGTTCCCCACCTTCTTTTTTATAGATTGTCTGGCTTTGCTCGCTCATTCTTTCACTGCTGCACATCCCCAGCACCTTTCTCCAGCCTTATTCTGCTTGCTATTGTTCTTTTCACGTATTTAATGCGCCGTCACGTTGTGGCTGTCGCGTCTTCTTCAATGTTTTTTATTTACTTGTGTGTTTTTTTATTTTCCATTTTGTTATTGCGGTTGCTCTGAATGAATTTTACATTTTTATGGGGCCCTTTTTTTTGCCATGTGCCCAGTTTTCTTCCTGTTATGTTCGCTTCCCCTTCTCATACAGATTTGTCACTAGTATTTGTCGTCACCCACCCTCCTCTGCACCTCTCCATAAAAAGGATGCGATGCGCGAGCGCACATAAATGTCATGTGTGTGTGTGCGGCGGCGGCGGTTACGTTGTCAAGAAGGAAGCTGTGCCGGCAAAGAGGGCAATCACCCGATACAGCCTGCTTGGTTTCTGATTTTTCCTTAGGGTTGCAATTTCCATTGATTTTCCATTGTTTTTTTCTTTCGTTTTTGTGGCAATGCGGCAAGTTGGCGCAGTTTCTTTCAACTTTGCATTAACTTTGGCGACCCGCATCAAACTTCACATCTTCAATTTGTTACAAGTGGCAAAAGCAAAAAAATATGAAGCAAATTGAATGAAATAAGCTGATGCACACTTCCAACATTTGACACTGTATGCAGATTAGCTGCTAATGCCGCCTGCTGGTTGCCGCTGCTCTCACTTAAGTTTGATTGATTGAATGGGTAGCAGAATGTTCTTCCAAGACAAATAGAAATTAATTTTTGGATTTTGGACTGTAGTTATTTTGCACTTTTATGTGCAGTTATTAATTAGGAAGGATAGAAACTATTTAAAGGTAGTTTAAGAATTTTCTCGTGCAAATGTAGTATGTAACGGGCAGAAGGAAGCATCTGCGATATGAAACAGTAAGGCTTCCACAGCAGAGTCGATATAGCCATGACCGTCTGTCCGTATAAACATGGGACATGGGTCATAAACTTCATATATTTGCAGACAGATCAAGTTAATATTCAATTTTTTTCACATCCCCTACATATCATATCTTCCACAGTTTTATAGATAGATGCTTCCTACCTCAAAAACATACTTAGTAATTAGACTAAGTAAGACAATCACCAACTTTGTACTTGAATTAAGTACATTAAAATGGTATGGTAATTACGAAAGTACTTGATTCAAGTACAAGCCCCTTATTTCATGTACTAGTCTATCAATCCCGAAATACTTGACTTAAGATTGCTTCGGTATGTATTAAGTTAATTTCGAACTATTTTAGTATACATTTTGAGTATACTTTAAGGTTGTTATCGTCCTGTAAAGTCCGATTAACTCTCAAAATAAGCACAAAATATTTTCGAGTTGATTGCCGTTTTGAATTCCGCAAATCTACAAGAATTTTCGTTTTCAAAACGTGCGCTGCAGAGTCAGCGGAATTAAAAGTAATTACTTTTTAAAGCATTACAAATTCCACAAAATTAATAACAAAAAATTTGAAATTAGTTGAACATTTTTAAGATCGTTTAACATCACTACTTAAACCATATAAAGTTGAAGTTATGAAGAATTTTTTTATAAACATCTATAAAATATTGCTTGAAAAACAAAACCGAGCGGCCGTGACCGAACCGAGCTGGTCTGAACTCCACTTATTATACCCCTGCAGAGGGTATTATAAAATTGTCCGGATGTTTGTAACGCATAGAAGGAAGCATCTCCGACCACATAAAGTATATATATTCTTGATCAGCATGACGAGCTGAGTTGATTTAGCCCTGTCCGTCTGTCCGTCCGTACGTCTGTCCGTTCGTACGTCTGTCCGTCTGTTTCTATGCTATCTCCTCCGTCAGTTTTAAAGCTATTCTCACAAAACTTTGCTCGAAGTCTTTTGGTACAAATACATATATTTATTTTATATACTTTTACACAAATCTACAAAGTTTTGTCAAAATCGGATGACTATAGCATATAGCTGCCATAAAAATGATCGATCGAATAAGAAGTTCTATTAAGAAAAACTTTCTTGTTTTAATTGGGATCATGGAAAAGCATGACTATGAAAACATCCTAAAATGACACCTACGAAAAGTTAAAGATTTTCGACCACCAGCTACGCAATAATTCATCATCTATACTTAAATGAAGCTTTAAAATGTCATTTTTTTCGCCCATCATTTGTCGCCCAAGAAGAATAAGCACCTCTTTAACAAGAATAATGTTTGTTCTGTTTTTAAAGATGTGTGGAAATAATAACGCTGTTCAAAATTTCAAAATTCTAACTAAAATTTTAGTACTATACTGACCAGGGATGAAAATCACTCGCAATTAAGTACCGTTTCGGTTCAGGGGTTCACGCAGTTTCTGAACCGCCGGCTAACTGAACCGCGGATTCAGTTCGATTCAGTGGTTCATAAACATGAAATATTCTAATTTAAGGCTTTGCACACTTTGGAAATTGAATTCCTTTAAACCATTTAAATATCTTTATAATCCATAAAAAAATGTCCAAAATTTAAAAAAAGATTATGTGCCATGCATCTTACAACCCTCCAGGCTAAGATTAAATTTAAGTAAAGAAGTACTACAGAAAATTGAGAATATTGTCCACCAGAGGACGACAAATAAATTATTAAATTTCAAGAAAAGAATGCAGAGATCGCAAGGAAATTGCAGAGGTCTTATAGGATTCTTGTTGTAAAATTTGTGTCAAGCTAAGGGCTATATCGATCCGGCAACGCTAAGAATCAGTTCGGTCTATCTGTGATTTCCCTTGAGGAGTGTCGAACAGAATTTGGTATCCAAATTATCTTAGAGAAAGGATTAAAATTCGACAAATTAATAAGTATCATTTTCTAAAGGAAAGTATTAGAGAACTGAACCGAACCGTTTTTCTTAGTGGTTTTCAGTTCGGTTTAGCATTCCTGACAGGAAGCCGGCTCAGTTTGCGATTCGGCTCACCAGTTAGAGTAAGCGGTTTGGTTTGGCTTGGTTCGTTGCGGTTCAAAACTTGTTTGCATTCCTGATATTACTTCAATTCAATGCTTTATTAACTTAATGGGTGAGAGATTGATACCCGTAACCCCCTATCCACATCACTGTCTCTATTTTATGTGCTAGAACCAGTTGAGAATTTTTTAAAAAAGATTGGCTTAAAAGTAATTTGCATTTTCCGTTTGTCACTTTTTGGAGTTGCCAGTGTAAGCCTATTTTGTACTCAATTCAAGATCTATAACTGTAAGTTCGAATCGTTCTTGATTCAAGAACGTTTGTCCTCATTTCAATAATAGTAAAGGTCGTTTTGATTTTGGAATGATGCGTACTTAATTTAACTTCTTCCATAAACAAAATATGCTTGAATTTGAAGTACAAAACGGTACGAATTCCATCCCGATCGATCTTGAACTCTGACAGTCGTTTTCTCTGCGTGTACTTTCTGACGAAAATGGTTTAGTATCTTTATTAAGTTGGGGGACATCTAGCCTAAGAAAAGTGTAAAAGATGTTAGTATAGTAAAAAGGAAAGTTCTGGACGACCGGTAGGCAGAACTGTTCCACTGATACCCAAGCATCCTTACACCTTTTCTGAACTCTGAAATTTTCACCAAGCCTTAAAATTTTGCGAGGATAGTATTTCCCCTTGGGACAATTCCGGTGGGTATTATAAACTGTGGTCTTGTACTTAAGCGCCAGCGCAGAATCGTCTATCTTTTTAATTTTAAACAAACAAATGATATTTAGTATTTCAGTTAAAAGTTGACAAATCGCTTTGGTTTGTAGTTCTTTTGTGTAAAAAACTTTTAGTTTTCTAACGAACTTTCCGCTAATTGTTATCCCTTTTTCGCTTGGCAATCATTTTAAAGTCGCAAATCTCTTTTTGGGTGCATTTTTTCTTTGTTTTCTTCCACTTTTTGTATTTTGTTTTTTTTTTTCATTTTTCATTGCGTGCGGGTTCTTGCATTTAATTGCTGTTGCCAGCTAATAAATTTTAATTGTCTTCAATTAGTCACAGAATGCAGTGGATAAAAAAGAGCAAAGCATTCAAATTGGGTTCATAAAAGGCCTTCAGTTCAGCTTTCAAAATTGCCCAACGGAAGTGGCATGCAAATTGTAAATATGAAATTCCATTAGAAATTGTCGTTTCTCGACTCGTCCAACTTCATCATCTTCAACTTTGCCATCACACATGCTGCTCATATGTTTGTGTTCAGAATGAAATGCATTAGGGCCGAAGAAATTTCATTCAAAGAGTCAAAGCGACCACACAAAGCAAACGAAAGATTTACGACCCAAGCCATTTCCAAGTGCAAAAATAAATTAACAATTTTTGAAAATTCCATTTAAAATATTTCTCCACACACGTATGCAAATGTTTGACGTGCATCTCGAAATTCATTTGGTAGGTTAAAAATTCTCAATTTAACAATTCGTTTTGCTTTTTGCTCGGGCAAAATGTAAACAAGAGGAAGAACACGAAATAATTGTACGTATCGAATGGATGGCAACGTGTGCGTAGAGAGGAAAAGCTCTTGTAATGGGGCAAGGTTCAAATAAATTGCTTTTTTGACTTGTCGCTTGAGTGCAAAAATTATGTGCAAAAGGAAGTTGGTAATTCAGTTCTTTTTTTTTTTTTTGTTTTGCATATTTCTTGCTTTCAATTCAACCGCAAGAAAACTGACCAAAAGGCAAACCCAATCAATAGTTTGCGGGTTGAAACCAATATTTCACGTGTTTTTATTGTTGATCAATGAACTTTTTGTTGTTGTCTGTTACGACCACAATAAGTCAAATACGAGGCCAGCGAGCTTCATTATGGCCTGGCTAACGCAAAACCGCAGAAGAGCGAGGAAGAGCGGAGCAGACGAAACAATGCAGCGCCGCCGATAAGTCAATTATATTGACTTGACTTGGCCAAGAACCGTGTAGAAGAAGCATTTAAGGTGGCGGCAGGCAGAGATGTGTTTTTGAAGTTCCCACAGTTGAAAGTCAACGGCATTTGGTCCAAGGCGATAACATCAACGGCTGCCAATGGCAAAATGCTTGCTGTCGTGGACTGTGGGTAGATGTTGATTAAATACAGATATTTACTTAAGTGAATACTAAATGCTAAGTTAAAAACTAATGTTAAGCTAAATTAACTCAAAAGTGAGCTCTGAAATGTTTTCAACATTTCATGGAATGGACTTAGGCCTGACTTTTGGCGTCAAATTGCCGAATTTTACCAAAAGCTGAAAACCTTGACAGCGATACTGCACATGTGCCGTATCTATGAATAAACGCACACTGCAATTGTTGTTGTTTGACAA
Source organism: Lordiphosa collinella (assembly GCA_018904265.1). Classification (NCBI taxonomy): domain Eukaryota; kingdom Metazoa; phylum Arthropoda; class Insecta; order Diptera; family Drosophilidae; genus Lordiphosa; species Lordiphosa collinella. Next base: position 365,982 of record JAEIFV010000237.1, read on the forward strand.
AAGCCTTATTACACAGTCAAGTCTGTGAATCTCTAAGTGACCAACCATTATCAACCTCCCTCGACCCACTGTACCTTGACTTAGTTCAACCTCTTTGCCACACTTTGCTCAAAATTTTTCTGGACCCCAGACAGAGTTTTATTATTTTCTGACTGGCACGTAGATTTATACTCATATTTATTTTTTATTTCTGTCTTTTTGTTGTTGCTTTGTGAAGCATCTTCGAAGCGCTTTAAGCTTTGTCTTGGAGTTTGAGCCTCTTCTCTTTTTTTTGGACTCAGTGTAGACGCAATTTACTGATTACATTATTGCTCGCAAATTGCTAGATTATAGTTTTTTATGTTTTGCTTGCTGTAGCTGTTGTCTGCAGTTATTTGCTGTTATTATTGACTGCAAAATTATAGTTATTAGTTTTGTAAGTTTTTCAATAAAATGGAAATTCTTTTTTGTTTGAGCAATTTGCGGGAAAAGTTGAAACAAACATTGGAAAAAAAAAGAGGAGTGAGTCATAAACATAAAGGGAATTTGAACAACGGGTCTCAAATAGCAGAACGTTATTACACACAACTGTTATTAAATTGCCCATGATTTTTAGGATTATCAAGAAGGCTTCACTGAGACAGCCATTTGGAAAAAAATTGTACGCCATAAATGTTTAATTACGCAAAAATGCTTTAATAGCTTTTAAATGAGAATATCGAAGTAAGACTTACTAGCCCAAAAAGAAGGAAAGCAAAGAACCGTCTTGGCATCGGTATAAAAGCCAACATAAGACTTTGGAGATTTATGTTTCCTGCCCAATCGGATAACAATGAACCGATTGTATAAAATACTTACCAATTTTCCTGTACGATAAAAACTTTTGAGAACTTGGCAATGCCCTTTAAATAGTAAAATAAAACCACCTTATTTTCCTCTGGTTTTATATAAAAAAAAATTTTTTTTTTTATGTGGGAACACCAGAGTCCATCCAAAACCAAAATTTAGTGGGCAATATCCGTTCTTTCGATTATAGCAAATGTCCTTGAGATTTTAATGGCATTCCCAGTTCAGACATTAAAAACAAGGAAGAAGTCGGTCAAGCCCGACTAAAATATACTCTGTACCTTTGAAGTGCTGCCCATCACCGTTGCGAGCGGTGCTGCCCATTTTTGTTTGTTTTCCTTATAACTCGACAACCGTTCATACGACCTTTACCATTCCTTTGGCGGATCAATAAATAATCTTGATTTCAAAATATGTCCAGAAGGTTCGAACCTTCTATTTATAAAACTGACGGAGATATGACGTTTTTTCTAAATTGCTAGGGCGGGAGGGGCGGGGCAAAAATTGAAAATAAACATGAGCTGCCTGCAAGTATAAGAAGTATTTGTCAGCCAGGCAGACAGACAGACAGACGGACGGACGGACATGGCTATATCGACTCGGCTGTTGATGCTGATCAAGAATATATACTTTATAGGGTCGGAAATGATACCTTCTGGCTGTTACATACTTTTGCACAAACTCAATATACTCTGTGTACCTCTGGTACAGAGTATAACAAGGCATAGCTGTAGCCCTAATATATATTACAGTAAGCGTTCTTTATAAGCAACCTCTACAAAAGAAACTTTCTATTGTAGCAACCTCCGTACTAGCAACTTTTTTGATTCCAAAATTTCTGTACAAGCAATCATGGTTTAATTTTCCTTTTTAATGTTCATTGCTTCGTAAAAATGGAGAAGAAAAGCAGAGTGAAATGATCAATTTAAAATGAACTCCACGATGGGAAGCCACCAACAGAGATCTGCAGAAACTTTAACATCAATAAGTCCACTTTGGTGAGGATAAAGAATAATAAAGAAAACTTGGAACAGTTTGCCTCAAAAACATAAGTTAGTCCAAGAAAAATCAAGCGAGTGAAGCCATTAAAAAATCATGAAATTGATGATCAACTATACGCTTGGTTTTTAGCAAACGAAATAGTTTCAAGCGAGTTGCTTAAGGATAAAAGCTCTAGAGTTGAAAAGGTAACTCAATGGACACGAAGAATTTTCAGCCAGTAATGGCTGGCTTAATAAATTCAATAAACGTCACGGCATAAGAATTTTGAAGGTTTCCGGTGAAAAACTTTCCTGCAATGCTAAGAGTGCTGCTACATTTACAAGCGAATTCAATGATTATTGCCGAAAATGTGTTTTTACCGGAACTGATCTACAATTGTTATGAAATCGGTCTGGCTTACAAGGGTTTGCATAAGAAAACAAACGCCACATTTTTCGAAAAAACAGCAGTTGGACGGAAAACCATGAAGGAAAGGGTCACCATTATGCCTTGTGTAAATGCAACTTGACCAAAATGTCGATCCGTTGTCATGAGTTCATATAAACATCTGTTTTCATTGATCGACGAAATAGAATTTAATATACCGGCTGATCATTTTGCGGTTGAGGACGATATCCCCCTGGTTAGACTGTACAATTCGGTAATCGAAAATGATTTAACTGAGAACAAAATAATTTTATGGGCGACTGGTAGCAACGAGAGAAGCGTACTTTTTGAAATAGAAGATGAAATTACAAGTGACGAGTGCATCGGAAACAACGAAGATCATAAGGAAGAAGAGAGCAGATTCAGCATTGAAAAGGTGATAGATTCCTTCTAAGTGGCGGTAGAATGGGCAGAGGAAAATACCCAAACAAGCAATGAGATATTGTTTTTGCGACGAATCAGAGAAAAAACAGTTATTAAAAGACTTAGTTAATGTTAATTTTACAAATAAAACTGCTTATTTATCTATGAAACAAAAAAAAGATGTATCTTAAAATTTATGCTCCATTTTTCTAAACAAGCTACTTTTTCTACATAAGAAACTTTTTTGAAAAAATTGGTTCAGATTAGTTGCTTTTATATAATGTTTACTGTATTCAGGAAATTATTGCTCTGTTAAATGACAAAACCAATACATCTTGATACTGTAAGCCCCAAAATTCTTTGTTCCGAACTGATTTACATTTAAAATTTTTCGCAAACTGTGTCAAAACTGCTTAACTCATACTCTAAACTTGACCTGTCAAAATGAAAAAAAGAGAGCGACTTGTATTTACATTTAAGTTAATTTTTTTCGCAATTAAACTTTTTTATGTAATTTGAATTGCATTTAAGTCTTTAACTGAACTAAAAATAATTTTTTTGTTAAATGTCTCGAAATATTGCCAGTGCCAGCCAAAACGAAAAGTAAAACGTAAAAGTCTGCCTCTCTCATCTCCGAATGTTTCATTTTCGATCGTCTCGCTTGATTCTCTAGTGCTGATTTTGTTTGGAACGTGGTTGGTCAAAAGTATGACGTAAACAATTTCATTTGAAACTGCAAGTCCAAACCAAAACGGCATAGCGTTCGGCTTTTTTTTTTTAAACGTATCGGAATTGAGAACATTATTGGTAATATCCTTTTTACGATTTTCAGCTCGGTTGGATGAAAATCTAAGATCGAATTAACTTTACCTTACGATATCAAACCTATCGGAACTTTTAGATAGATTGTCGGGATACAGTTATCGGCTACCGATTACGGCCTTAAGCTCTGCTCTTACTCCTTTTCCGCTCCGTGTATTAAAACAAGATCGTAATTTACCCTGCCCGACTTCAATATACCCTTTTACTCAGATAAATAAATAGTTGCAAAGAAATCTTTATTATTTTAACGCAGCCGTTAAAAAGCTAGTTTTGAAAGTACCTAAAGGTGCTTAAAAAGTTCTTAAGATTACCTAAGCAGAGTTACAGCCAGTAACCTCGTATTCACAATATATTTGATTTCCAAAACTGTCCAGTTTTTTCGCCACAGTTTCTAAACACAAATCAAATAACTCAAATAAGTCATTTAAAAATCAATGAACCGAAACGATTTCTTAGTTTATGTCATCAAACCTTTTCAGTTCTGCTTAGTTCATTTCCTCAGAGTCGCAGACAAAAGCAAACAAGAAAGCAAACAACATGAAACCGGCAAGAAAGGCAAAGTCAAAGCAAAATGCCAAAAAGAAACAAGTGCAGCCCACATGCACATGGTAAAAAGCCTCCGCGCTCTATCTCCCGATTTCCGCTCTCTCTCTCTCTCTGTGTTTCACTCTCTTTCTCTGCAAAGTATGAGAGTCTGCAAAGGTGCTGAAAAAAATAACCAACCCCACCCCCACCCCACACACACCAACATATATTTGGCAAAAAAGTGCTGCCTATGCTAGTTGAAAAAGGAAAGCACAGCGCATAGTATGGAGTACTACGAGGAGTATTTTTGCTGATAAGCGACAGCCGCTTTCAGTGGGGATGAGGAGGAGGAGGGGAGGCCTGGCACATAATTGTAGCGCCAGACCGTGCGGGGGGAATCGATCGATTTTTCAGAGGCAAAAAATTCATTTTTGCTGCATACGCATAGGAGCTAAAGCCAGAGGCGGCTTTTCTCGGGCTGGGGCTCTTTTGGTAGTGCGAGAGCAAGAGAGCGTGTGTATGTGTGCGAGCAGCGTGTATGTATATGTCTAAGGTGTGTTAACCTCATATAAAGCACAAATACAAGTGAAAAATCACAGCAGAATTTTTAAAAATGTTTCCGTTGCTTTAAAAGAAATGTTTTTAAAACTATATGGAGTCTCTTTCATAAACTTTTCCCCTGGAAATTCGATTTTTCTTTCAAAGAATTCGCTTGCTTACTTTGTTTTGAGTCCGTTGCTTCCTCTTGGCTGAGTTGCTTTTCCGCTATAAGCCACAGCTACTAATCCAAATTATTGATTTTCATCAGTTTTTTTGTTTAACGTTGCTTTTTGCTTTAATTTCGTAGACACACACACACAAACACACACTATTTTGCACTTTTACACATACTTTTGCTCTTCTTTTATATGTATAATAATTTTTCTCTTAACTTTGGCTTGGGCCAAACTTTTATTTTGTGGGCCTGCAATTGAAATTTTTGCCAATTTTTTTTTGTTAAATAAAATTCACTAAACACGCGACGCGTACCGTTAAAAACTTTTCACTTAAAGGGGCGGGCGTCGGTGCGCGGGGTGTGTCTGTATATCCTTTGGCGCGGACCGGACCGATTTTTGTTCAGCTTCTGACAGAACCGCTTTTCCCAACGCAACAAATCCGCGTCGTCCTAACACGAGCAACTCAATCGACACAATGAGCACAGGGCACATTGGAAAAGTCCTCCTAGGCTGAAATTTCCCACCACCAAGCCAGACACTTTGCAGCGAGCGAGAGAGCAAGAGAGCGAGTGGGCGCACATGGACAACTCTCCGCAGAGAGGCAATCATATGTTCCTGCACGTAGTATCCTTCATGGGCGCACATCCGGCTGCCTGTTAGGACTTAGGCTGGTTTCATCCCAACCGCAGATGAAACTTCCTCTCACTTCCTACATTTCGTTTATAGTTGGCCCTTTGAGGTGTTGCTGTTTATCTGCATTTGTGTGTAATATCCTGCAGTTTCATGAGTTTCCGTTACACTCAAGTGGGAACGTTTTTCTGTTGGTTTAGAGAGTTGGCCAGCAAGACTTATGTGTTGGTAACAACTTTTTGAGTTGAGTTTTTCTTTTTTTTTTTGTAAATGATAATCGTCAGGAACTAGGAAGTATGTTGCGAAATACATTTATATTGAAGAGAAACGCTTTGGACTTTTAAATTGTTATTTTGCACTTTGATTGCAAGAGAATACAATTTTTTTATATAAATTGAGTTATTAAGGCAGCTTTTCAACTACTTGGATTTTTTCAAAATTTAAATTTTTCGTTACTGCTTAAAGAGAGTTTAATTAGCTCTTTATAAACTCAGTTATTTATTGCTTTTTAAATATCTAAAATTCTATTTTTAATAGTTTGGGAAGTCACTTTGAAGTAGAAAAAATAGGGGAAAGTTAACTTCGGCTCCGCGAAGTTTTTATACCTTTCATTCTTAAATTTTAATAATAATATTATTACTTTTTTTTCTTTTTTTTTTTATGGATGTCTGATTTCGACCAAACTTAGTGAAATCTGGAAAAGAACAGTAATACACTTTGAATTACGAAATTTGCAATCTTATTTAAAACAAAAAAGTTTTTCTCACTAGAACTTCTTCTTCGACCGATCATTCATAATGCAGCTATATGCTATGGTCATCCGATTTTGATAAAACTTTGTAGAAATGTTACAGTATATAAATAAAGAATATTCCAATAAAAAGAGGTTTGGAAGGATATAAACTAAGACGGGGCGTTTCCATTAAAAAAAAAAAAGTTTTTCTCTCTAAAACTAGTTTTTCGACCGATCGTTCCTATGACTGCTACATGCTATAGTCATCCGATCCGGCCGGTTCGCAGTGCGCGATGTACCAAAAGACTTCGTGCAAAGTTTGGTGAGGATAGCTTTTAAACTGACGGAAGAGATAGGATAGAAACAGACTGACGGACAGACGGACGGACAGACGGACGGACAGACGGACAAGGCTAACTGAACCTAGCTCGTCTTGCTGATCAAGAATTTATATTCTTTATGTGGTCGGAGATGCTTCCTTCAATGCGTTACAAACATCAGCACAATTTTATAATACCCTCTGCAAGGGTATAAAAAGGGTGGGCGTCGTGGAACTTCCGGTCCGAGCGAAGCTCTTCGCGTGGGATAATCTGATTTGAAATGACACTTGTAAACGATTACAAAGAAGTTTTAGTTTTGAATGGTTACATCCGTATGATTTTTATTTTGGTCTTTTGGTCATTGTTTCGGTCCCTGGGTTTGGTCTCTGTTTTGGTCACTGTTTTAGTCACTGTTTAGGTCAATGTTTTGCTCAGTGTTTTGTTGCCGTTAATCGTGCAAAGACCAAAGCTGCTGACTTTGCAAAGTCAAAAGCGTAGCCAAAGAAATCTGTCGCAAAAGACAATCGTTTTTTGGATTAGCCCCCCAGTCAACCGTCCGTAAAAGAGCTTCGCTCTAAAAGAAATATTTTTCTGAAAAAAGAATTTCCTATTATTATGCTAGAGTTCCTGCCGATCCAAGCAAACAGATTTCTTCTTTTAGATCAATAAATTTTTCGTGTTAGGCACGAAAACATAATTATTTCCAAAAAAAAATTTTTTTGATCGCCCACTTTTATCATTTTTTACAATAATATAAGTTTAAAAAAGAGCCGGCCAGCTCTTAGCCACCGGTACCCAAAGTCCCTTGTGTTTATCACACAGACGATTCGTGAGCTCGAAAAAGCAAATAAATCGGCTGTACCGTAGTTTTTTTTGTTCACCAACACAAGTACGAGGGCCGTCCCAGAAATGGCCGACCTAGCACAGTAGTGTTGGAAAATGTTCACAAAAAATATTAAAAAGGGAAGTACCGACTATTAAAAGCTTAAGTTTGAAGTTTGGTCTCTTACCTTGACTTTTTTTTTGTCGTACATCGTAATGGGCGTCCGAATGAGGTGACCACTTCAGAAATGGTGGCCAAAATTAAAAAAATTTGTATTGAGTGACCGGCGATTGAAAAGTGCTGTACATCGCATATTGACCGAAAAATTGGACATGAAAAAGTTATGCGCAAAATGGGTGCCGCGTTTGCTGTTCCATCATGACAACGCGTTGTACCATAAAATCGTAGAAATGTAGAACCTTTTTTTCTCAAAAAAAAATGCGCAAAATGAGTACCCAAATGAGAAAAACGAGACTTAGGCGAGTTTGCTTTGGGAAATCTCGAAATGGGTAATGAATTATTATAAGATTTGCTAACATCAGCTCAATTTTATGGATTTCCTAAGAAAATTTGCTAAAAAAATGTGTTTTTAAGAACCATTAAGTACTATATATAGAATCATATTGAAAGCCTACATGAGCGTGTGGAAATTAACAACAAAAAGTGTAGCTTAAAATCAGTTCGGAATAGTTATATTTTTATTTAGAATACTGTCCTTCAAACGTGACTTGTAGGTTTTCTAAAAAAACGTTTACGATTTCTATTGCTTAATGGTATTCGCACACTGTTGCTTGTATCTCCCCTTTATTACTGTGTTTTGCGGCAATGCCGCGCGAGTGGTTGATGGTCGTATGCGCTAAGATGCCGACATTTGTGTTCTAATTATCGTGACAAGGTAATTGAGTTGCAAGTTTGAGCCCCAGACAAGGTTTTCTCTCATCATCTCACTACCCAACATTCCACACTATCATCTTCCCGACATCTTCTTGAGTAAATAGTGAGGCGAAAAAAGTTGTATTTTTTTTTTTTTTTTTTTTTGGGCTGGCCCCTAAAAGTGGTATGTAAAAAAGTGAACGCGGTATGTAGAAAGCTACATTAACATAGTGGGTGGAAAATCTCTAATAAACATGTAGAAAAACTAAATTTTCATGTATACTTTACATATTTAGTTTTTTCTGTGTAGATATGTGTAAAAAACTTTGCTGACGCGATCAGAATGTTTTATTTAATGCACTTTTTAGACCAAAACCGATAGTCCTAGAAGAAAAGTGGTTTCCATATGCAGAATACAGCTTTAATTTTAATTCGTTGCATGTTTATCAAAACCAAAATTGAATCTTCGATAAATCAGTCCCAAACGCGTCAGTCCTTATACTCTCAGCCTTAAATTTCATTTGTACAAAATGCTCTTAAATTTGTCTTTCGTTCAGCTCTAAATTATAATTAAAATAGCATTTCTTCAAATTAGAATTTCTTCAACTTCCTCGAAACAAGGTGGGGCGTTGCGGGGCGGCGCACCCACGCTATTAAAGTGGCAACATGCTAAAATCAAGCAGCCAAATAAAAGTCATAAATACTCATTTTGCATGAATGAGAACACATAAAATGGAATTTGCATTTGACTGCACACGACGCTGACGTAGCCGCTGGCGACGATGATGATGACGTTGAAATTATTTGCCCACAATATACAGTTATTTAAGGTTGCAGTTATGCACACAATAAACGCCGCTTCACATAAAGTTGGCAAATTTAGCATAAAATCAACGCCAGAAAAAAAAGGGACGCAGGAAGTTAGCCAAGAAGGAAGGAAGCACGCAAAATGCGCGCCATATGATCGAGCGAACAACAAAAACAGAGAAATGAGAACACGCCAAGTGGGAAATGCAGGCAGTAGAAAGAAAACTCTCGCACACACACACACACACACAAACACACACAGGCTGGCCTAGCCGAATATTGTTCTGGGGGAGTCTGCGTTGTTGTTTACAGCACACAATCAAAAGAAAAACACAAAAACTACCGTTAAGGAAACGTTTCCCAATCAGACGGAGCGGAGTCGGAGCACCGCACGCGACGCCAGCGAACGGAATTCTGAGTGGAACTTTGAGCCGTCCACCAGCAAGGAGCGTTGGCGAAACGAAATGGAATTGAAACAAAAACACTCACTTTCTGCAGAATGCATTTCTCTTGATGGCATGGTAGGGGGTGGTTGGAGTGGTTTGTTATTAACCCTGGGGAATGCGTTAATGAAACGAAGAAGAAGGCAGTTGTAATTTCAGTTTCTAAAGAGGCCAATTAATTAACGAAAAGAGTTGGATTTACCAGGTGTTTGGGCAAGTGTTTGGATAATGATACCTTGCTGGCTGACAGGTGAATTAAGGTTGCTAAAAAAGTTTTCTTTAAGCGAAATGAGACTAAGAAGTTTAAATTATGAGCCACTCTTGAGTAAGGGAGACCTTGTAGGCAAATACTCCCAGAACTTTGTTTCTTCGGTTCGGGTTTTTGGGTCACTCGAACCGCACCATCAACCGAAGTTACTAAATATTACTTAACTGTCTTTTATAAGAACGTTTTTAGAAATTTTCTTCATTATATACTCAAGATTCGTTCTTAAGTTCATATCTACATTCGGTGAATGATCAGGCAGCGCTGTTGCTTCCAAATAATATGTACAAAGAAAGAAGGTGCAATGATGCAATTTCAAAGCCACCCCGTATGCCCCTGATCAGCATCTAGCTGAGTCACTATTGTCTGCCGATCTGACTGTGTCGCTTATTTCTGTTGAATTCTTAAGTTCAAATCTTTCCCACTCCAAAAATGGAAGCATTAATAGCTACTTCAGGCGTCGAAAAACGATGACTGCACTTAATTTGTGATTAATGAGTATGAAACGAAGTCATTGGGCGTCAAATCAAGCCTGCAAGACGGATGAAGCATAAGTCCGATGTTTTGAGTTTTCAAATAGGCAAATGTTGTCATGATGAAGAACGATTTGATTTATGATTATTTCTAAATGCGCTTAACGTAAACAAGTGAAGGTGTTCCGTTTTAATTTGAAAACCACTTCGGGAAAGCTGTCCAATATCAATAGTTTCAAAATAATTTTTTCCTTTGGAGAACAAAAGTCAAAGCAAAAGACTCAACATGGCAAATGTTAGTACCTTGTCTTATTTGCTCACAACATCAGATCTTTCTCCTAGACTGATTTAATAAGATTCATATTCAATATTCAAGCAATAGCAGTGAACGTTATTTTGTGGTCCAGGGACCAAGTACACCTTACTAAGTATTACACAGTACGACACTAACAAAAAACCCGGTATGAGACCCTTAAAATCTGATAGTAGGGACTTCTGTTAGCATCACCTCTTACTAACCACTTGTCCATTGGAGGCGGGAACTTAGTGTAACCATTGCAGTGACAGCGAACCCTTTTCAGTGTTAGAAAGTACCTACCGTCACCCATTTTACATTTTTTTTAAGTCTTTCAAAGTTAAGTTCAAAAAGAATCAGTTTCAATCCGGCAAGGCAAAATCCGTGTTCAAAATGTTGATCCCTGACGGGTTCAAATTAAGCCATTGGGTCAGTGTAGATACATGTAGGGATGAGGATTCACTGGAGTCTCTTTTTCTCAATTTAACATACAGTGGCGTAGCGTGAGGTTTTGCCACCCGGGGCGGAACTTGCATTTTATTGAATTTTCTAGTTAATTTCGAGTTTATTATGAACTTAAGTAAGGCAAGCGGGTCCTCATTTATCATTTGATCGCTGCTCCCTACGGTAGCTATAAGGGCTCGAAGACTTAAGCGCTCTACCTGAAGCTCCTCCACATTAACTTCATCATGTATGTTGTCTGCTGACTGTACCAAACTAAGCCAATTGGTGTCGTCGGAATCCAGCTAATCAAAGGGGAAAGGTAAACAAATTTGCTCGCCAAATCTTGCAATTGCCCAAACCTTTCCCTTATTTCTTAATTCGTCGCCTGGGTGGTTCCATGGATATGCCAAGGTTTTCAGACAAATCTTTAGCTTAGCGAAGAGCGCCGTCTGTCCTCTTGTTTTTATACTCTGTACCAGAGGTACACAGAGTATATTAAGTTTGTGCAAAAGTATGTAACAGCCAGAAGGAAGCATTTCCGACCCTATAAAGTATATATATTCTTGATCAGCAGCAACAGGCGAATCAATCTAGTTATGTCCGTCCGTCTGTCAGTTGTCTGACCGTCTGTCCGTATGAACAAACAGATCTCAGAGATGGTAAGAGATAGAGATTTGACGTGCATGGGACAAAAACTTCTTATACTTGCTGGCAGATCAAGTTTATTTTCAATTTTTGCCACGCCACCACCCGCCCCCCGCAATTCAGAAAAAACATCATATCTCCGTCAGTTTTATAGATAGAAAGTTCGAACCTTCTGGACATATTTTGAAATCAAGATTATTTATCGATCCGCTAAAGGAATGGTAAAGATCGGAAGAACGGTTGTCGAGCTATAAGGAAAACAAAAAATTATGGGCAGCACCGGTCGCAAAAGTGATGGGCAGCACTTCACAGGTACAGAATATGTTATAGTCGGGCTTGACCGTCTTTCTTTCTTGTTTTCTATTACGGTGGCCGCAGAGAAAAACTAGTAATAGTGAAAAAAGTGTTTTTGTTTTCAATGGAAACGCCTCCAGACTTTGTATTTCTTAGTTTGCTATCGTTTCCCATGATTCCATCAAGTTTGGTCGAAATCGGACATCTATATAGTATAGCTGTCATAGAAAAGTAGAGTCTGAAAAGTAGTCTTTGTTAGAAAAACTTTTTTGTTTTCAATCGAAATGTCCATAAAACTGGCATTTTTTAATTTGGTATGCTTTCACACAATTCTACAAAGTTTTATCAAAATCGGATGACTATAGCATATAGCTGCCATAGGAACAATCGGTCGAAAAACTAGTTCCAGTGAAAAAAACTTTTCGCTTTCTATGGAAATGTCCTTATCATTGGAATATACTTATTTCACAATGACTCTACAAAGTTTTGTCAAAATCGGATGACTATAGCATATAGCTGAAGTACGAATGATCGGTCGAAAAATAAGTTCAAGTGAGAAAAAATTTTTTGTTTTAAATTGAATCGCCTTCAAATTTCCCAATTGATAGTTTGTTATGCTTTTCCTATGATTCCACTTAGCTTGGTAGAAATCGGACATCTATTTCGTTTCTCCTTTGCATATTTGAAAGTGGTTCGGTACCAGAATGACTTAAAATAACTTCTTCATGAATATCATACATAAGTTTACATATATGAAACAATTTTTTGAGAAGAAAGCAAATTAAAAGTCTTTTTCCTCCAGATCCTGTGGTTCAAGAAATGATTGTATAAACGTTAGTTGAAATCGGTTTGTTTAGATCAAAGTAAATTTGTTTTCTTGTAAGCTGGACTGAACAACGTTACACTGGACGATTCTAGTTAGTTTCCATTAAAAAATAAGTGAAAAAATTCTTTGCTTTTGTTACAGCAACGTTTTATGTCACCCTTAACAACCCCTACAAACGTTGTTTATTTGTATCCAATATAATTATCCCACGCTTATTCAATTGTTTCCCCATAGGTAACATAAGGTGTCGATATATAGAACCATAAATTAGTGACAATTCGTACATATCAGGCATATCAAATAGCACCCTTAGTTTCGAGTCCTGATGACTAATGAACTGCTGACAAATGAAAATGTCACAATATAGCGACAAATGAAGCGCAATTAAATGAAAATGTTGCACTCCCAACTTAATGTGACATAAAAATGCACTAAAAAAAAACAGAAGAAAAAAAAGGAAAAGAATGACAAAGACAACGAAAGAGAAAACAAAAACCGAAAGCCAGACAACATGCAACTGCAGTAGCAGCTGTTGAACTCGTTGAGGCTTCCCTCCTATCTTTTGACTTTGACTCACTCGACGCGTCCCCCGTAATTATGACGACGATCAAGGGCGGCAGCAGGCCAAAGCCACAACCGCAAAATGATGCTGGTTCCCAAATAATGTCATCATAAGCCTGTTCCCACATTTGTGGAGAACAGATCAGACGACCCTAAGTCGGCCTTAAGTGATGGATAAGCATTCGCGTGATCAAGTCAAAATAATAAAAAATTATGTGCGCCGGAAAGGTCAAACTGTTTACCGAATTTGAGCCTTTTATGAGGGCGTGCATCGACCCATATGTGTGTTGGTTGTTTTGTTTTAAAATTTCTACCGAAATTTTTCATAAACAAAACATGTGCCGGTCAATGTGCGCACAAATGTTGAGAATGAGAGGAGAGAGAATTTCAGCAAAAGATAGGGGATCGACACGAGGCCACATTTTTAATAATTAAAACCCAAATCTGAGGTGTTCGGGCGACTGCAATCAATATGCTTATCAAAAAAGCAATTATCTCACGAATTTTTGTTTTATGGAATTTTAATGAGAGAAATTATGCCAAGAGAAAAACTTGCTACCAGAATATAGGGCAAAAGTTATGTGGGCAGAATAAATGGAAATGTAAACATTCTCTATTGGTTTTGTTATTGTTTATGGGTTTCCAATAAAAAACAGCAAAAGCCTGCCATGAATACGAAATGTGATTGAGAATATATTTGCCAAATGCCCGGCACAGTAAATGCATAAAAATGAAAATTTTATACCAACACAAAATAATAAATGGCAAAAACAGAGAAAAATAAGAATAGAAATAAACATTTTAGAAGTTTGATACAGTTTCAGAAGAATTTGATGAAACTTTAATGCTGTTTGCCATGTCTAGACAGCGGTTTATGTTGACTTAAAAGATTTATTTTTGGTTCAAATATTTTAAGTGCATTAAAAGGCAAATCACAACGCACCGCAAGCGATATTAAATTTATTTTAAGAACTGAAAACTCTTTGCAGTTATTATTAAAGGTAAATGGATATTTTGGGCTGGTTCAATTTTGTGGTTCGCCAAGGACTTAAGCCAGCGGTGGGCTCCAAAATATTATTTATCGATGCAGCATTAATTAAATGTTTTATGGGCCACTACAGACCCTTCGGTGATTTAAACCATCGATTCGGTTCGTGCATTGGTTTTTTCGTGCCATTCACTTTGGGTTAATATATACTATTAAGAACTGTTTTCGATTCCAATTTTTTGAATATTCTAGATGCTTCAGAAAGCATTTTCACTTTTGTTTTACATTTTTGGACCATTGCCTTGGACATTTTAAGATGATAGTGTTTTCATACATATTGCTTGAGTGATGAAAAGGGTAATATAATTTTGACCAGAAGTTTGCATCGCATAGAAATAATCATTTCCGACCCCATAAACTATACATATTCTTGAACAGGGTGAAGAGCTGAGTCGAGCTGAGCTTTGTCGGTCCGTATGTCTATATTTTTCTACGCAGAGTAGTCTCTGAGCTTTGAAGCAATCGAGCTCAAATTTAGCATACAGGCATGTTCTCAATTCCGCTACGTGTTAACAGGCGCCTCCAATTTCTCAAGACATATAACAAAAAAATTTGTTTTAATTTAGTTATAGACTTAAATGCAAATCAAATCACATTAAGGAACTCTCCATTGATCACAGTTTTAAGGAAAATTAACTTAATGTGCACTTGTGCAATTACTTTTCATTCCACCGAGCAGCAAGCATTAATTTTTAAAACGCTTTCGTTTTTGTGTTGCAAAAAACTGAATCAGTTTCGTGTCCGAAAAATTGCAGTGGATGTGGAATTGAAAACAGGCCTGATAGAGTCATTTTTCTTCTGCACGCTGCTAATATGTCGGAACCGATCGGATCGGATGACTAATTTTCAATAGAAACGTCTTTGAACTTCGTATTTATTGATTTGTTATGCTTTTTCATAATTCTACTAAGTTTGTTGAAATCGGCCAAATATGTGGTTTAGATAGGTCTGAAAAATTGTCTCAACAAATATAACTTTTTAGTTTTCATTGGAAACGTCTTGAAATTTGGTATTTGCATGTCCGAACTCAATACGAACGATCGGTCGAAAAATGGGTCTAAGTAAATAAAACAAACTTTTCTTTTTCACTATAAGCGATCTTTAACTCGGCCAATATTAAAAATATGCCAAATCAGTTTTTTTAAAGCGAGCTCTTGCAAAGGGTATTAGGACTTTGGCACAGACGATGTTAGCTTGGCCTTCTCGTTTACGTGGCGACTAACAAAAGTTCGGTAAGTTGACTAGAAAACAAATCAAAACATATGTTTGTGGATTTATTCTTAATCTGCGACATTTTTATTCTTCTCTATATAATCGATATTGATTTCAATGCATTTCTTAAGCATATAGGTGCACTTGTCAAAACAGTCATTAAAATAGTTTTTTTCAAGTTGAGCATTTACCGCATCAATTCTCTCCGCGTTGGTGTTAAAGAACTTTCCACTCAATATTTTTTTTAAAGTTTTTTGAAATAACCAGAAATTACAAGGTGCTAGATCCGGAGAATATGGAGCTGGACGTATTTCTTCGATGCTCCGAGCTGGCGCGTTATCATGGTGTAAAAAATAGCGCCGCAATTCCTCTTCCTTTCGATTTTTCAACAAATTTTTCAAAACTTTTGGCAAGCGGTCTTCGGTATACCATTTAGCAGTTACGGTCTGACCCTTTTCCAGGGGAAAAGCAGCTACAATTTTTGATCTGGTGAAGTAAACTGATATCATCACTTTTGTTGCTGACTTTTGTTGCTCAGCTGAGTTTTCGCCTGAGTGGCTGTCAGCTCGTGTAAACTATCGTCTGAGTAAGCACCTGATTTACTCAGGTGAGTGATCAGGCGAAATAGAACCGGTTCTAATTGACCTGACCACTCAGCTGAGCGTCATAGGGTTGCCTGATTCAAGTGTGAGAGCGTTGCCACTTTTTGGCTTTCGATATAGAATTGCTATCGATTTTTGGCTATCAGTTTAGTTTTTTATTTATGTCAAATCACAGCTTATTGAAATAAAATATTAAAATTGATGTAACGTGCCTTATTGACTTGTACGAGGCTGAGCCAGCGCTGTACGACTCCTCCAATCTCAGCTTGAAGGTGCAGCGGATTGCCACTTTCAAAAAGTTTGCTGCACAACTTGAGAGCAAATCACTTGTGGATAAAACCAAATAAAAACCAAAATAGGCCATCTGCGCGGCCAATTAACAAATGAACTAGATCATTTTCATGAACCAATGGTTCTGTAACTGACTCAACTGAGCTAATCAGGCGTAAGTAAACGCTGCACTCAGTTGCACTCTGGAGCTTGAGCTGGGTAAGTTGTTTGTAGGGATGTCAAAAATAAAATCGTTAATATGAAAAATATCGATATTTTTGTATGATAATATATCGATATTTTCATACAAATGATATTATTTTCGACATCCCTAGTTGTTTGGTTTGGGTTTCCGGATCGAACTTATAAAATAAAGCTTCGTCACCAGTAACGACTTTATTAAAGTTGCTAGATTGTCCATTTTCGAATTTATTTAGGAAATAAAGGGCAAAGTGCACTGAAGCATCTTTTTGGGCGGTATTTAAAATGCGTGAAACCCATCACGCAGATTTCGTCGAGTACAGCAAATCATTATGCAATATTCGAGATACGGCCACGGCATTTAAAACCAGTTCGTTAGCAATCATTTCCTGTGTCTTCGTCTAGCTTAGCTTTAACTCTGGCTACGTTTATCTCGTCGCTCGACGATTTTGGTCGACCGTCTCGCGGCTCGTCCTCTACAGAAAAATGAACCGTCTGGAATCTTTTAAACCACTTTGAAATAAGTTTTAGAGATGCTCCAATCGTCCCATATGCAATTTGACTTTCATCGAATATTTGTACTGGCTTTAAATTACGGCGAAAAAGTAGAGAATCACAGGAAGAATTTCTGTTTGGGTTGGTGGTGGAATTTTATCTGAGTCTCCATTTTAACCGATCTTTCTGAAATTTTAAACCAAGTCTCGCTAAATAATTACTAAGGATCTGCTATTTTTGGATTTTTTAAAAAGTCACCAACTTACCGAACTTTTGTTGGGGACTAACTAACTAACGTATATTATTTTTTGAGTCCATTTGGCTCAGAACGTTAATTATACTCCGTACCAGAGGTACACAGAGTTTATTAAGTTTGTGAAAAGTATGTAACAGCCAGAAGGAAGAATTTCCGACCCCATAAAGTATATATATTCTTGATCAGCATCAACAGGCGAGTCGATCTAGCCATGTCCGTCTGACCGTCCGTCTGTCTGTCTTTCGGTCTGTCCGGTATGAACAAACAGATCTCAGAGATGGTAAGAGATAGAGGTTCGACGTCAAGTTTATTTTCAATTTTTGCCACGCCCCTTCCCGCCCCGCTTTTTAGAAAAAACATCATATCTCCGTCAGTTTTATAGGTTCGAACCTATTTTGAAAAATGTGGTTTCGAGATAAGCGCGTTCAAAGTTTGCAGTTGCTAGCAAATCGGGTTACTTTGGGTCATTAAAAGGGCTATATCTTCTAAAGTATTTCGAATTTCAAAAAATCCTTCTAGGACGATATTCTCAAAAACGAAAAAAGTTTTGCCAAGCAGCAATACTCCCTTAAAGTCGGGACATTTGACTACAGCGCCTTCCCTTGTTTCTGAGTTGAAAAGTTGTCGACGCAGCAAACTGTTTCCTTATGTTACATCAAACAAAAGTTTTTACATTGACAAATGAGGACGTTTTTTTCGATAAGCTACTAAACAGCTCGAAACAATTGGCAAATTGTTTGCCGTTGTTAGTTTTTTTTTTAATATAATTTCAAGTAAGTTCCAAACAACTTTAGGATGTGCACGATGTGCAAATTTCGATTGTGAGTTTGGAACAATATTTACTTTCTCTGCTGATAACGAGTATAATGAAGACAACAAAATAGTTAAATTATTTTGACAGACCGTTGGTTATGAAGCAAATAAAGACGTCGATTGATATATGCATTTGAGTAATCGCGGCACCCATCTGGCACACCTTTTAATTGATTGACAATGTTACAATCTTGAAATTTTTTTCGAGTGGCTCCTTTACTATCGTCAACAATGTAACATCGAACATGGCGTACATCCATGTAAGTCAAAAAACCCCTATCTCACACGTCACTCCCTTTGCAACTTCCTATGACGTCTTCCTGTACCGCCATCAGCGCTTTAACTTTACATTAAAACATTTATCTTCATTTCACAAACAACTCACAGTCACATTTTGTGGAGCAACTGCTATGGTCATGTCTGGCCTGTTACCAGTTGGACACATATACAGCAGCCAAGTTGCATGACGGACGCGTGTATCCTCATTGCTAAAGACCATCAGAGCTCAACACCCCAAGCATCGGCGGTGGCAACAACAACATCAGCTGAACACTCACTCCTTCTCCGGCTGCTCCTCTTGAGCTGAGCAAACAAACAAGCGAGGACCAACCACTTTTGGAACAATGGGGGCGGGAAGTGTTGTGCAGTGGAGAGTGCGTGTCCGTGTCTTGACATCCTGCTGGTTTGACTGAGTTTCTCCTGCCTGTTCCTGTGGTTTAACACTCGAGTCAAGTCACGTACATGTCGGACTATTCAGTTCTCATTTCTTCAAGTTGGATCCTGAAGTGCGGCTGTTTAATGGCACATTTTATTAATGCAAACTTGTTTTTATTATTTTAGGATTTTTTATAAGTGCAACAAATCGAAGGCTCATAAACTGTCACAAATGTCTGGGCAAATAAAAAACCGATATGAAATCCATCAGCAAAAGTGTCGTCAGAGCAAGTTTACAACATTGAGACGAAATGAACTATTTCAGTTGAAACAATTTTGGAGACTTCATTTAGATTTTCTACTCTCTTTACTGGGCAGTGAAACCATCATAAGAAAATATATATCCAGCTGGCCAAACTCCCACCACATCTACTCAGGGTTTTCTAAACTTGTCTGTTAAATTTGGCGCAAATGCCAAAGTTTACACGCATCAGCAAAAGCTTCCTCGAGAAAAATAATAAGCCGGAAGAAAGGAAATAAAAACTTTAAAGAAAACCAAATAAAAGCAATGCAATAATAAAACTTTTGCTGTCATTTTTTCTCTCTTTTCCGTTCGTAAGCATTAAGCAATTTCTGCAAGCAGTTTCAAGTTCGCCAAAGCAGAAACCCAGAGTTTGCAGCAGACTTTCAGGAGCCACACACACTCGCACACACACGCAGAGAAAGAAGTGTTTGTTTTAGTGTGCCATTAGAACTGACACTAACAAATAAGGACAATTGATATGTCTGGCATTGATGGAACAAAAAAAAACACACACTTACCACTAAGTGGGGGAAACTTCAAAAGCTGCAAAGAAATGGAAGAGGAATATTTTATTGAAATGTTAAATTAGATTTGTAAATGACAAAACATAACTTTCTTAATTAAAACTTAATGGCAATGCAAAGCCGAACCTTTGTTGTGGAGTGTTGCACACACAAAAACAAACCACTCATAAAGTCAAAACTCAACTGCAACTTTTTTTCGTTTGTTCTTCTAAGAAACCAAAAACTGCTGCGTTGTAGCAAAAACTTTCTTAATAGATTTTTGCTCTGGCGATAAACTTTTTTGCCATCCTATTCCAACACCAACCAGCAACTAGTCAGATATCGCATTGTGCCCTTCATTATGTTGGTAAACTTGGTTTGGTTATTGAAATTGATTTTCGTTTGAGCAGCATCTTGAAGTTTTCCGTTTCGGGCAAAAGTTTGCTTTCATGCTGAATGCCCTGCTTATTGTTTACACATAAATAATATTATATCAAGGATATATGAATGCGCCCATACTTATGATAATCCAATTGGTTTGGTTAATGGAAATAGGGGTTGGGCTGGATGCCTGTCAGTCTTGGTTAAAGTTGGTCTAGTGCTGTTACTTAGGAGGGTCAACAAGAGCAAGATAGTTGACCTATGGGCACGTCAATGTTGATACACAAATTCGTATAATATTTGTACTAATTTACAGTTTGGGTTAATATCATTGAGTCAAATTGAATCTAATTTAGGTCGGAGTTCTTGGAAACATATGTAACTATGTATTGGTTTCGATTTGAAAAACTAAAATTTATTTTTTCGGCTTAAAAAAGACCATTGCAATAAGAATCGCTTTTTGACTTGGAAGGAGAAACATCAATTCAACTTTAAGATAAATGTAGGGAAAATCAAGGACGGATCTTAGCGTATAGTTACTTCTACTGATTAAGCATTCGCCACTTCACAGTTAAGAATGCATTCATGTTAAGCACTTGTAAAATGAAAAATGGCTTGACACAACCCCAAAGGGCCAAAGACGACCTTCTCTTAAACTCTTGGCTTGTGCGCTTCTAATTTTCGCACAAGAGAAAGGGACCTACAGTTTTACGCCGAATCCGAACGGCAGTTTGAGAACCTTTTGCATGGCTAATTACTACAAAGCTGGCGCCAACAGCAGAGAGGGGTGACCGGGTTTAAAGTTTATGCAAAGAAAAAACTTTTCATTAGATGTTCCGAGGCGGGATCGAACCCATGACTTCTTGCACAGCGGTCGCGCACACTAGCCGCTGAGCCACCCTGCACTTAGTAAGCAAAATCCCGGTGTTGCAGAAGACATCTCCGAACGTATAAAGTATAGAAGTTCTTGATCTTTGTTCTGTTTTTCCGTTCTTTAAAAATGAAAGTTTTTGCTGCTCCCCATTCCGAAAATTGATCAAGTTATTCGGACTCAAAGAATGAAAAGTAAATGAAGTATTTTAGTACTCTGTACCAGAGGTCTCC